>JAHRHZ010000016.1:47305836-47372207 GCA_024137785.1 Ginglymostoma cirratum | reverse complement strand
GCAACTTTGTTGTTGTTCCTGATTTACAGCATCCGCAGTTCTTTCGGTTTTTATAGGGTATTTCTTAAGACTGGACTATTCTGTGGGCATTTCATCATGAGGAGGTTGCTGTTGGTGTTTACCTTTCCTGTGAATTCTTTGTTAATCACGTCTTTCCAGAGGTTGGTGCTCGTTCTAACTCTGGCATTGAAGTGACCAAGTTGACAGAACAGCAACTGATCAAGGCTGCAGTAGAAATCCTCTTTCAGCCTATTTGTTGTCATCAGGTTTAAATTGTATACAATGATGACTGGCATGTGCTGCTAATAAGTGAATGCCTCATGGCCCTTCGGCAATCCCTATGGTAGAAGTAAGGATCAGTGCCAAGAGGCGTTTGGGAATAGTGGTTGCTGAAATGATTAACGACTTTATCCTTTACATTAGCTCCAAGCCCTTGGAGCTCTGTCATTGCTTCAGATCTAAGCTTCCAGGAGAGTGTGTACCTGCCACTTTGTTCTTTGAGCTAACCTTCTCCTATTCATCATGTCTCACTCAGCGCAGTGATGTCAATGTCATATTGTCAGAATTCCCAGGCTATGATAGCACTGCAACGTTCAGAGCTTTCGTTGCTGGTATGTCCACGAGGGTCCTCATTTTCTAGGTTCCAAGCTCCATTTGAATTAGCTGGAAGATACCTATGCATGGGATCTTCAACGTGGCATGTCCATCACACTCTGACTACTACACGATCCTGGCAGCACAAGGTCCTTATCCAATGCCAAGGATGGCTGAGACAATTGGAGACCAGGCCCTGCTGCTTTGACAGGGATTGACACACATGCACATGTTGCTGCCCTTAACCACCACCTCTCTGATCCTAGGAGCCCACAATCCTGTTTGCTTGTGGATCGGCATCAGAGAGTGTGCTATAAATCAAGCAACCCCTGTAAGATCAGCTAAGACTGTCTGCTACCATAACAGCAGGCTACATGCTTCACAAATGGCTAATCAATCTGTCCCACTGTGCCAACACCACTTTTAATTCCTAATGTTACATTTCCATCCCTGAGCCCCCTCTCCCCTGCTGCTCTAACTGACCAGCTCTGAATCTCTCCTCACTGCTCCTGATTCTGAAGCAACTCCCTTCTGCTGCTTATTGTTTTTTAATAGGTAATATGAACAAAATAATGACTGATTCCTTTCAAGAGAGTCCCCTGTCTCCTGTTTAAAGTAGCAGATAGCAATATGTCATATGAATATTTTAAGCATTTCATCAGTTAATATAACCAACATTAATTTCTAGTTTATAGAGAACAATAGATACCCAGGAATATCTACAAACTGGAACAAACTGAAGTTTACGTTTCTGTAGAAAATACTAGATACATAGGAAAGAAATATATGGCTCAAGTTACAAACTAGAATTAAACACATAAATTCAGCTGTATTTTATAGATAGAATAAAGAATTTGGGAGAATGATTTATAGGTTGAAATCCAAATTAAATCGCTGATATTGAGAACAATGGCAATGAACAGGAACTCCAAATTTAATGGATGCATTCAGATGATTTATGTTAAGAATTAATAGGCTCTCTACAATTCACAGTATTCAAACAGTCTGTCCATTTCCCCATTGCCTATGAACAGCCCTTATCTGTTATCAAGTGCATTACCAAATCACAGGCCTGCAAGTAAACACTTATCTCTTTCCTGTGCCTGTAAACAGGCTTCAAGATGCCCTGTTTGTATGTAATAGAGTGCAATTAGTCCAGGAGGTGCTGTAAGTGGAACCCATTGGCCTTTTTGTTATCAAAGCGGATTCTTTCATGGAAACAAGTTTTTGAGATTGGTTGAGGGGATGACAATAGTGATTAATTAGCATTTTGCATTTTGTAGCTTTTGTGAAAAAGCTTCTGTTTATGAGAAGAACCTTCCTTTTGCGTCATACATATAATTAACCTTTTTTGCACTGCAGCTAGACAGTGTTAAGTGAATAGAAGTTTTCATGTTTTGCGTGTATTATTATTACAGAATGCATCATTACTCAACAGGGACAATCTCAGGAAAGCAGGAATCACAATGGAATTCTCCCACTTGACCTACACAATCTCCCACATCTAAGCAATCTGCGTGCTTAAGTACTCTTTTGGACAGAAGAAAGTACATGTTGAAATTATTTCTTGCATGGAGCAAAACCTGGAGAATATTCAGGCTTAGGTGGGTAAGTGGGAAGTAATATTGTGCCACACAAATCCTAGACAATGACCACCTTCAGGAAGAGACAATCTAGCTACAGCTACTAAGGAAAAATACTGTGGATTCTGGGAGCCTGAAATTAAAAACAGAAACTCATCAGGTCTGGCAACACCTGTGGAGAGAGAAATATAATTAACATTTAGAGTCCAATCTGATTCTTTTCAGAACTGAATACAATCTAGCTTTGGCATTCGATGTTGTTACCACGACTGAAACCTCCCCCATCAGTATCACAGAGATCATATATGTAATATAAATACTGAGGCTACAATGTCAGAGACTGGAAGTCCTGTGGTGAATAACACAACTTCTCATTCCCCAAAGTCTGTCCACTATCTGCAAGGCATAAGACAAGAGTGTGATGGCATAATCCCCACTTGCTTGGATGAATGCAGCAGCAACAGTACAAAGAAGCATGGCATCATCCAGGATAAAGCAGCTCACTTGATTGATATTCCATCCAGCACACAAATTCTACCCTTTATTGTCATAGCTGCAGTTTGCACCATCCACAAACAAAAACAGGTGGCATGGTAGCTCAGTGGTTAGCACTGCAGCCTCACAGTGCCAGGGTCCCAGGTTCAATTCTAGCCCCAGGTGACTGTCTGTGTTGAGTTTGCATATTCTCCCCCTGTCTGCATGGGTTTCCTCCCACAGTTCAAAGATGTGCAGGCTAGGTGGATTGGCCATGCTAAATTGCCCATAGTGTTCAGGGTTATAGGGGGATGGGTCTGGATGGGAGGTTCCAAAGGTCAGTGTGGACTTGTTGGGCCAAAGGGCCTGTTTCCACAGTGTAGGGATTCTAATGAAATTCTATCTGCAGCAACACATCAAGGTATCTTTGACAACCCTTTCTAAACCTGTGACCTCCATAACACGGAAGACTAGGGTCCGCAGACTCAAAGGAACACCAAATTAGTATCATAGCCCTCTGCAACAGCTATTCAGTTAGTCCTGCAACTTTTCCTCTTCAAATTATCCTATTCTCCTTTGAAGTCCATGGTTGGCTCTGTCTCCATCACCATCTCATGCAACACATTTCAGATCATAAGCTTGTCAGTGTGTAATGAGGTTTTGTATTGCAGTTTTGCCATTCACTTACATCAGTATCCAATGGGAATGCTTTCTTCTCATCCAATCTGTTCAGACCTCTCAGAATCTTGAATATTTCCAGAATAACCTTTCTCAATCTTGTCTTTATAATAGAGGTTCTCAACTCTATCTCCTAAGCAAAGTTCCTTGCCACTGCCACCATTCTTCAATGTCATTTTTGCACTCTCTCTAACAACTTCACATCCTTCATTAAATGTGGTGCGCAGAACTGAACACAATACTCTAGTTGAAACTAAATCAGTATTTTCTAAAGGTTCATCATAACATCCCCACTTTTGTGCTTTATAACTTTACATTTAACGTCCATGGCCTCATGTGCTTAAATTACCACATTCCCAGTTGTCTTTGCCATTCTCAATAATTTGTGCACATATACTCCCAGATTCTGCTGATTGTGTGCATTCTTTAGAACTGTATCCTCTATTTATATTGTTCCTTGTTTCTCTTCCTCCCAAATGCATCTTTTCACAATTCTCTGTAAATTCTCTGCAAGCTACATATCATTCTAACATGGAAATATATCACTGTTCCATCAAAATCCCGGAACTCCCTATCTAGCAGAAAGTACCATACAGACTGCACAGGCCCATGAAGGCATCTCAGTACCACCTTCTCAAGGGCAATTAAAGATGGGCAATAATTCTGGTCCTGCCAGTGACATCCTTCTCTCATCAAAGACTATAGAACAATGCATCCATTGCAAGAACATGGGTCTGAAATGTAATGCACAAATCCAGACACAGGACTCTGCTACAACTGTTGCATGAGGCTCTGGCACTCTGCTATTCTGTACTGCTTTGGTAGTAATAGACAAGTCCACAGCCTCAATTCCTCATGGAGTGAATTCCAAATCCCAGCCATGTAATTTCTGTATGAGGTGTAATGACCAGCTCCTGGTTACTAAATTTGTTACAGTTCCAGAAGGAAGATCTCAAACTGTTAAGTGCACTTGAAATTGCTAAACTGAGTAAGTATTAATTGTCTCCTCATGGCAATTCATCTAGGACCTCATTGGTTACAACAAGGTTAATTTTAAAAGGATCATTTCTCTTGTTGATACCTTTCTCTCAGACCCAAATTGAATTGTGCTTTTAAAGAAGTCAATTTAACTAAGCTTTCTTGAATTAACAAAAAATAGTAAGTTTATTAATTACTAAATGTGAAATTTAGTAATGCAATATACATACACACAGCTTAGAAATAAGAGGTGACTCCACAAGGGTAAAAGTTGAAAAAAAAGCACGATATATGGGCCAGTTTCTGAATTGTTCATGAAGAGTAGGTAGCTGAATGTTCTGAATGTTGCAGTGCATATCATCGGTAGAATTCACATGGTACAATTAATTTTGAGATTCTTGGCTTTGTACATTGATTGAAACTTTTTCATCTTGATTCCTTTCAACAGGCTGACCGACAGAACTCAGAATTGCCTCACCTGTAGGACAGGCATTTTTAGATGGTTGTTCTCAGAGCTGTGAACCTTATAGTACACTAGTTCTCACACCAAGACATCAGGCCATCAGCACTCACAGATTAGTGTGGCATTCAGGTTTAACCCTTTTTTGTGTATTCTTGGAAGGTCAAAACATAAAAGTTCTGCAGTAGGTCGCTTACTGTCTAGAGTGGGGAGATTAGTAGAGTCCCCTTTATTTCTTCCTGTTACATTTGTCTCTCTGTTTGAATTCTTCCTGGCACTATACAGGTGTGACACTCCATGGGTCTCACTGCGACTAAATGTAAATCTGCAGTCATTTTTTTGCTTGTAGAAACTCCTTTTAAAAACACCTTTTAGAATTAAAAGTTAACAGTATCCATGCTACTTCTGCTCCTTCATCATGACAAAGGATTATCAAGAAGGGTCCCTTGAGACGACAATGACAAACAAGCTCCTGTCTTGAATATATCCCAATAGCTAGATACACATTGGTATATAGAGAAGCCTAAGACCAGTTACCCATCCACTTTGTACCATATATAGGGTGCACAGGATACTAAGACCAGAAAAGCAAAGAATGTAATAAAGCTATGTGTTTATTCTGCAGCTCCATTTTCCCATTTCAATGCGGAATAGTTCCCAATATCTTTCAAAGGGCGATAATGGGTAGATAAGTCAATAAGTATGGAAAAATATAATAATGTCGATGCTAGAAATCTGAAATAAAATCGGAAGATGCTGAAAATACTCAGCAAGCCTGACAGTATCTGTGGAGAGATAATCAGTTAAATATTTTGATATATCTGTTCATGATGAGTGACCTGATGAGAGGCCATTGACTTAACAGATCTGCTGAGTTTCACCAGCAATTTCTCTATTTGATATTAATTAAGAATTCAGGTTGGATGAATAGTTACTGTAATTCAGGTCCATAAACTTGATCACAGTGGAACTAGCAAGTTATTGAACTGCATTGTGAGACACATAGTTCCCAGCCCTTCTAAACCTGATTTCATTCCCCTCTACTAGGACTATAAATGGGCACCATTTCCCCTCCCGTTATATGTAAATGCCAGAAGGGCACAGATCACAAAAAAAAGGAACAGGACTAGGTAATTCAGTAACTTAAGCCAGTTCCATCATTCGTTTAGAAAGTGACTAATCATAGAATCCCTACAATGCAAGAAGAGGCCATTCAGCCGATTGAGTCCACAACAACCCTCCAAAGATCATCCCACCCAGACCCTCACCCTATTCCCATAACCCCACATTTCCCATGGCTAATCCACCTGGCCTGCACATCTCTGGATACTATGAGGCAATTTAGCATGGCCAATCTACCTAACCCGCACATCTTCGGACTGTGGGAGGAAACCGGAACACCTGGCAAAATCCCACACAGACACAGGGAGAACATACAAACTCCTGCACTGGACAGTCTCCCAAGGGTGGAATCAAACCCAGGCCCCTGGTGCTGTGAGGAAGCAGTGCTAATCACTGAGCCACTGTGAACCTCAACTCCATTATCCCACCTTCCCTACATTTCCTCTGATCTATTTATCTAACAATGATCCAGAAAGCTCAGCCTTGAAAATTACAATCAACGCCAGCCTTTTGGAGAAAGGTAGTTCTAGATTTTTGTGTGATCTTTAACTTCACTGGTACATAACCTACTCTAATTTTAAAGTCAGTTTCCCTTGTATAAGATCCACACAAAGACAAAATATTTTCTCTGTACCTAACTATCAACTTATTTTGGCATTTTACCATTTCAATTAGATCACACCTCAGTACTTGAAAGTCAAGAAAAGGCAAAATATATTGGAAACAAATGATTCAGATTTAGCTTTTGATTATTCTTTGGCTTCATCGACAATTCTAATACAGCAGGCCATTTATTAAAAACTAGCCACAGATTAATATCTCCAGCTATAAAAGATAGCTATAACCCTGTCAAATAGCATCAGCAGCATCATTAACAACCATGACTTAACCACTCCTCACTCCAAAATTGATCGTCCAACTCAATTGCCTAATCCTGCTTTCTTCCTATAACCTTTGTTCCCATTCGTCCCAAGTGTGATATCTAGTCGCCTCTTGAATGCATTCAATATTTTGGAATCAACTACTTCCTGTGGTAATGCATTCCACAGGCTCACCACTCTTTGGGTGAAGAAATATCTCCTCATCTCCGTCCTAAATCGTCTATCCTGAATCCTCATACTGTGACCCCTGACTCTGGACACACCCATCATCAGGAACATCCTCCCTGCATCTACCCTGTCTAGTCCTGTTAGAATTTTATAAGTCTCTACGAGATCCCCCTCATTTGTCAGAACTCTAGTGAAAACAATCCTAACCTAGTCAATCTGTCCTCATACGTCAGATCCGCCATCCCCAGAATCAGCCTGGTAAACCTTCGCTGCACTCCCTCAAGAGCAAGAGCATCCTTCTTCGGAAAAGGAGACCAAAACTGCACATAATATTCCAGGTGTGGTCTCACCAAGGCCTGTATAACTGCAACAACACATCCCTGCTCCTGTATTCGAAACATCTCGCAATGAAGGCCAACATACCATTTGCCTTCTTTACTGCCTGCTGCACCTGCATGTTTACCTTCAGCGACTGGTGCACAAGGACACCCAGGTCCCGCTTCAATCCATTATTTAAGAAATTGGAGGAGCGAGTGGAGTGGGGTGAGGAAAATGTAGTCTAAATGAAAAAGGAAAATGTTTCCTTTGTCTAACATAGTTGTTAGATGTTTTGTTGCCATTCATATCAGGTAAGTTTCAGTCAAAACACATTTTGTTGCTGTTAAATGCAAAGTTGAAACACCATTGCAATGTGTGGGAGATCATTTGTGGACAGACGGTTTAAGCACAGATATGGTTCTTTTGGCCATCATCACTACCTGAAGTTCAATTTACAGAAAACTGTTACTTTTGCCCCTAAAAGTTATGTGAAGCTTCACTGTCCTTTTAATAGCAGCTACAGTTTGCAAGCAGAGTCAAACTGAGGCAGGAACCGGTATAGATTAAACATCTGGCTCGCAGAGCAATGATCCATTTAATCAGATAAGCCACCTGATCAGAAAATTGTAGAAGAGGAAGTTAAGGAATGGATGCAACCCGCCATCACATGGAGTGAAGTGCTGGCCAGAAGATGGGAAATTGCCGGAGCCATTTCAGAGAAGCAAGCCGTCACAGGTTTCCTCCAACTGAGGGTGCATTTAGAATGACCACGACTACAATGTAAACTAAACACAAGTTACATTCTCAACAGGGCAAACATCAAGTTCTATGGATTTATTGCCTGAAGAAACATGTAACTGTTGCAGGTAATTGGATAAGTCTGGGATGGTAGTAAATATTGAGTGGGCTGCCACCAATACCTTCTAGGCATATGTTTTTCCAGGGCTCAGATGGTCTAGCATGGATGGGGATAGCCATATTCTGGTCTAACTAGAAGAGTCTCCTGTAATAAGCAAGCTATAATTTATTGCATATCTGCAATTATTTAGATGTTACAAGGATATCATATTTATTATTACTGAGAATGTTGGGAGGACCTGTTCTTAGGTCTGACTCCCTTAAAATCCTTGATTACTGTTTCCAACAGTCCTCATACTATCACAGCAGGTGATGCTGATGGCACTCAATCAATATTCATCCTTTCAGACCCGAATATAACAGTAAAGCCAATGATAGGCAAGTAGATCAGCTGTTAATATTAATGTTAGAAGAGGACCAAAGACCCTTCAAGCAGGGCTACAAGAGAAGTTTCTACGTGAAAATCTTGTCAGTTAAACTAGTCTTTCCATCTGTGCCTTGGCCTGACCATTTTATGCTCCATTTTATTCTCCTTCTCCCTAGCTGCTAGTCAGAATCATCGATCTTCTGGTTAAAGGATTTCCTCGCCTAATGCATCACTGTATTAAAGTTCGACTGATTGGCAAATGTTGCCCATGATGGACTGAGGTGCTTTCAGGTGCATAAAGGACTTACAATTTTCTTTTTCATGTAATACCATTATGACTGTGGCTTCCACAGTTACAGACCAGCCTGTCCCATTGCAAAATCTTGTCTGCATTTTGGACTCGATCAGCAAACAAAATAGTTTGGTATTAGCCTCCTTCATGAAGCTGCATAGATAAGCTTAGGTTTTTCTTTATTCACTCCTGGGACATGGGTGTCGCTGGCTGGGTCAGCATTTATTGCCTGTCCCTAGCTGCCCTTGAGAAGGTGATGGTGAGCTGCCTTCCTGAACTGCTGCAGTCCACATGCTGTAGGGATGCCCACAATGCTATTAGGGAGGGAATTCCAGGATTTTGACCCAGAAGCAATAAAGGAACAGTGACATATTTCCAAGTCAGGACGGTGAGTGGATTGGAGGAAAAATTGCAGGTGGTAGTGTCCCTAAGCATCTGCTTCCCTTGTCCTTCTAGATGAAAGTGGCCATGGGTTTGGAACATGCTGTCTTGAGATCTTTGGTGAATTTCTGCCAAGCATCTTGTACATAGTGGGGGAGGGTGTGGATGCTTGTGGATGTGGTGCCAATCAAGGGTACTGCTTTGTCCTGGATGGAGTCAAGCTTCTTGAGTATTTTTGGCATTGCACCCACCTAGGCAAGTGGGGAGTATTCTATCACACTCCTGACTTGTGCCTTGTAGATGATGGATAGGCTTTGGGGAGTCAAGAGGTGAGTTGCTTAGTGCAGTATTCCTAATCTCTGATCTGCTCTTGTCGGTGTGTATGTGGTGAGTCTAGTTGAGTTTATAGTCAATGGTAACCCCCAGGATGTTGAGAGTGGAGGGTTCATTGGATGTCAAGGGATGTTAGTTAGATTATCTCTTATTGGAGATGGTCATTGTCTGGCATTTGTGTGGTGCAAATGTTACTTGCCACTTGTATGCCCAAGTATGGCTATTGCAAGATCTTGTTGCATTTGAACATGGATTGCTTCAGTGTCTGAGGAGTCACGAATGGTGCTGAACATTGTGCAATCATCAGCAAACATCCCCACTTCTGATATTATGATGGAGGGAAGGTCATTGATGAAGCAGCTGAAGATGGTTGGGCCTCGGAGACTACCTTGAGGAACTCCTCCAGAGATGTCCTGGAGCGGAGATGACAGTCGCCTAACAACCATCTTCTTATGTGCCATTTATGACACCGACCAGTGGAGAGGTTGCCCCAATTCCTATTGATTTCTGTTTTGCTAGGGCTCCTTATGCCACACTCAGTTATAGAATCATAGAGATGTACAGCATGGAAACAGACCCTTTGGTCTAACTCATCTGCACCAAACAGATATCCTAAATTAATCTAGTCCCATTTAATAGCATTTTGCCCATATCCTTCTAAACCCTTCCAATTCATGTACCAACCCAGATGCCCTTTAAATGTTATAATTTTACCAGCCTGCTGTCACTCTCACCTCACCCCTAGAATTCAGCTCCTGTTTTGTCCATGTTAGAATCAAGGCTATAATGAGGTTTGGAGCTGAATGGCCCTGGCGGAATCCAAACTGGGTGTCACTGAGCAGGTCATTGCTGAGCAAGAACTGTGGATAGCACTGTTGGTGACATCCTCCATCACTTCACTGATGGGGCGGTAATTAACTGGGTTTCATAATAAAGCAGCTCAATCCTTTAGTTAGGTAGTTGTCCGGGACAGATTCAGTGAACAATCTGTTTTCTTTCTGGACAGCAATTTCACATGTATTTACTCCTGAATCTCTGTTATTCCAAAATATACCCATTGATTCCCTCATTAGATTGCGCCCCGTGGCTCAATCTCATTTATCCATTATTCTACAGTAGAAATATTGAGGAAAATACCAAGCATAGAAATTAAGTGGGGCAGAGTGATGGTGGAGACAGGATTTTAACATTAGCATATCAATATATGCTATGTATAATCTCATCTCTCACCAAAGGGGCACTTTTACTAAATTTATCCTTTGTGCAAGCTGCCAGGACTTCTCAATGATAATCTAGCAGGTGACTTGCTGCTAGGTTCCCATTATTCCATGTATAAACTTGGTAAATTTTAATATTTTGATTCTCAAAAGGTTAATTGCTGAAAATCCAGGAGCCTTTAATAGGCACAGATACCCTGCTTAAGTTATGAACGATCTACATCTATATTGCCTATTTTGACTTGCAACTGCCTGCCAGAACACAATCTGGAAGTTGCACTCATAATTCCTGATCTTTCCTAAGTCCATTCAACTGAAATCAATTCATGGTCAAATTTTCTGCTAATCTTGGTAGCATGTAAGCCCTAGATGCCCATGAGTTTTTCCTGATGCTGCACAGACATTTGAGATCCATGCATAACAGCAATGTCCAGAACCGGAAGTCAATACATCCACATGAGCATAATTGGAAAGTGATGAACTTTGGAACAGTTTAACTCATGTTTCTGATAATTCCTGACGAATGTTCAGAAAAACATGATTGTAAATTTTTGCTCAGATTTCTCAGCAGAGTTTAAAATTGTGAAGAGACTGTGCGTAAATAGAATGCAGTTCTTTCACTATCATTGGGTTGGAATCCCGAATTTTTTTTTGTTTTCTTTACTCATTCATGGGATGAGGGGTGTTGCTGGCTGGGCCAGCATTTGTTGCCCATCCCTATTTGCCAAAAGACATTTAACAGTCAACCACATTGCTGTGGGTCTGGAGTCACATGTAGACCAGACCAGGTAAGGATGACAGTTTCCTTCCCTAAACCAGATGAATTTTTCTGACAATTGGCAATGGATTCATGATTGTTGTTAGATTCTTAATTTCATATATTTTATTAAATTCAAATTCCACCACCTGCCATGGTGGGATTTGACCCTAGGTCCCCAGAACATTATCTGGGTCTCTAAATTAACAGTCCAGCAATAATACCACTAGGCCATTGCCACACCACCATCCTCTGCACCCCCCTGCCCAAGGTCCACCACATCCTCCCATCCCCTAACAGTGGAGAGGGTCAGTTAGCTGGATAGCTGGTTGTAATGCAGGGTGACACCCATAACATGGGTTCAATTCCCACACTGGCTAATGTTACCATGTCAGACTCTCCTTCTCAGCCACCACCAACCCCCAAACCCCAACCTTGTCTGAACTATGGTGACCCTCAGGTTGAATCATTAGCAGTTGTTTCTTGCTTATGAGAGAGTAGCCCTATGGTCTGTGGGTCCTTTACCGTAGTGGCTCAAGAAGGCATCTCACCACCACCTGCTCATGCATAACTGGAAACAGGTCATAAATGCCGACCCAGCTAGCAACATCCACAAGTGAATAGAAAAATAAATATTTTCTCAGGTTCTTGTAAAAGTCTTTTGAAGCTGCCGTAAGAATCTGTTCATCCACTTCACCAACACCTTCCACCCCAACCTTAAGTTCACCTGGACTATCTCTAATACC
This sequence comes from Ginglymostoma cirratum, assembly GCA_024137785.1. Taxonomy (NCBI): domain Eukaryota; kingdom Metazoa; phylum Chordata; class Chondrichthyes; order Orectolobiformes; family Ginglymostomatidae; genus Ginglymostoma; species Ginglymostoma cirratum. The sequence continues at coordinate 47,360,000 of JAHRHZ010000016.1, read as the reverse complement.
TCTCTCTCCTTCCTGGACCTCTCTGTGTCTATCGCTGGCAACCACCTGGAAACCGATATCCATTTCAAGCCCACCAATTCCCACATTACCTAGAATACACCTCCTCCCACCCACCTTCCTCCAAAAATGCCATCCCCTATTCCCAATTCCTTCACCTCTGCCGCATCTGCTCCCTGGATGAGGCATTCCACTCCCATACATCTCAGATGTCCTCGTTTTTCAAGGACCGCAACTCCCCCCTCTCAGTGGCCGAGAACACCCTCGACCTTGTCTCCCGCATTTCCCGCAACTCATCCCTCACACCCCCTCCCCGCAATAACAACCAAAACAGAATCCCCCTCATCCTCACGTACCACCCCACCAACCCCACCAAGAACGCATCATCCTCCAACACTTCTGCCATCTGCAATCTGACCCCACCACCAAAGACATTTTTCCCTCCCCACCCTTATCTGCTTTCCGGAGGGACCACTCTCTCCGTGACTCCCTCGTCCGCTCCACACTCCCCTCCAGCCCCACCACATCCGACACTTTTCCCTGCAACCGCAGGAAGTGCTACACCTGCCCCTACACCTCACACCTCACCCCATCCCAGGCCCCAACAAGACTTTCCACATCAAGCAGATGTTCACCTGCACATCTGCTAATGTGGTATACTGCATCCGCTGTTCCCTTTGTGGCCTCCTCTACATCGGGTAAACGAAGTGGAGGCTTGGGGACCGCTTTGCAGAACACCTACACTCGGTTCTCACTAAACAACTGCACCTCCCAGTCGCGAACCATTTCAACTCCCCCTCCCATTCCTCAGACAACATGTCCATCCTGGGCACAACAATGCTACCTGAAGGTTGCAGGAACAGCAACTCATATTCCGCTTGGGAACCCTGTGGCCCAATGGTGTCAATGTGGACTTCACAAGCTTCAAAATCTCCCCTCCTGCTACCGCTTCCCAAAACCAGCCCAGCTCGTCCCTGCCTCCCTAACCTGTCCTTCCTCCCACCTATCTCCTCCTCTCACCTCAAGCCCCAGCCCCATCTCCTATCCACTAACCTCATCCCGCCCCCTTGACCTGTCCGTGCTCCCTGGACTGACCTATCTCCTCCCTACCCCCCCACCTACACTCACCTTTACTGGGTCCATCCCCGCCTCTTTGACCTGTCTGCCTCCTCTCCACCTATCTTCTCCTCTATCCATCTTCTATCTGCCTCCCGTCTCTCCCTATTTATTTCAGAACCCTCTTCCCCTCCCCCATTTCTGAAGAAGTGTCCAGGCCCGAAACGTCAGCCTTCCTGCTCCTCTGATGCTGCTTGGCCTGCTGTGTTCATCCAGCTCCACACCTTGTTATATCATAAGAATCTGTTGGTATGTTTACACATTTTCAGGCGATGTAACATATATTTGTGAGAATTGCAATTGACCTTTACTGATAACACAAAGCATATGTTGTGATAAAATAATCTTTGAAGCTAATGGTATCTCCATGCTCCTTTTAGATTTTTGTTTTACATGCGTCAGAATTCCTGTTTCCCAAAACAACGATCAAATCTATTTCTATTTATGCTGCTCTTTATGCACACAAGGGGAAGTTACAAGCTTAGGAAGTTTTTTTTAAATCAGTTTGCAAAAGCTTTCAGAGAGCAGAACTTCAAAAATGAGTTCAACTTTTTGTTGATTTTTGCACAGTCAGTTTGAGGCGATTGTGTTCTGCCCCCTATTTGCGTATGCATGCACAACTTCTGGTTCCTGGCTGCTTGCTCTCTCATTGCTCAGACGCTCACATCACACCACCTTGTTGCTGGGCAGGAAAAAAACGCAACGACACAGAGCCAAAAATAAACTGAAGAAGAAGCATTTCCTTTCTTTTGATAAAAAGGCATTTCTCACATTTTCACAAAGACTAGATCCAAATGTGCCATGTCACCAACTCCAGTTATTGTGATTTCTTCATTTAGTCTTTTGATCCTTCAATCATTCTGCATTCGGTAGCAGAATTTCGATTAGATAGGAAAAGACCTGACCTCAAAACCCCACCTCCGCAGTGCTCTGATTGGTCCTAAAGCATTTTGTGTTTTTACCTCTGCTGTTTCAGATCTGCTTACGATCTTTGCAGAGTCAAACACAAAATGAACAGATTCACAATAACTACCCTTGTACCTTATTTAGGGAGGCATGCTAACAGCAAAAGTGAGAAAAGGTTATTTCAGAAGGGGGCTGAACTGAAAGCCAATGATGTTAACCTCTTAGGGGACAAAGTGTACCAATTTAGCATTAAGGTCGATTTGCACCCAATCTTCAAGAATTCATCTAACTGCTAAATTCATAGGACCACTTTTCTCTTAGGCATACTGGGCAGACCTCCAAAATAGGCACTGTATCGGGTGGCATGGTGGCTCAGTGGTTGGCACAGCTGCCTCACAGTACCAGGGACCTGGAACAGAAACAGAAGTTGCTGGTAAAGTTCAGCAGGTCTGGCAGCATCTTTGAAGAAAAATCAGAGATAACGTTTCAGGTCCAGTGACCCTTCCTCAGAACTGAAGGGACCTGGGTTTGATTCCTCCTTCGGGTGACTGTCTGTAAGGAGTTTGCACAGTCTCCCCGTGTCTGTGTGGGTTTCCTCCTACAGCCCAAAGATGTGCAGGTTAGGTGGATTGGCCACACTAAATTGCCTGTAGTGTCCAGAATTGTGTAGGCTAAGTGGATTAGCGATGGGAAATGCAGGGTTACAGGGATTGTGTTGGAGTGGGAGGTGGTGTCTGGGTGGGATGCTCTTTGGATGGTCAGTATGGACTAAATGGGTCAAATAGTCTACTTCCGCACTGTAGGGGTTGTATATTCTTTCTCTATATACATTAGGTCTGCTGAAGGACCCCTTCTTTATTTGCAGTGAGTGGGGTCGGTCCAACTTAGAATTCTTCAGCACCCTTAACTTCCTCATCCGCAAGGAGTTATTTTACTTCTGAAAAGAAAATTCCTCTGAAGCAGGAATGCTTAACCATCTCCACAGGAACTGAAATCTCTTTCACATCTGTGCCCCCACCCAGAACCCCATCATAACTCACTCCCCTCCCAATCCCTTCCTTGTCTGAGAGTTGCAGAGCTGAAAGGGGACCAACACAGCTCCTCACTGTGAGTTGCTGATGAGGCCTGAAAATCAATTTTCATCCACAGTGCACTGGTTGTGTAGCATCAAATCTGGGGTCAAAATAGGCCTGTTCAGAAAACTAACCCCATACATTTGTTTTATTCGTTTTTGTTTCATTAATCACCATCACACAAAGAAAAAAGAAAATCAGAGGTAGTAATGATGTTAAGGAATCAATTGTATACCACCTTCTGAAGAACAGTTAAGCATTGACTTTAAACACTGGCCACCCCCAGCAAAGCTCATATCCCAAGGAAAAAATTGTAAAAATCATTTGTCTGTTTTGCATTTACATTGATTTTGTGCTGCCCTGTAGTATACCTGTGATCAATGGATAGGATCCGAATGTAATCAATCTTCCATGCTTAGTTGGGATATCCTGTGAAATAGTTTATTCATAGTGAGAAACTGAGATACACGAAGTATACCCCATGTTTTAGAAAGACGTAATAACCTAACTTTTGAGAATAACTTCTCGGTATTTGTCAGCAGTATCTTGATGTAGTTGGCACCAGCCAAGATCAACAAGTGGCAGCTCCATACCATGGATGCTGCAAAAACTAAGAATTTGCAAGAGTTGCCCCGAGCTTATTCTCTCACTAATTTTCTCTTCCACTATTTTGGGAACCATTTATTTTATGCTGTGAACATCCTTGCAGCAAACTTGTTACCAACTCAATTATGGTATTGGTGGTGACACTGTTCCATGATATGAGACTATGGTTTGTGTCATGGCTAGTTAACTCTGTATGTTTAGTTCTCCCATACCCAGGTGCCCTATTCTGACATGGCAGTCTGCTATATTTTCTGCTGAATGAGTCAGTAAGCTGAGAAGGCATACGATTTACTGGTCTCTATTTTCTCTGACTGCTTTTCTTGGCCAGCTGAGCTTTTCGCCTGTACTTTCCCCATCAGATGCCTTTCCAGACTCAACAGGTCACGGCCAAAAGCATCAGTCTCCCAACTGACAGTCTGCCAATGTGTACCAGTTTGTTTCTTGCTTGCTGTTACCTTTTCAATAAAGCTATAGTCACCCCAGGAGGCCATGTCCCAGTGGCCAAGTCATGTACGAAAGGTATGTGGCCATAAAGAATGTGGATGAACCAGCAAAGTCACCATTTGCTTAGACACAATGTTACGCTGATGGTATTAACACTCCCCAGGACTCCTGTTGTAGCGACCCTGTCCTGCCAAATGATGCCAAGGATACAGAGAAAGTGGAAACTGTTCAGCTTTTTCTCTTGTCTAACAAATACTGCCCAGATCTTGCTACTTTGAGAATTGCGCTGATGTTGCAGGCTTGATAGATTTTGGGCATTGTGTTCCCACTCAGCTTGCTGTTGTTCCACACTCTCTTTCTCAGCTCGGACATAGCAGCTGCAACTCTGGTGATGCATGTGTTAATTTCAGTAGCAAGTGACAGATTGTTTGTGTTTATGAAGCTTAGATATGTGAAGCTATCGATAACCTCTAGCATCACATTGTAAACCATAGCAACATTGTGTCTTCCTGATGCTAATGATCAAACCAAACTGGTGAGTTCAGTTGAGAGATGACTAGTATGTGGATCGGATTAATACCAACAGCATGGGGTTTGATCTCTCACCCTCCCTTCTCGTCATAGATTTAAGTGATCAATAATTGCCAAATATACCACAATACGTGATCATTAACTTGCTGGTATGATAACTGTTATTCCTTGTTGAGCAAATACAAATCCCTAAAGCCAAGCAATCACCTTCTCATTAATTGAGTTAAAGCTGATCAGTCCGCCACCTCATCTGTAGAGGGAACACTTCCTGTCAATGTGTAGTGTTGTTTGTGCCTCTTCACAAGTGCATAGGGGTTTGGTAGTAGGTCCTAATGGATTGGCTGAACAAGGACTATGGCTTGGCCTGAACCTGTCGAGGAAGGGCACTTTTACTGTGTAACTGTAAGCCTGCTATTCAATAGATGGGGTTTATTACAAGACAACTGACTGTGGTTACCATCCCTTGATCCAGAGGATACATGCTGGGGGTTGATCTTGTTCCAGAAGGTTGCTCCATATGGAATACCGAGATGGAATGTGGGCAGTAGGTAGGTCAAACAGGTCATCATAAAGTGTCAAATGAGATGAAGTTTGGAGTGGTTTAGGCCAGATGTGGGCTTTCGTCAGTCTGCGGATGTGTAGGAGTAATGTTTGCGAGGACAGGAAACAAGGGCAGTGGTGTTGAGCAGGGCTTCCAGTTACGATGCACATTTTTGCATTTGATTGAGATGTAAACAAGATGTGCACCTGTTGTCCTTTGCCAGACAGGTGCACAGTACTGTGGTGCAAAGTAAGCTAGGGCAAGTAATTACTGAATAATTCACCGGTTCATTTTACTCAATAAGTGGTCAATTATTAGGTGGGAACATATTTAATCTGTTCAATGTAATAAATATGGTGGAAAATAGAATGCTTTCACTTTTTGAGCAGGCAGTGACAGTATCAAGCAGTCCTAAAGGGTATTTGTGTGATGGAGAGTACCATTGCTTCTATGAGGCCCAACTAGAGATTTGAGCTTAACCTCTACATAGGTGTCCCCACTGCCAAGAGTGTGAGAGGTGGTCGGGACGGGGGATGGTGTGAGTGGCTACTATCTTCTTCATCAGTCTCTCCTTAAAAGAGTCTCAGAGTTAGATTGCAAACTTAATACTGAATAAGGTGGCAATTATTAATATTTTGCAATGAACTCATCTTGATTGGGAACTAGCTTTGGAATGTTCAATATTATTTTATTTTATACTCTTAAAATTAACAGAGAGGAGATTTCTCAGCCCATCTCTCAATGATACACATGAATGCAAGTCTTAAAAATCCATTCTCCTCTTCTGGCTTATGCCTACCACTCACTTAATGCACATCATCCTTAGCTCTTATCTCCAAGAACACATCATCAAACAGCACTCAGGGAGGGACAGGCAGGGAAAGCCATTAACAAACTTTACAATAGCTGTCAATGATCTTGTCTGTCACACTTCACTAATGCCCGAGGATCCAATTCTGTGACAGTTCTGGCAATCTCCCACCATAAATCCATCTGGGACTCCTACTCCCTTGTACGTCTGATTTGTGAGGCCAGAAGTGGAGTTTCCATTCTATTGGTTCAGCAGGGACTCAGCATGTCTGTGGAGGCCAATGTTCCAAACAAGTTAATGTGTAAAGCAATAAGCACATGGTCAGGGCTGGTGAAAATCACATAGCCAGCTCTCTAATTATAGGGAGGCACTGAGCTCAGGGAATGGTCAAGTATCAGTAATGTGCTCATTGTTGTGTCTACATCCACTGCTACATCCAAATTAGGTGCTCACCTACTGACCTTGGAAACTGATTGGACTATCATTGGTGTACAGCAGTGAATACCATCCTCTGTAACCCCAGGTAAAGAGTGGCAGGTGGCAGAAAGTAGGAGTAATGGGTAGTTACTCAAATTGGCAGGACATGATCTGTGGTGTCCCACAGTGATCTGCCGGTGCCTCAATTGTTCACTTTATTTTTTGACATTCATTCATGGGGTGTGGGTGTCACTAGCTAGTCCAGTATTTATTGCCCTAATTTGCCCAGATGGCAGGTAAGAGTCAATCACATTGCTGTGGATCTGGAGTCACATGTAGACCAGACCAGGCAAGGATGGCAGATTTCCTTCTCTCAAGGAAATTATTGAAACAGGCAGGTCTTTTTCCTAACAATCAACATTAGACTCTTATTTCCCAGATTATTATTGAATTCAAATTCCACCATCTGCCCTGGCAGGATTTGAACCTGGGTCCCCAGAAAGTTACGTGGGTCTCTGGATTAATAGTCTAGCAGTAATATCACTAAGTCATCGCCTACCCTGATTGATGACTTGAAAAATGGCATGGAAGTCAGATATCCAAATCTGCTGATGACACCAAGTAGAGAAGGCATTGTCGACAGTGTAGATGATAGATTAAAATTACAAAAAGATATTGATAGACTATGTGAATGGATAAAAATGTAGTAGATGGTGTTCAACATGAGCAAGTGTGGGGTTATTCATTTTGGACAGGAAAAGGACCAGATCAGTGTCTTTTTTCCCAGACTGAATGAAGTTAATTACAGTGGCTATCCAAAGAGATTTGGGGCTTCAGGTGCATAGACCTTTAAAATGTTGCAAACAGGTGCAGAAAATAATCAAGGAAGCTAATGGACTACTGGCTTCTACAGGACTGGAGTACAAGGTTGCAGTTATACAGAAATCCAGTCAGATGACACTTGGAGTACTGCGAGCAGATCCGGGCACCACACCTTAGGAACCACATAGTGTAAAACATTGGTTTACAAGAATGATACCTGGACTTCAGGGGTTAAGTTGTGAGGAGACTTTATACATATTAGGCCTGTTTTCTGTAGAATTTAGAGAGTTAAGCAGTGATCTTATCAAAGTCTTCAATATATTAACAGAGTAAATAAAGAATAAACTATTTCCACTGGCTGGTGACTGTAGAACGTGGCGGCATTGTCTGAGAATTAGGTCCAGACCATTCAGAAGAAATGTTGGAGAGCTCTTCTATATGCAAAGAGCAGTAAACGTTTGGAACTCTTTTCCACAGATGGCAGTGAATGCTGGATCAATTGTTAATTTTCAATCTAAGATATCTAAGACATAAGTACATATTAAGCAAAAGTATAAGACAGGTAACTGGAGCTAGGCCACAGATCAGCCATAATCTCAGTGAATGGTGGAACAGGCTCAAGGACCTGAATAGCCTACTCCTGTTCATATGTAATCATGTCTCAAGAAATATTAGTTCTCTCTGATTGTTACCGAGGCTTAAGTAAAAAGCACTCTATTATAATCTTCAGCTTGCAATCAGCAGCAAAAGAACATTGGTCAAAACCAGGGTTACACATCTTCTGGCAGAGAAGCTTGTCAAACTGACCTTGACCTGGACCTCCATTGTGGATTGTGCCCTTAATGAACTCAGGAGTGAGGTTCAGATCTGTGTCTTCTTGCAAATGTTTTCCCCGCACACAACAACCTCTCGCCTCACAGAAACATACCCAAATCAAGAACTCACCATCAGAACTATTTGATATCACATTACTTATTGCAGCATGTTACCCTTATGCACTAACAAATGGTCAATTTAATAAATCTGTCAAAGGATGAAATCTAAGACTGGTGCTGAAATTTGATTACACTCTCTAATTATTCAACTGGATGAATGACTGCACAATAAAACTTGACTGTTCATGAAACTGTTGCTTATTTGATAAATTAACCTAATGTTTCTGGAATGTTTTCATCTACAATTTTTTATCACTACCAATATTTAACATATCAGCCTAATTGAAAAGGGAATGGTCCTGCAGATGTAATGAAAACTTCTCCACAGAATGTTCAAAATTTTCAACAGGCTTGTTCTCACTTTTTTTTCCTCTCTTTCTCTCTCTCTCTCCCCATCTCTCTCTCTCTCTCTCTTGCTGTCTTGCTCTCTCCCTCAAGGCATTTGAGAAAATTTCTACTGACTGTTTAGGGACTTGTAGATGTCTCCACACCTGGCCTCAGACTTGATGATGTTTCTCACCATAAGAGTGATTTGTTGCATTTAAAGGAACAGAAACACCTGACAGAAATAGCGCAGAGTAAAAAAGGACTATTTTCATTTTCTTTTCTTGTAACTTTCCATTTTAGCAGCATAGCAACATCTGAGGGGAAAAAGCAAAGAAAGTAAAGTCTGAGGAAATTCTATTTCATTGAGTGAGTCACCCATTTTGTGACCTAACCTCCACAAACAAAATGAAAATAAATGCCTAATAGAATCTCATTGGTGTTAGTTGTATCCTCAGTCAGGCTATTTTCTTTTAATCAAAAACAGAGAAGTACTTAATTCTAATGAAGGGCCTACAGTATAAACATCATCCTTTTTTTCTTTTAAGGTATCCACTGTCCCATTACATATTTCCTGTATTTACTGTCTCTATTTCAGGTTTCCAACTATTTAATCTTTTTCTTCCCTCAAAGGAAAGCATTAAATTTTCTTCAAATAAAATTGCAGTCTCAAGAATCTCACATATACTCTAGCCATTTATTATTATCTTAATTATAGAAAAATGTTCTTCCAATTTCTGTTAACATGATAATTCTATCTAATTCTCCATCTATATGCAACTCCAATTTCCTTCCTCATATTTTTCTGTCTTAGAAGGCAATGATTTGTGTAGGCTCTATAGTCATTGACATCCTCACGATTCTGAATGCTATATGCCACTCTTATTGTGAGAGCATAGTCCAGGAGTACTAATATCTGTGAAAAACAAAATCTTATTGTCGCCAATGTTTATCCATGTTGATCTAGACTTTGGATTGCAGCAGCACAAAAACAGCAGTGAAGTGTCCAATGTGGCACATGACAAAAGCAGCACATGCTAAGTTAGTACAGGTCCCCTATGGCTGTCTAGCACTCATGCCTGAAAACAGTGCTAGTTCAATTTCTTGAGCAAATCTCATATCTAAGATCTTTTCTGGTATTGGGTCACAACTGACAACAGCATGCAATTTACGAAGAGTTTCTTCAAAGTAAAGCAACCAAATCTGCAACAAAGAGAATTTGCCCTTGTATCATAGAATCTTAGAATGCCTACACGGTGGAAGCAGGCCATTCAGCCCATCCAGTCCAAACCAACCCTCCCACCCAGACTCACCTTCTCCCTATCCCTGGGTAGGGATTGTTAAGAAGATTGGGTGCAATCTTATATAGCAACAATGAAATTTCATAGGACCAATCCTCAAACACGACTTGATAATGAGCAACAAAAGGTGACATTGTATTGAGACAGGTGATCAATATTTTGGAATATAGATTCCCAACAGCGTGGAAGCATAGCATTTGGCCCACCAAGTCCACCCTAGCCCTCCAAAGAGTACCCCTACCAGACCTATCCCACAATCCTGTATTTACCACAGCTAATCCACCCAGCCTGCTCACTATGGGCAATTTACCATGGCCAATCTACCTAATTGGTGTGTCTTTGGACTGTAGCAGGAAACCAAAGCACCCAGAGGAAACCCTCACAGATGCGGGGAGAACGTGCAAAAGTCGAACCCAGGTACATGGTGCTGTGAAGCAGCAGTGCTAACCACTGAGTCACCATGCTGTCCTCAGATAACAAGTTATGTTTTAGAGAACATCTTTAAAAAGGAGATAGTGAGGCAGAAAGATTTCGGAAGAGAATTCCAAATCTTAAGAGCAAGGAAGCAGACAGTGTAGACAGAATTGGCGCAGTGAAGAAAATTAAGGTGCACCAGGTGGCCTGAAATGGAGGAGCTGTGAAGGTTGTGTGTCTAGAAGAGACGACAGAGAAAGGGACTAATCCATGAAGGGATTTGAACACCGAGTGAGAATTTTTAAACTGAGATGTCGCCAGTCCAAAGGTGAGCACAGAGGTCATGAGTGTGCAGGATTTGCTGCAGGTTAGGGCATGAAGAGCAATGGATGAGCTCAGGTTTGCCGAGTTTGTATGATGAGAGATTGCAGTAGACAAATCTGGAGATAAGAAAGATGTGGATGAGGGTTTCAGCAATAGATGTACAGAGGCTAAAGAAGTAGAAAGGTGTTTTGCAGGTTGAAGTAGGCATTCTAAAAATGCAGCATTGTGTGTTTATGTGCCAGTGAAAGACCACTACTCAGAATAAAATGCATGGTCTGTCAAGCCTGACTTCAGCCTGGGACCTGACTGGTCTACAAGTAGCATAAGCTCAGACCATAACAATTGATGGAGTTGAAGCTGAAGGTGGCAGGGTTTGACGAAGAAAATTTGTGGTGGAGAAGGGAAGCAGTCCTTAAAGGAACCACACAAAGCTGTCATGAGAATATTAATTAATGAATACAAGTACATAAAAGAAATAGAATATATTGATAGGTTGAGATTGAAAATTGGCTAGTGGAGGGTACAATGTTTACATTCTCAGGCAGCAGAGTCCAGCTTCCCTGCAGAGCCCAGCATCTGACACTTGATCTTCTGGTCCCGGTGCTGGCAGGCCTGGGGGTAGAATAGCAACGTAAGGCCTCTTTCCCGTCTCTGCCTAAATTAAATTGTGGCAGCAAGGCCCAAGCTGAACACTTCTGCCCTGCCTCCATGTGGTCTATTAATGACCATTGAAGGACCGACTGTGAGCTCAATCCTGGCTGGATCTCAGATCCCAGATCCAGACTGTCTGAAAAAGAACACAATGTGTACAACCAAGGGACTGCACATAGGCCAGGTGGGGAGGGTGGGAGTAGCGATAGCTGCTGGCCTTTGATTCCTCAGTCAGGGTCCTAGTCCCAGCCAAACGGTGATCAATTAGATACAAAAACAAAGCTGCTGGAAAAGCTCAGCAGGTCTGGCACCATCTGTGAAGGAAAAAAGCGTTTTTTTTTCAGACAGCCTGGATCTGGGATTTGAAGGGTCACTGGACCTGAAACGTTAACTCTTTTTTCCTTCACAGACACTGCCAAACCTGCTGAGCTCTTCCAGCAACTTTGTTTTTGTTCCTGATTCACAGCATCTGCAGTTCTTTCGGTTTTTATTTAGTGACCAAGTAGATGTCTGGTAGGCTTTCAAAACCTAACAGAACATGATTTCTCCCAGCTAATCTCTCCTGCTATTGGATCTAGCCCATAATACAAAAGAAAAGAGTAGCATGATGAAAGTTGAAAGATTTTGTAATTTACATAGGTGGTGGAATGAAAGGGGAAATGAAAGGATATGGGGACCGATCAGGCCACTGAGATTAGGACTATTGCTCATCAGAAAGACAAAACAAATATGGGCTGCAAGATTTTGTTTCTGCGTTGCAGTTTCAAAGCCTCATAATAAAGGTCCACTTTGTCACTGCAAATTTTTAAGTCACATCCACATTAAAGAAATTAAACATTACAGGGTCAGGTTGGAGTAGTAGAAAGATTCGCGTTTACTATATCATATCATGACTTGCAGACCTGTACCACATATTTTGATTAAAAATGTAACACCACTAACCTAGCCTATAAAACAGATGAGGAGTCAGTCCAAATGACCAAAGAATGTGTGAACCCAAAGCTATTTTCTGTTGAGAAAAAGAATATAGTATGTGCAGGAGTTCATCATTATGAATTAATGAGCAAGAACTGTGAAATAATTGCCTCTAGCGTTTTGATCATTTAGGTCAGTTGAACAATGTATCAGTCGCCATTCAAATGAAGGATAAATACAGATACATGGATTGTAAATCTCATAAATTTAATATTTCTAATCTTGATATAGACAAACAAATCTTACACAATCAAATTCAGTTTGTAAACAAAAGGTTACAGGATTTGGTTGGTAAGGACATCTAGCTGTTACTTTGCAACCTAGTCTCAATGCGGAAGCCCAGTCTCCCAATCACATGCATAGCAAGTTTATGCTGATCAAAAGTAAAGACACTTAAGAAGACAGTTTGTTCTTGTTCAATAGATAGCCTATACACAATTAAAGCAAAATAATGCTGATGCTGGAATTCTGAAACAAACACAGAAAATGTTGGTGAAACTCAACAGGTCTGTGGAGAGAGAAACACTTCATGTTGACTCTGTGCTACACTGGACATAAAATCTTAACTCTGCAGCCTCATTTACTTGAAAGAAATCATGTGACATGATTTCTTCATAGCGACCATCAGAATACCTTTGCACACCTCTGCTATATAAGATGCACCTTGATCACAAGACACACTTAATAGTTATCCCACAGTCCTTAATGATAACGTGGCAAACTTGCGGCTGTTGTTATTCAAAAAAATCAAAAAGAATTTTATAAATGTTTGGCTATTGGGAGGTTGGCTCTTTTCAGTTTTTTCTTTTCATTATAGAATGACCTGACACTATTCCAGTTGAGTAAGGGAGCCACACACAGTTTAAATTCCTGCGAGCCACTAGATGGTGGGCAAAACTGATCAAGGTGATTATCTTTTCCCCCCTATTTTCATGAGAAATACCGAGCATCCTCTTACACGTGCTCCAGAACAATACCATGAAGGCCACAAATTCACAGGACCAACTATGGGGTTTCTGGGTGTGTTGTGTGCAATTTGCCACCTGCAAATGCAGACTGAGGTGGGAACCGAGCAGATTTTGCATACGTATCTTGTATGTATGACTGTAACTTTGACCTGAACAATTTCAGTGTCACTCTCTGTCCTCCAAACTTTCTGAAACCTCTACATGGGAGGGAAGGGCACTATTATTTACTAATGTGCCAGTCTGCACTTCTTAAAGACAGGCTGTATCTGAAAGGGAAGCAGGACAAAAATGTTGCTATGAGGTAATTTGCTATAAAATGAACACCATAGTAGACAAATAATGCACCATCAAATACGGCTTGATTAAAAGCAGGTCAGAGGACTTTGTTGGTAAAGATGTCCTGCAGTTATTTTGCAACCTGGCCCTAAACTCAGACACATATATGGCAAGTTGATGCTCATCAAAGCTGTTAGCACTGCTGCCTCACAGCGCCAGGGACCCGGGTTCAATTCCAGCCTTGGGCAACTGTCTGTGTGGAGTTTGTACATTCTCCCCGTGTCTGTGCGGATTCCCTCCGAGTGCTCCGGTTTCCTCCCACAGACCAAAGATGTGAAGGGTAGGTGGATTGGTCATGCTAAATTACCCGTAGTGCTCGAGGGATGTTTGGGTTAGGTGGATTAGACATAGGAAATTAGAGGTTGGGGAATTGGCCTGGCTGGGATGCTGTTCAGAGGGGCAGTGTGGACTTGTTGGACCGAATGGCCTGTTTCCATATTGTACAGATTCTATGATTCTATGAAAACTGGATCAAACTTCACCAAAAGATTTGGTTTAATTGATGTATGTTTTATTTTTTGATTCAAAATTAATTTTGTTCTTGTCAATGTTTGTCAACTATTTAAGATAACTTGCTCTTACTAGAACTTGCTCTTACTTAGTTACTGGAACATAGGCCAGTTTCAAAACGGATTTCTTTATAACTACCATCAGGATACCTCTGTTGGATGAGATGCTGTCCAGTGCAACGGTAGGCAGATGGTTCCAAAATGCAACGTTGATACAGTCTTGACAGTCTTGCAAGTGGACAGGGGGATCAACTTCTCATGCCTCATCCAGAGAACCTGACAGCAGATCCACAAGAAATCTAATGATCTCACGTAGTTGATCAACGTCATTAAAAGTATCCTCAACCCAGTGCTTCACCCAAGTCCACATGCTGCTCACTGTGCAACACTCCCTTCACTCATTATGCAGCACTGTCTATGACTGCAAGTCTTATGACTCACCACGTTCTGTTTGCAATTCTATTCTAGACTCCAGGAGACATGTTGTACCCACATTTGAGATGGTGCCTGCAAATGTCAGGTCAAGTGTTGCGACCAGTGTTGTACTTTGCAACCCACATCAGTTAGGTTGTATGGCCATATGTTCAGTGGAATTTAGTGGTTTTTGAACTGCAGACTTGATGGGAGGAACCAAAGCCACTTGTGAGCAAGCACATAATTCACTTTATTCTGTAAGTTGTATGATAGTGAATTATCTTTGAATCTGAAGGGTAATAAAAGTCCACTTGAGACATAACTGGTCAAAGAGCTGTATATATGTCGTTATGTCTACCCATTAAGCTAATTTGGCAGAAGGCAGGAAAATCAACATAAATCTTTGGTAAAGTAAACCAGCTGATTCTTGCAATTAAAAAAAATACAGGAGATAAATAGATTATGTATAAAAAAAGTTATCTGAAAAGCAACGTAGCTTTCAAAACATTTGGTTGGATAGTCAACCTTATACAGTAAATATATAATTGTATTTCTGAGCATTGAATTGTGCACTTGTATATATTTTTTGATACAATTGCTCAGCATCTTTAATTTAAATCAAGGTATGATATGAAGTGTTAACTGTCATCAGGGGCTAAAGGGAGAACTTAAGAGTACAAAAGCAAAAACAAAAATTGCTTGACAAGGTTTGCTGCTCATTACCCCAATTATTACTGAACTTTTACCTGTGTTTGAAAGTTAGAACAGATATGAGAATTTAGAATTCATTCAGGAAAATGATCCAAGATATTATCTGAAATAATCATGTTACCAATGAGAGACTTTATAAGATAGCCATGTTTTAAACTGTCGCTTGTAAATTAAAGTAAGCAAGAATAGGTACCTCGAAAGTAGGAGTAGGTGTAGGCCATTTGGCCAATTGACACTGCTCTGCCATTCAACATGATCATGGCTTCTCCAATACCGCAACGCCATACTCCCACTTTCTCCCCATACACTTGACACTTTAACCTCTAGAAATCTATTCCTTTCTTAAACATATAGAGTGGCTTCACCTCCACAGTCTTCCCTGGTATAAGTTCACCATCCCTTAAATGAGTACATTCTTTTTCATCTCAGTTCCAAACAGCCTCCTGCATTTCTTGAGACTGTGACCCCTCGTTCCAGATGTCCCTCCCCGATCCAGGACAGGTGAAACATCATCCTTGCATTCAGTCTGCCCAGCCTTGTCAGAATGTGAATAGTTTCATTGAGATCCCTTCTTTCGTCAAGATCGCAGTGCTTGTAGGTCAAATCAACCTAATCTCTCTTCATATGAGAAATAATCCTGGGAATTCAGTCCGGTGAAACTTTGCCATGTCTATTTGCCATCCCTTGCAAATGTCTATTTTCTTGGGAAAGACACCAGAACTGCACACAATACTCCAAATGTGGTTTTACAAAAGGCCTGTACAGCTGCAATTCCTTGTTCATGTATTCAAACCCTGTTGCAATAAAGACCAACATACTATTTGCCTTCCTAATTGCTTGCTGCACCTACATGCTTTTTTTCAGTGACTGGTGTGAATGAACACCCAGCTCCTCTTTGTATATCAACATTTTCCAATCTATTGCCATTTAAACAATACAAGGACATGTTGTTTTCCCCACTGAAATGGACAACTTCACACTTATCCGCATCGTATTACACCTGCCATGTACTGTCATCTCATTCAAAGTGTCAAAATCATCTTAAAGCCTATTTATATCCTCATTACCACTCTCAATCCCAAATTTGCCATCAACAAACTTGAAAATATTACATTTGATTCCCTCATTCAAATCATTGATATTTATTGTGAATAGGTGGGACACAGGCGCTAATCCTGGTGGTCCCTACTTTGTCACTACCTTCTACTTTAACAAAGACCCATTTATTCCTACAAAGTTCCTGTCTGTTAACCACTTCTCAATGCATGTCAGTGTAAAATCCACAATCCAATACACTTTAATTTTGCACACTAACTTCTTATGGGACTCTACGAAACTCGTGGGGAAAGGCAATAGCTTCGTGGTATTATCACCAGATTATTAATCCAGAAACTCAGCTAAACTTCAAGGAACCTGGGTTCCAATCCTGCCATGGCAAATGGTGGGATTTGAATTCAATAAAAAATCTGGAATCTGATGACCATTGAAACCATTATCAATTGTAGGGGAAAAACCCATCTGGTTTACTAATGGCCTTTAGGGAAGGAAATCTGTCATCCTTAATTTGCCCACATGTGACTCCAGCCCAACAGCAATGTGATTGACTCTTAATTGCCTCTCTGGGCAATTAGAGATGGGCAATAAATGCTGGGCTAACCAGTGATGCCCACATCCCACAAGTGAATAAAGAAAGGTTTTCTGAAAATCCAAACACACCACATTCACTGGTTCTTTTTCATCTATTCTGCTAATTACATTCTCAAAAATCTCCAGTGGATTTCTGAAATACAATTTCCCCTTCATAAATCCATGTTGACTTTATGGAACATATTTTTATTCACTTGTGGGATGCGAGCATCACTGGCTGGGCCAATATTTATTGCCAATCTCTATTGCCCTTGAGAAGGTGGTAGTGAGTTGCCTTCTTGAACCACTGCAGTTCACGTGGAATAGGTAGACCCACAATATTGTAAAGGAGAGAGTCCCAGGATTTTGACCCAGCAACAATAAAGGAATGGTGATACATTTCAAAGTCACGATGCTGAGTGGCTTGGAGGGGAAGTTGCAGGTGCTGGTGTACTGCTGCCTTTGTTTTTCCAGGTGGAACTGGTCATGGGTTTGGAAGGTGGTATCTAAAGATTTTGGGCGAATTTCTGCTGGAGTCATTAATGATGCTGAACATTTTTCAATCATCAGCGAACATCCCCACTTTTGACTTTATGATGGAGGGAAGGTCATTAATGAAACAAATGAGAATGGCTGGCTTGAGGGCACCATCCTGAGGAACTCTGCAGAGAAGTCCTGGAGATGAGATAAATGACCTCCAACAACCACAACCATCTTCATATGTGCCAAGTATGACATCAACAAGCAGGGAGTTTTCCCCTCAATTCTGATTGATTCCAGTTTTACTAGGGCACCCTAACATTACACTCTCTCACATGAAACCTTGATGTCACTCTCACTTCATCTCTGCAATTCAGCTCTTTCGTCCAGTGTTTAAACCAAGACTGTGATGAAGTAAGCAGGTGAGTGGCCCTGGTGGAACGCAAACTGGGTGTCACTGAGCAGGTTATTCCTGAGCAGATGCTGCTTGATAGCACTGTTGAAGACACCTTCCATTACTTTACTGATGATTGAGAGTAAGCTGATGGGGCGGTAATTTGCCAAGTTGGATTTGTCCTGCTTTTTGTGTTCAGCACTTTCCTGGATAATTTTCCACATTTTGGGTAGATGCCAGTGTCGTAGCTGTACTGGAACAGTTTGGCTAGGGAAGCGGCAAGTTCTGGAGCACAAAACCTCTGTACTATTGCCAGTGATATTTAAGCATCCTGTTTTCACATTCCTCATAAAGGACTCCAGTATTTTCCCTACGACTATTTAGGCTGACCGGTCAATAACTCCTAGTTTTCTCCCTCCTTCCTTTTTTAAATAGTGGGTTTACATTTGTTACTCTATAATCCTTTGGACTTTTCCAGAATCTCAAAATATAAAAACCAATGCGCCAACTATTTCCATAGCCACCTCTTTTAGTGCCCTAGGATGTAAGTTGCAGATACTAAATATTTTCTCGTGGATGGATGCAGGGAGAGCCAAGCAATAGTACCGGGAATAAATCTGCTGTACAGGAGTGGGAAGAGAAGAATTAGGGTTGGAGTACGATAGTGATAGGTCATTCTAATGTAAGGGGAGCGCTGGGAAAGTGCCTGCTGCCAGGGTCAAGTGTTAAACTGAGAGGCGCCTGAAGGTGGAGGGTGAATCAGCTAGAGGTTGTGGTCCATGTAAGTCCAATGGCAAGGCTAAAAAAGGGAGATGGTATCCTACAAGCAGGATTTAGGAAACTAAATATACACATGTGTATTGATTGATATATTAAAATTCCACATTCAGAAAGGCAACACTCACAAACAGATCACCATATAAGCATTGGGTGTGAGATGAAAATTGGTAGAACACCAGGTGAAATCTGTGGTCTTCAAATAGCAGAATATAATTAAACTACATATGCAGGAGGCTTAATGCTTCATCTGAAAGATAAGACCTAAGTGGAGGCAACACTTCCTCTGTACTGCACTGAGGTATCAGCCTACATTTGGTACATAAGTTCTACGGTATGGCTGTGACCTTTTCCCTTCAAGAAGAGGGCATTACTTGTTGAATCACGTTGATACTTAAGGACATACAAGTTGCCATCCAGGTAACTGATCAACATTTACTTTTCTGCACAGCCGCACTCCCCACCTCACTTCCTTCAAGGTCATACACTTCTCTTGCACCCCTCTCGTATGACTCAGACCAAAAACTGAGAGGAGGCATGAATCTTCACCATGAGCACTAGTAGTTGGATACTGAGTTACATTTTATTTAATGCCCTGATTACATAATGGAAGTAGTTTCATGCTGTATTGATCTGATCGTGTCCCAGTTCCACTGGCAACCCCATCTAAATAATGTTTGGTTGCTCAGAAGTCACAAAACACATGAACCTTTTTTTGTTTAGTGGACTGTTCACACAGACAGTTAATGCAGAAACCACAGACAGTTTGAAAACACAGCCTACCCATGGCCAGGGCAATTTGGAGATATTTAAGAGTGAGCTAATGATGTTTTTCCTTCCTTAGTTCACGAGGCTTGCACAGAGTATAAAACACCAGCAAAGACCTGGACAGAATAAATTTGATGCTGTGACCCAGTTTAAGAGGTGGGCAAGAGTAGCAGCACTGACTTTGTTTTTATTACTGTGCTAGTGGCTAAACATAAATGCAGTCAAATTCATTCAAGTTCTTTCAGCTTAGGAACCTTTTTGATTCCCCTTTGTTAGAGCTAATACAATC
Source organism: Ginglymostoma cirratum (assembly GCA_024137785.1). NCBI lineage: Eukaryota > Metazoa > Chordata > Chondrichthyes > Orectolobiformes > Ginglymostomatidae > Ginglymostoma > Ginglymostoma cirratum. The sequence continues at coordinate 47,340,540 of JAHRHZ010000016.1, read as the reverse complement.
AAGTCAAAAGATTCTGAAACAGCAAAAGAAAGCTTCCAAATATTATATACAAGAAAAAATGGACGCAAATATAATGTAACAACAGGAATGAATAAGTAAAGTACTTGTCTGGGTTCTGGCAAAGCAGGCACCCTTTTTAGTTCCAACCTTCATCTTATCCCAAAACAACCCATGCTGTGCTAAAAGCTTTCTTTTTCATTACTGTTGCATTACAAACCAGTAGCGTGTAATAAAAAGTTTCTGTCTTGCAAGGCTAATATTCCTGCTCACAACAGACTATTCTCAACTGTTATCAGGGACACTCAGGCAGTAGCATGATGTTGCAGCTAAATACGATCTCACCTCCTAACTGTATCAGTGACAGTCCACAAATATTTTAAAGAAAAGATACAAATGATAACATGCTTCAAACAATGCTCAAGAGTAGAGAAATTTTATCACCACAGAAATAGCATAAGCTCCCAAACAAAGCTGTTACTTCTTGTTCTGAGACATTTGTTTGTTCTGATACCTCAGTTCTGCAAAATTCATATTTGATTTTTACTTTAAGAGTGAATGTCTCTCTGATATTGTCATCCTTTAACAGGTCAATGTCTAAATGGTCACACATCTCTTTCTCTTTGATATTTTCAGTTTCAACTAAATTTTTGCCACAAGAAGACATGATCTGAGTTTATATATTTGCCAAGATCCGTATAAATAATCCTCATTTCAATTTCTAAACTTTTTGTTTCACCAATCATAAAACACTTGTTTGATTTCTACGTATGTCGCCTTGACTTTTCCAAGTGCACAGTCTTCCTTTTGATCACTTAAGGAAGACGTTTGACACCATTTTCCAGACAAAATTGTATCTCTCCTCTTTCATTTCTCAATCCAAGGCTATCGTTCCCAATGTGTGGTTCTAATGTTCCTTCACCAATTTTAGAACTTTAGTTACCCATTACAATTACCACATCAGGTGATTTGACTTGATTGTGACATGACAGCATGTCAGCTTCCATTCTATGCTCAATTTGTTATAGTGCTTCAGCAACTTGTATGGAAACCAGATCAAAAGCTTTTCCTTTAATCTTCAATATGATCACTCTTTCTGATAATGGCTGGGAACCTTGAACATAATTCGTGTATCTTGTTTTTGCTAGGATTCCTATTCCATTCCTATTTTTCATACTTCCTGTGAAGTAAAGGACATAATTATTCTTTTCAGTCTCACCTGAACCATTTAATTCTGTATGTCTGAGCAAGTCAATGCAGTCTCAAGAAGCTACCCCTTCCATTGAGTGCTTTAAGGCAACTTTTATCATAAATTTGTTGGTTACTTTGTTGTTCAAAGGATCTCCATTCTTCCAATTATTTACAACATCTTCTGCATATCCCGTTCATTGACCATGGCTTAACAATGGGGCTTATAAAGAGTGTGATCCCACACTCCTCAAGGATGACTGTCCACATTGCCTTACTAAGTCTCAGAACTGTGTGCTTGGATGCATCAGTCACACATCTTGTTGATCTCCACCATCTGATCCATTGTCCTGTGAACCCGATTAGGATCTTTGTGTCTTCCATCATTCCCAGATTTTGTGCCTTCTGGAAAGGCGAACCACTCCAGCTGAAGAACAAGAAGTAAAAAGCAAGTGGGATAACATGAAACAGAGTGTACAACATGCCGGAAAGGATATTACCTGTTATGATCACAGCTGATGATAATACTGGACAAGTCAGTTTTCATAGTGATACTTCACTTAGTGGGCCATATTTTTTTCACAGTTTAGTTACTATGGTGATCAACCTCTGAACACAAGGCAAGCAAAGTTCTTCAAACAGTAGAACAAAATTTATTTCACAAAAGAAAAAAAATTATATACATATGACAATTCGGAAAGATCTTACCAAAATTAACAAAATAAAAGAAACCCTTTTCCCAGCAATATCCTTTACAGACACTTAATCACAGTGAAACATCATTCCTATCTTAACTGTAATGTTTCCTACCCAACTGGTTCTTTCTTGATCTGTATTCCTGAAGACCTCTTTCTAGCTTTGATGGCCTGGATCTCTTTTTATTTCCTACAACGTCCACAAACTCTCCAACCAGAAGATATCTTCATAGTAAAAAACCGCTCTGCTCCTAGAGTGACTTCTCTTATTCCTCTGAACAAAATCTACGAGTGGCCCCTGACCATCTATTTCTATGTAGGTCAAAAAAACTCAATGTTATAAATATTCAGCAATTAACTGTGTGTAGCTAATTGAGTCATTTAGCTTAAGTCACATGCTTTCTTGGAAAATTTCTTTGAGTTTGCTGTTCAAAAATCGCTTCCTGTCCTTTTCTTTAAAAAATTCTATCTTCCTAAAACCAAAACCATTTGCTTTTATTTCAAAATCCAAATTCCCAAATGATAATAATATGCCTTGAATCTTTATCATGTACATAAATGGAAAATTGCATGACAGATGAGATACGAGCAACGATGATGGAAAAAGGGAAACAGATACACACATGTGGATGTGACAAAATTGAAAAGAAATGGTGAAGTGGCATTTGCAGTGAAGAGCTGGAGTTGGAAAGTAAAAATCACAAAATGAGAGCTATGCACCAATAAGTGAAATCTTTGACAGGTGGAAAGTAGGCGATAACGACAGATAGTGGATGTGTAAAAAACAATGATTGTAAAGTATTATTTGAAAGGCACTCAGTAGCAAATGAATGAATAGAATATATAAGTGTGTTACACAGTCATCCAATTGAGGGAGTCCTCAGGATATAGTGGCAAACAATGGATGAAAGATTATGATGTCAGAAGTAAGGAATGTTTTAAAATCAATGAGTACAGGAAAAGCTCCAGGCAAAGATGAAGTATCAGGAGAAATCCAAAAACCCTTGGAGAAGCAGAATTAGAAACAATAGCAGGAATTTGTGATCAAATATACAAAAAGTATATAAAGGATACATTCCAAGTGACTTGCAACATTCATTTTATTAAGTTGTCTAAGAAATCTATTCTAATTGAGTACAATCATTTTAGATGTATGATCTTATTGAGTCATCTCATTAAAGTGATCTTAAAAGTCATAATAGAAAGAAATAAAGAAAGAAATTGAATTGGTGAAACATAGTCTGGATTAGGACCTGAAGCAGAAACCAGAATGGGAATATTTAACCTAAGCACAATGTTCAAGAAATATCTAGAGTAAGCAAGAACATTTGCATATGCTTCATAGACCAGGAAAAAAACAAGTATTTGATCAAGTTTATTAGCAAAAGTTAATAGATGCGCGCTAAAATGCAGCATTGCCAGTAAAGGTGTGAGACTGATCCAGAGCTGGTATTGGGACCAGAGAACGAGCATTAAGCTAGAGAAAGGGCAATCGAATGTTTCAAGAGAGGAGTAAGAAAGGACAGTGCCAATATTATTCAATGTGTACGGACAGCTAGAATTCAGACAAGTAGATTTACTTCAATGGGAAATAATTTGAAGGCAAGAACAAATATACAGCATGCTGATAGGCCTGTACAACTTTCAGAATCAGAGGAAGCCCTGCAAAATATCATAGATATCGAGTAAAATCACGAAGTTCAGAATATGCATTAGGTATGAACACAGGACAATGGTAGTTGAAAGGAGTACATTATAAGAAACTACAGTGAAATGGAAAGCACCATACTGAAACAAGTAGATGCAATTGTCTATTTTGGAGAAATGATAGCAGATGATTGTAGATATGATGCAGAAGTCAGGAGGACAGCAATAGCCAGAAATAACTTTCAGAAAGTAAAGAAAGTGTCAATAGCAAGAAAACTCAAACTTATAATGAGAATTAAATCTCATAAGTTACTATATTCTGTTTGCCCAGAAACCTGGACAATAAGTAAAAATCTGTGGAAGAGATTACAATCTTTTGAAATGTCAATGCTTAGACATAAACACAGCATATGCAGACCATAAGACAAATAAAGAAATATTTCAAATTGTAGGAGCAAATGTATTCTAAAAAGTGACAAGCCTAAAAGGAAATGTCAAATCTGAAAAACTATAGAGTTCTCTATATAGGGCTGACGGGAGGGCAGCAGAAGGGGTGAGGGGGTTCGACCTGTATGTAGTAGGATGATAGATGTTACAGAGTGGTTGCTCATGAGCCACAGTGGATGTGTGAGGATGGAGCAAGACTGACAAGTGTCGCATACCATGTAAACAGATCTCCTAGCAGGAATAACTACAAGCAGCAACCGCAAAGCTATTTAAGCAGCTGGTGGAATTTAAATTTGATTCATTAATCTAAAGCTAGTCTCAGTGATGGTGACCATGAAATTACTATCACTCATTGTAAACACTCGTCTGGTTTACCAATGTCCTTTAGCAAGGATGTCTGCTTTCCTTACCTGGTCTAGCCTACATGTGACTCCAGAATAACCACAGTGCAGCTTTTAATTAATTCATCATGAGATGTGGGTTGTTGATCAGCATTTATTGCCCAGGGGCAGTTAGGAGCCAAGAAAATTGCTGTATGTCTGGAGTTACATGTCGGCAGTTACTTTCACTAGAAGTCATTAGTGAACCAGATAGTTTTACCAATAATCAACAATGGTTTCATGGTCATCACTGGACTAGTAATTCCAGATTTTCTTTTCTCCGACTGAATTTGAACCAAGCACCCCCAAGAATTACTTGTGTTGCTAGGTCAACAGTCTAGTGATAATACTATAGACCATTCTCCCCACTCTATGTGGTTTGCTCTTTCTACTCTTAATTGCTTCTAGAAATGGCCGAGCCAATCAGTTCAACTAGGGACCGACAACAAATTCTGGAAGTGGCTCCCACAGTGAAAGTCAGCATCTCTCTCGGACCAGCCATGAAGCAGCCACTAGAACAGTACTGTGTAGGAGGACTAGGCCAAGCAAAGATGACCATAAGACAGCAACTGCAGCAAAGGGCATGGATGAATGGTTCCATTTAGTATGTATTTTTGGAAGGTTGCTGGACAAAGTTTTCATAGAATTGTATTTGTAGTTTTTTTTTATTTCAGGAATTTGGCCAAGAGGAATTTGTGAGGTCCTTAGTGGAGGTTTGAAAGGTAAGAATTTGTGGAACGACAATGATTTGAGAATGTTTGCAAGGGAACAAAAGTCTGATGAGTTGGTTGCAGACAGACAATCAGAAGTAATGATGCAGCCAATGTCTGTGTCTTCTTCCTTCTCCTCTTGCTGAAGGCTTTCTGTTTGCTAACAGGCCATCATGAAATGGGGGATACCCTTTGACAATTTTTGGAGGGTTTCCCTTGCATGGCCCAGACAGCAGAAACCTTTATTTGAGAACGCCAATGGTCTTCTACATGAGATTCCAGCTGTCAACTTGGGTCTTGTTGTACAAGCGCTGCGCTTATGTGGTCAATTATTGAAGGGAGCCATTTGCCATTATGTCATGGATAAACCTTATCACCAAGCAACCATTCTCTGGTTCATTATCATGACTCAAATGCAATAGTAACAACTGACTGGCAAATGATAAAACCACTACGGCAATGGATTTTTGCCAACATAATAGTCTATAATAGCAACGCCCCCGCCTCTACCCACCTCTTAAACTCTAGTTTCTGCTGCCAGATGTCAGCAGTCTGAAGCTGCATGGCAACACGATGAGGTTTCATGTCTTCAGTCTAAACTTCCACTGCATTGGGGGTTTGTTTCAGCCTCAGCTTTCATGGAAATTGAGGCATTGGCCACCAGATGCAATAGTGCAACTGATGCATGAGTATTGCTATGGAGTTGGCCACCATTTCCAAACTGGAATGCATGGACTCCAAGATCTTAGGAAGCCTGCATTAAGCTGAAACCGGATGCTGTCTTATTAATTGATAGCGATAGAAAGCTCCAGAGAAACTTGCAAATCCACCAGGCTTTAATGTATGCATATCCATCAGCCCTTTTGTGTATTCTATTGATGTCCTCATCAGACTCCTCTGTAGGAGAATGTGTCTGCAAATGCACCCTCCAGTGATTTGGCACAAATGCAATCTTCTGCCTGGCTGAAGTCAACCCATGCCTGGTGTGTCGCCACATGCTGATCATATTCCTATACTACTTCTAAAATATCTGCAGTGCCGGTGTCTAAACTAATGTCTATGAATGTCAGTCCAAATGATGGTTCTTTTTAATCAGACATCTGCTGTTGCTCCCACCTTTCAGGCGTAAGGTTGCACTGTCTCATCAGGAAGCAGGTCTCGTATCTCTGAAAACAAGAATGCACAAATGTAGAACTGAGGTGGGAAGGGTGTGGTTGGAATTTAGGAGGTGCATGTTACACTCTCTGCAGTTCGTACTTCATACCATCATGAGGGTTTAAAAAGATGTATAGGGCAGGAACGTACTGCCATCGTGTGAATGGTTTCATTTTTGCTTCTTGCAGAGTTCTTGTCACTGCTCTTTGGATAATTTGGACCATCTTCTTATCGACATTTCTTAGGACATGCAGCACTGCCTGTTTCCTCAATAGCTCTCTGATGTTTCTTTCTAATATGTACTCACCTGTCCTGAGCGAGAGAGGGAAAAGTGTCAGTGAGTGATGTGCCTGCTGTATTGAATATTTAGAGCTATGCGAACGTGAGGCTCACAGCTAAGGTAAGCATGTGAGGTTGAGGTGCTTCACCCAAATATTAGGCACAAGTCCTGGTTACTACAGCTTGTCATTGATTGGTGTGGATTGGACAAAATCAATATATACTACATTATTCATTATATATAAGAACAATAACAAAAACAGGTGGCTGCACTGCTTGCCAGTTGGCAAATGAAAGTGCATTCACAGACCTTAACCACCCATGTGAGATCATTAAGCTTTTGGCAGCACTGCAACAAGATTATCAGGAACAGACTGCTTGCATTGGCCATCATTGGGCTACCTATTATCATTCCCTTGGCAATGGATGCATTGAATGTCTCCTGGTATCCTGCAGAAACATGATGTCTCCCTCCAGCACTGCAGCAACAAACTTGGGAACTCCCTCGCTGGCCTGTTGCTCAATTTATCATCTTCTTCTTTGTGACCAACACTTTCTGATAGAGTTGCAGCACTTGTCGCCAGAATGCACTTCCGCTTCAAGATATGCAGGCTATTTTTATGAAATGTAAGCTTGTTTTGATTCGTATTAGCCCTGAATGAACCTGGGCCTATTGTTATGCAAATAACCAATCAACGGTGTGATAAAACCGGGCTACTCTGCAGTCATGGAGTTGAGAAGTTTACTTGAAGTTTGCATGCTATCTGCATCGTCTTTATCAGCTGCAGAGCTCTCTCATACTGTGAGCATAGTGCACACAAACATGCATGTTGAAATTTCTTAGCCCTAAGATGTTAAAGAAAACCAAATTGAAATGGCAGCTGTGAATGGTACACATGCAGGAATGAAAGAAATTTGTCCAACCCATGATATTTTTTATGCAATTTTATTCTGATTTTCCAAGCCACTAAGCTTCAATAGATCGTGAAAATCTTTTGTATCCAACATCAAGTGTATAAATCTGCAGCGAAGTGGACCAAGAAAATAGACCAAGTGACCACCAAGCAACAGAATCTTTGAAAGAATATACTGTTCTAGCTATTTGGGAACAGCCTACAACCTCGGAATGGCTAAGAAAGCAGTAAAGTTTCGTCTTTGTCTGATCGGTTATCATCAAGGGCTGATTGTCCGCAAGGAGTCAACCCTGCCCAACTTTAATTATGTTGAAATCGATGAAATATAATCTGAACAGGTCATGTACAGAGCAGTAGATCTCCCCAGGCCTGAAAGACTTGAGAAAGGTCTGGAAGGTGTGGAAACTCTGACAAAACAACATCAAATTATGGCAAAAATGCTGACCAGTCTGTATGTGCAAACGAACAATTTTTATGGTTCATGAATATTGATCTGAGTTTTAAAGGTGTCCACGAAAAATTAAGTTAATTAGTTATAGTATCGGTAGACAATTTTATGAATTCCTATCGGACAAATCAGTCCTCGTGGAAATATGGGCATATACATTCAGAAGTGGAAGATGGAAATTGTTCTACGTTTATGCAATAAGCATTTTCTCCTATAGAGAAATATTCAGACAGATAACATAATTTTAATTAATAGGTCGATGCAAATCACGTTATGTTTGCCAGGATAGGTGAAGAAATGGATTGCTGGGTAGAATTTATATCATAATTTAATTTTAATTGCCTTTGGGTTAAAGGTCAAATGGGCATAGGACGGGACATTCGGGAGCAGTCCACTTGACGGGAGAAGCTTCTAACTGTCCGATACTTGTGCGTAATGGGGAAGAGCAGGTGTGGAAGACTATGGTCTCTTAAAGCTTGAAAGGATGAATAACTGTCTAATTGATATTTCCCATTAATCCTCTATTTTACATCTTTATGGTTAACATGAGAAACAGAAGCAAGGGTAGGCCATTCAACCCTTCAAATTTACATCAGCATTCAATATGACCGTGGGTGATTTTCCACTTAAGATCCACCTTTCCATACAATCCCTATAATTCTCTTCATATCCATAGATCTCTAGGATAGAAAATTCCAAAGAATTTATGCTGTGAGAACATAATTATGGGGATTTCACAGAACTCAAAAAGGCCATTGGTCAATGCAGTCATTAATGTTCCTCCTCCCACCCTACTTCATCTTCCCTTATGAATACAAGCTTTTATGCCATTCTTATTAATACCGTATTAATTTCCAGTGCAGTTACAACACTGGTATCTACCCAAAAATGTGGAAAATTGCCCAAGTATGTCCTTTACATAAAAAGCAGGACAAATCCAACCCGGCCAATTACCGTCCCATCAATCGCCTCTCGATCATCAGTAAAGTGATTGAAGGTGTCATCAAGCAGCACTTGCTCAGAAATAACCTGCTCAGTGATGCCCAGTTTGGGTTCTGCCAGGGCCACTCAGCTCCTGACCTCATTACAGCCTTGGTTCAAACATGGACAAAAGAGCTGAATTCCAGAGGTGATGTGAGAGTGACAGCCCTTGACATCAAAGCTGCATTTGACTGAGTGTGGCATCAAGGAGCCCTAGCAAAACTGGAATGAATGGGTATTGGGGGCAAACTCTCTGGTGGTTGGAGTCATACCTGACACATAGGAAGATGGTTGTGGTTGTTGACGGTCAATCATCTCAGCTCTAGGACATCTCTACAGGAGTTCATCAGTGTAGTGTCCTAGGCCGAACTATCTTCAGCTGCTTCATCAATAACCCTCCCTCCATTTTAAGGTCAGAAGTGGGGATGTTCACAGATGATTGCACAATGTTCAGCACCATTCATGACTCCTCAGTTACTGAAGCAGTCCATGTTCACATGCACAAAGATCTGGACAATATCCAGGCTTGGGCTGACAAGTGGCAAGTGATATTTACACCCAACAAATGCCAGGCTATGACTATCACCAATAAGAGACAATCAAACTACCGTCCTTTGACATTCAATGGTGTTACCTTCACCGAATCCCCCACTGTCAACATCCTGGGGGTTACCATTGACCAGAAACTCAACTGGACTCACCACATTAACAGAGTGGCTACAAGAGCCGGCCAGAGGCGAGTAACTCACCTCCTGACTTCTCAAAGCCCGTCTGCCATCTACAAAGCACAAGTCAGGAAGGTGATGGAATACTCCCCACTTGCCTGGATGAGTACAGCCCCAACAACACTCAAGAAGCTTGACACCATCCAGGAAAAAGCAACCAGCTTGATTGGCACTACATCCACAAGCATTCACTCCCTCCACCACCAACACTCAGTAGCAGCAGTGTGTATTATCTACAAGATGCACCATAGAAATTCACCAAAGATCCTCAGACAGCACCTTCCAAACCCACGACCACTTCCATCTAGAAGGACAAGGGCATTGGACTTATGGGAACACCACCACCTACAAGTTCCCCTCCAAGTTAGGTGTACAAAATGATCAGAGGTGTAGATAGAGTGGACAGCCAGAGACTTTTTCCGAGGGTGGAGGTAGCTGTTACGAGGGGGCATAGTTTTAAAGTGAGTGGAGGTAGATATAATAAGAACATAAGAACATAAGAACTAGGAGCAGGAGTAGGCCATCTGGCCCCTCGAGCCTGCCCCTCCATTTAATGAGATCATGGCTGATCTTTGAGACTCAGCTCCACTTACCCGCCCACTCACCATAACCCTTAATTCCTTTACTGTTCAAAAATTTATCTAGCCTTGCTTAAAAACATTCAGTGAGGTAGCTTCAACCACTTCACTGGGCAGAGAATTCCACAGATTCACAACCCTTTGGGTGAAGAAGTTATAGGGGAGACTTCAGAGGTAGGTTCTTTACTCAGAGAGTGGTCGGGGCGTGGAATGCATTTCCGGAGAGGGTAGTGGAGTCAGCCTTATCAGGGACATTTAAGCAGTTATTAGATAGGCACATGGATGAAAGTATAAGGTAGGGGTGGAGGTTAGATAGACCTTAGGTTTAGGGTGAAAGTTCGGCACAACATCGTGGGCCGAAGGGCCTGTCCTGTGCTGTACTGTTCTATGTTCTACGTTCTAAGTCACTCACCATCCTGACTTGAAAATATATCGCCATTGCTTCACTGTTGCTGGGTCAAAATCTGGGAATTCCCTCCCTAATGGCATTGTGGGTCAACCCACAGCAGGAGGACTGCAGCAGTTCAAGAAGGCAGCTCACCACCACCTTCTCAAGGGCAACTAGGAATGGGCAATAAATGCTGACCAGCCAGCGATGCCCACATCCCACAAATGAATAGAAAATTAATAGAGCTTCCCTTAAGTGTATTTATGTTATTCATCACAACCACTCCTTCTGGTGGTGAGTTCACATTCCCCAACCACCACTCCTGTCTCACAGTACTGCACCTCTCCCCCCTCCACCCTACCAAAGCTCCCACAGTTCTAGAGTCACATCTATTGCCAAGGACCAAAACGGGGGCACAATGGGAAAATGTTTGGGAAGCACTGCCCTAGATTAACCATTGATCATACTCAAGATTGTTACAATTGGTGTGATTAAGCCACAAGACTCCAGCAATGCTTTTATATTAATAATGTCCATTTTCTTTTTTGCAAACAATAACAAGTCTTGGAGTCTTAAGGAAGCAGCTACAGCAAAATGTAACAGCAGAATACTAAGTAAACATGCAGAGAGATACTAAACAACAAACAAGAGTGTGACACTTTCTGTGCCAATTATTCAGTCAGTTAGCTCCGTTGACTGGGTGGCTGGTTTGTGATGCAACAGCAGAGGTTTAATTCCTAAATTGGCTGAAGTTACCATGAAAGATTTTCTTTCTCAACGTCACCTCTTGCTTGAGGCAAGCTGACCTCAGGTCTAACCACCACCAGTCATCTCTCTCTAATGGGACAGTGTGACTTCGGTGACTTTACCTTCTAGTTAATAACACGATTGAGGCAACAAAGTGTGAAGCATAATGTTGTTAAAGGGATATTAGCAGCGTTTATTTTGGGGGACCAGCAAGCGTAATCCAGATTTTAACCTGCTGACTGGCCATTCTGGAGCTCTCAGCATTCGGAGCTCAGTGAGTGTACTTTTACAAGTCATGGTACTGAACAAGTTTTCAGCCTCACACCCACGCCTGCACAGAGAATGGATGACCTTTTCAGGATTGCAGTTTAACATTGAGCGTGAAACAAAGCGTGTTGAAAGAAATGATCAGTCATGACCTGGAATGGTGCAGCAGGCTTGAGGAACTGTATGGTCTGTTTCTGCTCCTATGTTCCTATATTTGAATGTTCCGACAGTACACAGCAAAGTAATACACAATGTAGTCACCGCATTCCATGATTCCTTCGGAGAATTTCAAGATCCAACATTCAAAAGTCAGTCAAAGTTAGCTTGACATATTTGACAAACACAAATACTATCGGAGATTCTTGAGGACCTCATGCAGGTTTCAATGCTGAGAAAACTTAGTAGCCATGTTGAGGTGATGTTCTCCAGTAGGCAAAGGCAGGGAAAAACTTAGGAACAGCTAAGTGGTAAAGGTGTCACATACAGCTTCTGGGCACCACTAGTCCTGTACAAGGGGCTTCAGACACTAGCTAATAATTGCACAGCAAGTTAAGAAATGTGCAGCAACAGCCTTAAAAGAAATACATTAGAACTAAATGGATGTGCAAGTAGTGTACTGAATCACAGGCAACTTGCTGCTAGCTTGGTAGTTATCAGTTTCAACAAGGGAAGCACTTAGGAGCAAGGCCCACACACAAGCAATTCGCACAGAGCTACATGATTCACAGGGTGCAAAGCACAATAAAGAAACACTTAGAAAAGTTACACTACCTACATTATTTGCTTTATAAAATGATTTTACTTTTAACATACATTGTAGCCTAATATTCTTTTATAATGTAAGGAAAATGTATTTTTTTAAAAACAAAGTGACCTGAAAATATACAAGCTTTAACTAAAGGAACCAGCAGTTCCCTGTCTGTAAATGTGTCCAAGGTAACATTATAATGACTTACTGTGGCTGCTAGTTGCAACAGGAAATGTATGCATGTGGGTGCATAATAAAATACAGCTTGAGTTGTTACTGTTATGATGCAGTGAACAGCAAATCAACTGACTCCTGTAGTTACCCTATGTGTACCAGAAAGGTATCAGTGGCTTAAAACCTGAGGGTAGATGTGCCCTTTATTGCCACAGGAGTGCAGCGGAGGTCATCATCAGCCTACTGAGTCACAGCTTTTCTGTTGAACCTGAGTACCATGCCCTGCAGTCCTATGATGCTGATGTAACCAAAAGTGAATTGGTAGTTACGTTTCCTATGGTAACTTCTGCAACATGTACCTTTTTTACGCTACCTGCACTCAGATCATCCTTGATGTTCCTATCCTGAGATGGTTGGTAGTGGTTGCTGCAGCCTTGTGTTGGAAACAAAACTTTACAGTTTTATCCTGCACTGCCAGCCCTTGAAACTTAACAGCCTTTCCTTTACTTGATACATCTGACATCTGAATTTTGAGTTCAGAATTTCAACTTTGCCTTATTGACCACGCATCCCCTTGCGTGGGGTAGAATAGAAAGTAAAGTTAAATTTGTCAGGCAGCAGCTGTGGAGTGAAACACATTTCAAGTTTCTCATTGATCATCATTCAAATGTATTTCCAGCACTTTCTGTTTTTATTTCAGATTTCCAGCATCATCCCAGAGTATTTTGGTCTTCTTACAACTATTGTCCCTACTGAAAAGGTTCAGATTACTGTAACCTTCTAATTAGTTAAGTGGATTCAAAGACATGAGGATATTTCAAAGTACAATTGAATGACAGAGTGGGTGAAACACTAGAAATATATAATGCATCACAATTTCTTGTCCTTGACTTTTTCTTATGTTTCTCAGATATTAGCAATCCCTACCAAGTACATTTATGAATTTTCTTTTTAACATAGAATGATAAAGAAATTATTTAGACTATTTTCAACAAGTCTACCAATAAATTTGGCATTCGAGTGCAAGCATGGACCTAAACCAGTAATCCTAGTAATTCGAGTTTGTATCGTAAACAGCAGTTTCTGTCCTGACATTAATGAGGCAAACTTAACACTGTTTTGTAAATCCTGAGGAAAAATCTTACAGGACCTCTTTCCCAGTCAGTGTATGCATTGTCCTGAAGCAATCTCTAAGCGGTATGCACCTGACTATTTTCATAGATCTCCTTCACCAAAAGGAGCTGAGACCGTTAAGTCAGCCAAATAATCATTAATCATTCCTGAACTACACTGTACTCCAGTTCAGACCTTCATTTCTATGAAGAATGTTTCCTGTCTACCAGCAGTTAAAGTGATACATGATGTGGCACAATTTGGAAGAAGTTAAGTTATTTTGATATTGTTGAAAAAAGACTTATTTTGGCAAAGCATCACATCTTACGTTCTTCGGGACAGTCTGAAGAATACCAATTGAAAGTGTGAAAAACAACATCCATACTGCATGAGAAGAGAGTGCTTTTTGTTGACAAGTGGACCCTGACTACTAGAGACATTGGCATGGAGAATGCATGTGTTAAAGATGATTAATAGTTAACTGCCAGACTTTGCTAACATTTTAAACCAGGCAGTTTGACTCTGATTGGGAAAGACATTGCTGTGAGAAATGATCCAGGAAATTACTGTCATTTATTTTGTTGAGTTGAAATAGATAATTTCCACCTACGAAGAAGAAGGCCCTGTGTGTTAACATATGTAGCTTCAAGTACACAGAAGTGCGCAAGCCCTAAATCCTAAATTGGTTTCCATAATCATTGAACCATAGAATAATTGCTTGCTCACCCAGGATTCTCCAGAAAATGTTGACAAATTACAGAATATTCAAACTAGGAATGAGAGTAGGCAATTCAGCCCTTCGAGCCTGTTATCATTGGCTGATCTCATCTCAGCCTCAACTCCACTTTCCTGCCACTCTCCTGACCCTTCAACCTATTACTAATTAAAAATCTGTCCATCTCCTCCTTAAATTTACTCAGTGACCCAGCATCCACTGCACTCTGGAATAGCGAATTCCACAGATTCACAGCCCTTGAGGGAAATATTTTCTCCTCATCTATGTTTTAAATCTGTTACTCCTTATCCAGAAATGATGACCACTCAATGTCAGTCAGTGGTTGACTTGCAGGTGCCTGCGACTTTGCAAACTATGCTGTATATTTCCAAATGCACAGACACTGCTGTTGCATCATAGGCATTAGTGGCATTCATTCATTAGCCTCCATGACATGGTCAGGAGTGTCAGGGTCAAGGAGTTGACTACACACAGTGGGCTAATGCCAAAGAGTCCAGAGAAGATTCTGTGCCTGCAAGTATGTTTCACCTTCTTTGTCTGAGTGTGTAACTACTAATGTTGCTCTTCAAAGGGCCCCAGATAGCTATAAGTTGCATGCCCCCCCTCCCCTCCCAAATGGCAGCACTAATCCTCCACACTCCAAGTGTGATTGCTGGTATTTTCATTTCCATTGTACGCTTTTGATTTATGGGACAATGGAAGGTAATGGCTACCATTCCTAATACTACAAGTTCCAGGCTGTGTGTCACCATGTTGTTGACACCCAAGTATCAACATCTTCTTCCTAGTGGTCCACCATACCTCCTCAAATCTCCATACAGAATGCACCTATCTGAGTCTGCATCTGCCCACCTTTCCATCCCAGCACCAGGTATGTTACGTCAACATGTCAGGTCTAGTAGTTCACTGCCACCACCAGAGGCAAGGTACTGCTCATTTTCCACAACCCAACTCCTGCATGATCCCTTACCCATACTATCTACCCTATTAGATATCAAGATGACTCCCCTTCACTATTGTAATTACCACTGCACCTCAGCATTCTGCTTCTGCTTCCCACCAATAGATTCCTCATCCTCCTGATGGTAGCACCAGGCTCCTCATAACCCCATCCCTTGTGGTTTAGTGAATGGAACTGCTGAATGACTGTGGTTCACACCCTCGACCAAATTAGCAGGGCAGGGCTAAACCATGAGTGAACCAGATCCCTAAGTTACAGCTCCCCACTCAGTTCCCTTGATTTCCAGGACTAGCTGTACTGGGCCCACATGACTGACTGTGACCCACTCCCTCGACTGTAGAGATAGGGACCCCTTGACCACAACTGTCCTGAATGTATGGCCGACCATGCCCAAACCTCAGAGCTGATATTAGAAGCTGCCCTTGACTCAGAGTGCCAGGACCTGCTGTCTGATGGGTGTTACACTGGACATCAGTGTGGAGTATTCTGCAAAGATTCTGAGGCATGGCCGTATGCTTGAAGCACATGCAGTGTGGCTGACTGCATATGCAACTGTGACAGTGTAGCAATGTGCCATTCAGCAACATATCCATCTCCTATGGCTGCTGATTTCTAACAACCATATTTCATGTTGGTGCTAAACAACAAGGCAATACAACAATACTATGGCCATAAGGCCACAAGATGTAAGAGCAGAATTTGGCCATTTGGCCCATCGTGTCTGCTCCACCATTCAATCATGGCCAATATGTTTATCAATCCCATTATCCTGCCTTCCCTCCACAGCACTTGAACCCCTTACTAATCAAGAACCTATCAATCTTGGTATTAAAATCATTCAATTGCCTCCACAGCCCTCTGCGGCAATGGTTTCCCAAGAGTCACCACCCTCAGGCTGAAGGAATTCCTCCTCATCTCAGTTGCCCCTTCAGTCTGAGGCTGTGCCCTCAGATTCTAGTCTCTCCTACTAGAGTGGAAACATCTTCTCCTCCAACAGTCCATCCAGGCCTTTCAGTATTCCATAAGTTTCAACCAAATCCCCTCTAATCCTATTAAATTCCGTAGAGTACATATCCAGAGTTCTCAACCGCATCTCATATGACAAGGTCTTCATTCCTAGGATCATTCTTGTAAACTTCCACTGAAGCCCCTCCAAGGCCAGCAAGTCCTTCCATTAAGTGTGGCCCGACACTGCTCACAACATTGCACATGCAGTCTGACCAGACCCTTATACAGCCTCGGCAGTACATCCCTGCTCTTGCATTCTAGCCCTTTCAAAATGTGTGCTAACATTGCATTTGCCTTCCTAACTGCCAACTGAACCTGCATGTTAACCTGAAAAGAATTCTGAATAGGACTGCCAAATCCCTTTGTGCTTCAGATTTCCAAAGCCTTTCCCCACTTACAAAATATTCCATGTCTCTATTCTACCTGCCAAAATGCATGACCTCACACTCTCCTATGTTTTATTCCATCTCCCACTTCCTCACCTACTCTCCTTGTCGCTCCAAATTCCTCTGCAGCCTCCCAACTTCCTCAACACTACCTTTCCCTCCACCTAACTTTTTGTCATCTGCAAACTTAACAACAACATCCTCAGTTCCTTCATCCAGATCATTAATGTATAATGTATCATGGTCCCAATACAGACCTCTGTGGAACTCCTCTAGTCACCAGCTGGCATCCTGAAAAAGACTTCTTTATCCCTAGATTCTGCCTTCTGCCAGTCAGCCAATATATTGCCCCTAACACCATGGGCTCTTATTTAGCAGCCTCCTGGGCAGTACCTTGCCAAAAGCATTCTGGAAATCCAAATAGATCACCTCCACTGGCTCTCTGTTATCTAACTTGCTCATTACTTGGACACTGTTTTGCAACTGCGGGCTATTTGGGTACAGTTTGATCTGCCCTATATTAGTATCAAACTTGCATGGTGAACAAATATCTCAGGCCTTATTTGCAAGGTTACTGATAAGGACAATATTAGAGCTCATGGAACTGTAAATAAGCCCTATCTATATACTGACCAGCAGGCAGTAGTAGAGAATCCCTGGTGAATCAAATGATTCACCAACCAATCAGCATTCTCCTTTCACATAATATAAATGTTGGCTTTTCCCTTAATCGGCACTCTTGCGAATTGTCCTGATGATTAAAAGATGAAAATCTCTAACAAACGGTGTATTTTTCTACCAAATTATCATACTTTTACTGTTAAGTCAAGGGTAATTGTAACAAATGTGCTTTTCTGACACCATATTCCTTCCAGTGATTAAAATATTTGAAGAAGGAGTGGGAGATTAAAGTTTAATTTGGGTAAATATAAGGTATTGCATTTTGGTAAAATTAACTAGGACAGGATTTAGACAATTAATGGTAGAGTCCCAGGCAATATTGTAGAATGGAGAGACCTAGGGGTTCAGGTACATAATTCTTTGAAATTTGTGTCACAGGTAGACAAAGTGGTTAGCAAAGTATTTAGCATACTTGTCTTCATTGCTTAGACCTTTGGGTATAGGAATTGGGAAATCAGGTTGAGGTTGTACAGAACATTGGTGAGGCCTCTTCTGGAATATTGTGTGCAGTTCTGGTCACCCAGTTATAGGAAGAATGTTAAGGATTATCAAACTAGGGAGGGTTCAGAAATGATTTACCAGAATGTTGCCGAGAATGGAGGGTTTTGAGACATAAAAATAAACTGGAAAGACTGAGACTTCGTTTGAGTTTAGGAGGTTGAGGGGTGGCCTTATTGAAGTTCATAAAATCATGAGGGACACAGATAAGGTGAATCACAAGGGTCTTTTCCCTAGGGTGGGCAAGTTCAAAACTAGGGAGCAGAGTTTTTAGTGAGAGGAGGAAGATTTAAAAAGGACATGAAAAGCAACTTTTTTACTCAGAGAGTGGTTCATGTGTGGAATGAACTGCCAGAGGAAGTGGTGGATGCAAATACAGTTTTAATGTTTAAAAGACGTTTGGATAAGTTCATGAATAGGAAAGGTTTGGAGGGATATGGGCCAAGTGCAGGCAGGTGGGACGAGTTTAGTTTGGGAACGTGATCAGAGTGGACTGGTTGGACCGAAGGGCCTGTTTCTGTGCTGTATGATTCTGTGACTCTATAACTGTGTGTCTCAGTGATGGTTAGAAATGTATCATAGCAGATTCATATTAAGAGAAAACTATACAAAATAATGGGAAGCATTAATCCTACACGTACTTGCAATCTGGCTCAACAAATGTTAACAGTGGAATTAAAGATAGGGATGTTAGTCTAGTATAATAAGTAGTAAAAAGATGGACCGAGTGGTCATATAATCAGACAAATGATAATAATTCCTATCAGTAGCAGGTTAACCACAATCAGACCTGATGCCTTAGTTCAAGTTCAGATCTGCTCACACAATATTAATTATAAATGTGAATCAACACTTCAAAAATGTTCAACAATGCCCCATACTATCCTCAAGTGATTACCACTGTGTTAAAATTTATTGTCTGTTGTATCTTTTGAAATAAAAACACAGGATCAACTACAATGGTATTTTTTTTCAGGAACAGTCTAGGAAAACACAGCAGCAGTGAACACATTGGGGGAGGATTTACATCCCTCCATTTTGTTTGGCAATATTCGAAATTGAGTTTTACAATTTGGCATTTGCTTGATTAGATCTGTAGCTTTAATTTTAAAGAATTTCAAAGGACATTTCTTCCTCACATGCAGACCAAAGAGAATGGAAGGCTGTGCACGTGTGCGAATGTTCCTGGTGAATGTGTCTTCATGTGAGATTGAATTTGGTTTGCTGCTGACTGGTAGAAAGCACAAGTACCGATATTAGCTGACTAATGCCCAACACGCACACTGCCATGACTCATCACCAAAGCTCTCATTGTGGTCATATTGTACTTCAGTGATTAAAGAAGCACTTTCTACCCCCTCGTCTTTTTATAGATCATGCAGACTAAAGTTTCTTTCCCCAAAATCTTACCTCGGCTCCCATTCAGATCTGCTAACATTTTAACAGCAGTAAAATCCGTTCATTTTTCTCTCCACACTAAGTATCTATGTGACTTATTTGAATAAATTAACCAATTTTACGATGGAGTGCTGTTTAGTGTTGAGACCCAAGCACAATGGGAACTATTACTGCTGCATCTAGAATGGCTACAACTAACAAAAAAAAACAGACATACCCATTTTATGATGTTTAATTCAAACTATTTTTTTTAACGTGCATTTACGACCTTTCAGATTTTTACTACTGTCATCACCATTCATGATGTCAGGTTCTGGACATCCTCAATTTAAATTTTTGATTCATGGATAGTAAATCTTTCTCTTTTTTGGCATATTTTGGTCCCGAATTTTCATCTCCTCTCCTCTCACCAATGCTCTCATTTTCTGTCTTACACTTCCCTTTTTTCTCTCATTTTGTTTCCTGTCCTCTTTTCTTCTCTCCTTTCATCTCTCCCTCATGTCAGTCTTTCATCAATTACACCAATTCCTGATATTGTGTGACTTCTAATGAAATTATGATTATGAAAGCCTTTGACATTAGAGCTTGAATTTTAACTCAAGGTGGATGGTTGGAAACCCCTGTGGGGGTTCCAGTGTGAGGCCCAGGTCATTCTATCCTCTGGGATTTGATTGGAATATGAAGCAGTATTTCTCAGGCAAAATCTACTGAGATGGAATTATAACTGATAGATGGGAGTGAGAAAGTAGGTGAGAGGCCAGTGCCATCATTGGAAACCTACTGGTGTTTCGAAGCCTAAGGCCAGGGCTGAAAAGGCCCAAGAATGCCCTGAGAAGCCCAGAGATTGTCACAATTAAAGCTTTTTTAAAAATCATTTGCAACTATCCTTACCATTGTTGTAAATGTGTCTGAAAGGATTAATGCTGTGGAGTGCCATAATCACCAACTCGCACAATGACAAACAAAAACAGAAATTGCTGGAAGAGCTCAACAGGTCTTGCAGCATCTGTGGAGAGAAATCAGAGTTAACATTTCAGGTCCAGTGACACACCTTCAGAATGCTGCCAGACCGACTAAGCTTTTCCAGCAATTTCTCTTTTTGTTTCTGATTTACAGCATCTGCAGTTCTCTCGGTTTTTATCCCACTATGACAATGTGGACAAAACAGCTTAGGATCTCAAAAGTATATTTATAGATATTATTCCACACCTCTGGATTAAGTAGGACTTGAACATGGGTCTCTTGGTTCAGAGGTAGGAACACAACCACTGTGCCAATAGAATTTTTCAAACACTTTCTAACAAGGTGTATCACATCAATGTAATCTGTAGCTAGTTGCTCGAGTAGAAAAAAATTAAACCTCATTAAATACAAGAGAGTCTTTGCGCTAGACCAGGAAGTGGTTTTCCTTTACCACACCAGACCAAGCAGGTCCTGTAGTTTGTTACACCTTAAGAGCATAGTGGCAATAATCTTTAATATGAGCAGTGTTGTGAGCTGGCCTGCCTATGCAACAGCCACAACATCTGTGGTCATACACAGCTCTTTCCCAAGAGGTTTCACAGGCAGCATGGTTTCAGCAAGAAAATTTGCTTTATGGTACTTATCATATCATTGTTTCTGAATCTAAAGTAAACAGATGTCTGATTGGGACAGATTGTTGCAAAGTAAACAAAGTGTTGAGGTATCAATGCGTTTGAAACAAGATGTCAAATCTCTGTCAGCAATTTAAACTGCCCACACAACTCATTTGGCTGTTTATTATGTTGCTGCAACTTTTCCCCATCACCTTCGCCACTACTTTCTGAAGCAACCTTTTATGTAGATTGTTTTTGAAGGAGAGTCAGCTTGATCTCAAAATGTTAAGTCTATTTCTTTCTCTACAAATGTGTGAGATTCTCTTTACTTCCAGATTTCCAGCATCTGCAGGATTTTTTTTTATATTTTATGAAAATTGATATGTTTTGAAATTCCAGTATACCTTTTCCTGAGAAAAATCATTGGTTTAAACTCCAATACATAAGTGAGACACTGAGATTTTAGGGTTAATTCAAAGGTGCTCATAATCTTTTAAAAGAGGAAGGACTGGTTTATAGAATCTTTACAGAGTGGAAACAGGCCCTTTGGCCCAACACATCCATACTGACCTTCAGAGCATCCCACCCAGATCCATCCCCCCAATCTACACATCCCTGGACACTATGGGCAATTTAGAGACAACGAGGTGTCGAGCTGGATGCACACAGCAGACCGAGCAGCATCAGAGGAGCAGGAAGGCTGACATTTCGGGCCTAGACCCTTCTTCAGAAATTTTTTTTCCCCCTGAAGAAGGGTCTAGGCCCAAAACATCAGCCTTTCTGCTCCGTTCATCTAGCTCTTGTTATCTCAGGTTCTCCAGCTCCTACTATCCATGGGCAATTTAGAATGGCCAATCTACCTAGCTTGCACATCTCTGGTCTGTAGGAGGCAACCAGAGCACCAGAGCATGCAAACTCCACACAGACAGATGCCCAAGGGTGGAATTGAACCCAGCTCCCTAGTGCTGCAAGGCAGCAGTACTAACCACTAAGCCACCATGCTCACTGGGCCTGTGTGAACAATAGTTATCTGAATGCAAGTTCTTAAAAAGAAGAGTGAGCCAGCAAAAAATTGTTAATTTTACTGGACTGAAACAAATGGATAAGTCAAGAGCATTCAAACGATTACAGCACATATTCATACCTTGTATGTTGAAATAGTTACCCTGATTGTGATCTTAGCAGGAGTTAGCGCAATGTAGTAGCTGGCTTAGTTGGCAACACTATTGAAACATTCAAATGAAGATTGAGTTCGAGTTTGGAATTTCCTACCAACTATGGAATGACATTGGAAACACATATTCAAGAGCCAATGGGGAAATCTGCTGTGAGATACACATCACAGCCAATCAACCTCAAGAAGAGAGAAAATCTGGCCCAGTTCGAGACTTGTTCTGATCTAGAGAAAGGATTCACCAAAATAATATATTAATTGTCTTACTTCCAACGACTGGGTGGCATGTTTTAATAATTTTGTTATATTAAGGAAGTAATCAAATTTGGTTTAAAAATTGTAATTTGTTTGACTGGAAGTAAAATAAAACAGTAAAATAAAAATAATAAAATATATAAAATAAATAATAAAAAATAAATAGTAAAATAAATAATCCACTCTTTTTTTAGGATTAGTGTTGATCAATCTGTTTTTTGGAAGATGGGTGAAATGCACATCTGGGACGTTTGTGAATGAGTATGAATATCTACAATGAAGGGGTTTCATTTTTGCAAGGCCAGTTCATATTAGTGATCGATCTGATTTTTTTCTCATTCATAGGATGTGGGCATTGCTGATATTTTTGCTCAACTCTAATTGCTCAGAGGGCTGTTAAGAGTCAATTGCATTGCTGTGGGTTTGAAGTCACACATAGGCTCGAGAAGATATCAATGACAGATATCCTTACTAAAGAACTCCTGATTATAAGGAATATGATGTCTGCTCTTCAAGCAAACATCCAAAAACATAAAAAGAAGGAGCAGGACTAGGCAATTCAGCCCCTCGAACCTGCTTCGCCATTTGATGCGATCATGTCTGATTTCACCTTGGCCTCACCTTCACTTTCTTGCCTGCTCTCCTGACCCTTCAACCCGTTACTAATTAAAAATCTGTCAATCTCCTCCTTAAATTTAATCAATGCACCAGCATCCATTGCACTGTGGGGAAGTGAATTCACAGATTCACGACCATTTGAGAGAAGTACTTTCAGAGGTTGCAGACATGCTCGCCAAGCCATTGGGTTTGGTTGCAAATGTTTCATCACTCTGCTAGGTAATATCGTCAGTGCACCTCCGCTGAAGCATCGGAATTCTGTCCCACTTGTTATTTATATGCCTCGGTTTGCTGGGATGGTTGATATTACTTCTGGTTCTGTCTGGTCTTTTGTTGTTGTATGCTGATGGCTTGTTCCAGTGTGGATGTCTATTACTGGTTGGTTGCGTTGGGAAAAAAGACATTTTTTGCAGACAATTTCCCGCCTATGTTTGTGGAGGCAGTTGTGGGCATCGTTGATCATAACCCTTATCATTCTGCGCCCGTTCTGTTCAGCTGTCCTCTGTGCCTGTGGATTGTTGACAGGTGGTTTATGCTTTAAGCTCTATGTTAGTACCTGCCTTCTGAGGCATTCATGCAGGAGGTTTAGTTGTTCGCGTGTCCCGTGCAGTCGGATGGCATTTGTTTTCAATCTGCAAGGCAATTTGAAGGTATTGCGCCCGTGGGTGTTTAAAGTTTTTGAGAAGATTTGTACTGCAACCAGAAGTAAAACTAACCAGCCCAGCAAACTGAGGCAGATAAATAAAAAGCAGGCCAGAACACTGACGCTTCACCAGAGGCGCACTGATGATATTACCTAGCAGCGTAATGAAACATTTGCAACCAAACCCACCGGCTCGGCGAGCAAGCCTACAACCTCATCCACAACCCGAGCTACAAATTTCCTCAAAAATGTTAGAAGTACTTTCTCCCATTTCTGTTTTAAATCTGTCATCCCTTATCTTAAAGCAATGACATTTCGTTCTCAATTGCCCCACATGAGGAAACATCCTCTCCACCTCTACTTCGTCATTCTCCTTTAGCATCTTATATACCTCGATTAAATCTCCTCTCGTTCTCCTAAACTCTGAAGAGTATTGGCCTAAACTGCTTATTCTGTCTTCATAACACAAACCCCTCATCTCTGAAATCTATCTAGTGAACCTAAGAATATCTAGTCTTCCCCAGAATCATGCTGGGGAAGATATTGACTGATTCAGTAATCTGGGCCAACCACTTTCTGAAGCAGTTTCTGGGATCATGTCTCAATCATCAATGGAAGTGTTCTAGGTGGAGAGGGAAACTCAGCTGTAGAATTGGTTCACCACTCATCAATCTGCCAACAGTCAGAATCATTGTTCCACAAAAATATATTTAAAGACATGTGAGTTCTGCCATTTATGTACAAATCCTGAAACTAACAATAAGTTTACACCGTTCAAACAGAGCAACTATTTAGGGTTTTGGTACTGAACACAGATTATGAAAATAAATTACCATAAATATTGTGCTGTTTAAGAGCAGTGTGTGTAACAAGAGGTTAAACCCACCTCATCACCTAGATTGTGCAGGGAATTTACCCACAGAAAACAAATTGGATATAATCCAAGTGCAATAAGCCTTACAGAGAGCACTACCAGGATGTTAAGTTGAATTGGATAGCCCCAGTAACAGGGACGCCCTATAAATTGAATTTATATTGTAACCTACTGCAAGCCACTGATTGAGACACAGCATGTTTGAATTCAATTTGTGTCTTCCCTACAAGTGTAGCTCATCCACTATATAAATGAAATAGAATCTTCAATATCTCAACAATGCTACTGAGAAACCAGTCATTTTCTTCTGCACCACCAAAGCCATTGTTGTAGACCCAGAAAGACTCAAATCAATGATGAATGGATCTAAAGGTGCGAAATTCAAGGCATCAGTTGGAGAGCAAAGAGAGAGCCTTGATATGGATTGGGAGTAAATAAAGAGTTTACTCTGTGTTGGATCAGAAAAACCACTCAGATACTTCGAGGTAAAACAATACAAGTAGAGGACAATCCAGAAAATCTTGTAGCATAAACTTGCAGCACCAACAACAAAACAGAGCATGCCACCAATTGCAAAAGAATGGAGCAGAATTAATCTCCATTGGAGACGAATACTTTGCTACACAGGTCCAGGTCACACAAAAAAAAACCCAACATCTTACCAACTATCTCTTCTACTAACTCACATAAGTTGCGGTAAATTCACTGTGCTCGTCAGTCTTAGCTGAGTTGATCCAAACAACAATTCAAAAAACTCTGATCCAGAGAAGTTCCACAACTCACATTTTATTTGGTTCAACTTCTAATATATCTCCAACTGCAATTCTTTGTGATGTTTTCAAGGGTCATCACAATAATTTATTAAACAAGATTAATTTATCATAATCAAAACTCCATAGGTGATCAAGAGGGTATTTTTTCAAGACTGCAATCTTTTTTGAAATAATTTATGGATGCAACTGTTGCCCACCCTAGTTGCCCCTGAGATGGTAATGGTTAGCTGCTTTCTTAAACCACTGCTGTGCATGTGCTGTTGGTAGACAATGCCATTAGGGAGGAAGTTTGAGGAATTTAACCCAGTGACACTGAAAGAAAAGTGATATTTTTTCCAGTCAGGATGGTGAGTGGCTTGGAGGGATCATGAAGGGTGTAGTGTTCCCATATACCTACCGTCCTTGTCATTCTAGATATTAGTGGTCGTCAGTTTGAAAGATGCTGATTAAGAAGCCTTAGTTAATTTCTGCAGTGCGTCATATAGATGTTACACACTATTGCTACTGAGGGTCAAGGATGAAGGGAGTAGATGTTTGTGGATGTGGTGCCAATCAAGTGAGTTGCTTTGTCCTGGATCATGTCAAGCTTCTTGAGTATTGTTGGAGCTGCGTCCATCCAGGCAAGTGGGGAATATTCCATCACACTCCTGACCTGCGCTTTGTAGATGGTGGACAGGCATAAGGGAGACAGGACGTGAGTTACTCACTGTAGAATTTCTAGTCTCTGACCTGCTTGTGACAACAGTGTTTGTATGGCTGGTCCAGTTTAGTTTCTGGTCAATGGTAACCCCAAGAAATTGACAATGGAGGCTTCAGTGGTGTTAATGCAATTCAATGTCAAGGGGCAATGGTTATATTCTCTTATGTCGTTGATGGTCATTACCTGGCACTTGTGTGGCATGAAAGTTTCTTACCACTTTCCAGCCAAAGCCTGGATTATTGTCCAGACCTTGTTGCATTTGAACGTAGACAACTTCAGTATGTGAGGAGTAGCAAATGGTGCTGAACATTGTGCAATCATCTGCAAACATCCCCACTTCTGACCTTATGATAGAGGGAAGGCCATTGGTGAAGCAGCTGAAGATGGTCAGGCCTAGGACACTACCCTGAGGAACTCCTGCAGAAACATCCTGCAACTGATATGACTACCTCCAACACCCTTAACCATCTTCCTGTCTGCCAGGTATGACTCCAAACAGTTTTTCCTTATACACATTGACTTCGATTTTGATTTGATTTTGATGCCATACTTGGCTTTAATGTAATGACAGTCGCTTTCATGTTACCTTTGAAATCCAGCTCTTCTGCCTATGTTTGAACTAGGCTTGTAATCAGTTCTGAGGAAGGGTCATCGGACCCAAACATTAACTCTGATTTCTCTTCACAGATGCTGCCAAACCTGCTGAGTTTTTCCAGCAACTTCTATTTTTGTTCATGAAGAAGGATGTCTCCAAGTCCTGATACGGTGATGCCTCATCCCCAGTACTTTCTTACACCTTACAGAAATCACAGTGAGCACAGAGCTTTATATCATAAAGGAACAAAACAAGAGCAAAGTATAATGTCTTGAGACTGTTTTTCTCATATTCTATGTGACCAATGATTGTATCTTCTTACATTACCAGAGATTTGGACATAGTCGACTTCCATTAAACACTTTATTTACAGCTAGTACAACCAAGATCTCATCGTAATCAACAATGGCTACTCCATTCTACCTGACACCCCTCTGTCCAATCTGGTCTGCTTTCATCACCTCTTGCCTTCATTAGCGTCAACAATAATACTAACCCCTCTATATACAACACCACACATCAACAATCTCCATTGAAACTATATTGAAAGCAAGAGGTGGGGGTGGAGCACATTTTGTCCAAACACAGACATTTTCTGAAACCATCAATTTGGAAAGTTTAAAATTATATTGGAGGCTTTCTATTGATCAAGATTAATTCAAGTGATAGTGACCGGTGTTGACATCAAAGCAGCATTTGACTGGTCTGGTATCAGCCCAAGCAAAACTGGAGACAAAAGGAATAAGGAGGAAAATTCTCTGCTTGAAAGAATCAAACCTAACACAAAAAAAGATGGTTCTGATTGTTGGGGTTCACCATCTCAGCCCTACGCTATCAGAAAAGGAGTTCCTCAGGGTGATGTCCTAGGCCCAATCACCTTCACTTGCTTCATCAATGACTTTCTCTCCGTCATAAGGTCAGAAATGGAAATATTCATTGATGACTGCATAATATTCAGCATCATTCACAACGCAATGCTGAAACTGTCCATGTCTATATGCAGCAAGACCTGGACAACATCCAGGTTTAGACTGATAAGTGACAAATAACATTTATCCCACACATGTACCACACATTGACCACATCCAACAAAAGAGAATCTAATTATTGTCCAATAATGTTCAATGGCACTATCGTCAATGAATCCCCCATTATCAACAACCTGGAGTTACCACTGACCAGAAACTACAGTGAACCAACCATATAACTACTGTGGCAACAAGAGCAGGTAAGAGACTAGGCATTTTGGAGTGAATAACTCATCTCCCACCTGCCATACGTCTGTCTACCATCTATGGGGTGCAAGTCAGGTGTGTGAAGTTATAACTTCCACTTGCCTAGAGAAGTGAAGCTCCAAAAATATTCAATAAGCTTGACTACCTTCAAGACAAGTCAGCCTAAATGATTCGTACCCCATCCCATCGCCTTCAGTGTTCAATCCTTTCACCTCTGACATATTTGGCAGCGGTGTGTACTATCTGCAAGATGCACCGCAGTAACTTATCAACGCTTTTCCAACAGCACCTTTCAAACGTGTATTTTCAACCACATGAAAGGTCAAGGCCAGCAGATGCATGGGACCAAATACAAGTTCCCCTCCAAGTCACAAACTATCCTGACTTGGATCTATGTTATCATGTCATTATAAAACTCACTCCTCCTTTCTGTGAACAGCATTAAAACTATCATTTTTAGCCCCTTTCAGTTCTGAAGAAGCGTCATATTTGACTTGAAACATTAACTCTCTTTCTCTTTCCACAGACGCTGCCAGATTTGCTGAGATTCTCCACCAGTTTCCGTTTTTATTTCATACTTCCAGCAACCACAGTCTTTTACTTTTATTTTGCTAAAATTTTCTCACAGTTCCTTCACTGTCACTAGGTCAAATTCCTGGAACTCTCTTCCTAACAACACTATGTGTGTTCCTATGCCCAAGGTCTACAGTCAAGAAGACAGCTCACCACCATCTTCGCCAGGACAATTAGGGATGGGCATTAAATGCCTGGCAAGCAACTCTCACATCCCATGAACTAATAAAACAAAAATTCTTTCCGAAATATAAATAGTTATACCTCCAAGACAAGGTGGTTCAGAGATTTCTCTTTTGTAAAATACCTAGCTTTGATCTTAATGAACAACATTAAACTCCTATCAAGGTTTTTCAGCAGCGACTTACAATTCATTTTCAGGAAACCTACAGTAAATCCTTACAACATACATGATTGCATTTTTGATTAATTTTAAGTTCAGCATGTACACATGTCTTTCAATATGTCATGGGTCGGGAATAATTACCGTTAATGTTCAAATGCTAGTGCTGTCATTTATAACAATTGCCTGACATACTAATGGTGCTAAATATTAACAAGTGGTTCCATGTCAAACATTCTCCCTCTTCTTGCATATCTCCATAGGTTCTTTGTTAGGCTGGTTGCACCAGAATAAAGGAACAATTAAACTAAAATGCAGCCCCTACCAACCCCTATCATATAATCTCCACAGAATATCATTATTTTACAGGTTTTCCAGTGGGAGGATGGATAATTGATTTCTGTGATCCCCAGGATTTCCAGTGCCTTCTGAAAATGTGAAAATGGACACTACAGTTCTCAAGAGAATGTACAGAAGATAACTTTTTCTTTGCAGTTGCACGTTTTCTTGATGGCTAGAGATTTGCATGAAGAATAGCAAAAGAACTGAACAAATGAAAGAATGTGACATTAGACTCAATAGGGAAAACATAAAAACATAAGAGATAAATTTCAGCCACCTTACATTTCTTACTTTAATGGATTCAGTGATTTTTATTTATGTTGGGGAAAAGGGAGGCAGAAAGTCTAATATAGTATAGAAAAGCAATGAAGGCTTTTTGACCCATTTATGATGAATGATTCGCAAATTTGTTCTCCCTTTAGAAGTGTTGATTAGCCTACTGTCTGATTTTATGCTTTATATGTTTTAAGTATTTGGTCCATTAAGTCTGTTGCTTAACACTATATATTAAACATTGAATTCAGCGATGTCAAACCTTCATTGTCTCCTACATTTTCCTATTGGAATTATCCCATTGTTCTTTGTGTTCTGTTGTTTTTTCCAGCCGCTCTGTACTTTTCCAACGCTGTTGCCTTTCAATTGCCTGCATGTCCAGTCCTTGTTGGAAAGTTTACTTTGTACAGTTTACAATTCTTTGGAAATTATAAACAATATATTTTAAAAAGCTGAATCTTTTTAAGTAGACAGTATAGCTGAATTTACTAACCTTTTCACTTTTTACTTTATTGGACATGCCCAGGCTTGCACTTGTCAACCCTATCTCAGGGGCCTCTGCAGCCTGACTGCTGGTTTTGATAAAGGTTTACAGCTAAAACGTTAGCAAAACAACATGCCTCATTTTGTAGCACTGTTAGCCCTGGCTCAGAAGATATGGTTTTAAGTTCACTCCAGGCAGAATTCAAGCATGTAATCTAGGTTGACATCCCAGTGCAGCATTGAGGGAGTTTTTCAGTGTGAGAGTTTGTGTTCTTTACATGAAATGCCAATCCCTAATCCCGGCTGTGCCAATGGTTCGTGCAGGTGTGAAAGATGTCACCATAGTCATTATGGAACATGCAGACGTTGTTGTGGTGAGAATTTGCCCCTTAACTAAAAACAGATTACCTGGTCCTTTGTCTCATTGCAGTTTATGGGATCTTCTTGTGTGCAAGGAGATTGTCACATTTGCTGGCCAAATGAGAAACACACTATTTCAAATGGATTAATTGCATCTGAAGTTATCTGTTTCTTTATAAGACTGACTAACTAGTTTCTGCCTTAATTAAATTGTGTCCAAATAATATCATAAAGGTAATCTTAACTTCAGGCATGAGCATAAAATGCAAGCTACTGGCTCAGCCATCATTAAAAACCTCCGCTGACTTTCACTTCCATTGTAATTTTTACCAAGGTAATTTTTTGTTGTCAATTTCTTTGCTCCTCCCTTTTCATTTCTCCTGAGAGCGTTGACTTCTTACAATCTGGACTTAATGCCCAGGTGCTTTGACCATTTCTCATGATCCATTTCAGTTATATGTCTGCCAATCAACCGTATAAACACAGTTAACCCATCCCTATCCTAAACTAATGCCTCCACAGTGCGAGCTGTAGCAAGACGGTCACGTTCATGCTTTGAATCAGAAAGTTGTGGATTCAAGTTTCACTCAGGAGGCTTGCACTTATATCTCTGCTGATGCCTCAGTGCAGTGCAGAAGGACTGCCTTTCAGTCTTTCAGCGTTGCTGCCTCAGGAAGATGTGATTGATCCCATGACCATCGATCTGGAATGTTTGAAATAGACTTCGGTAAGGCCTTTGGCAGATTCTTTAATGCACAGCGGTTAAGTAGCTCATGGAATCCAGAACAATTTGGCAAATTGCATCCAAAATTGGCTTAATGGCAGAAAGCAGAGGATGATGGTCGAATGGTGTTTTTGTAACTGGAAGCCTGTGTCCAATACTTTCACTGACCATGGGATTTGGGTCTCTAGCTGTTTGTTGTGTATAGAAATGATCTAGACATGAATGTAGGAGATATAAAACCATGAGACACAGAAGTAGAGTGGGCCACTCAACACATCAAATCTGCACTGCCATTCAGTGGATCAACTCTACCGTCCAGCCTTTTTCCCGTAACCCTCGATTACCTTATTGATTAAAACTCTATGTCAGTCTTGAATGTACTTAATGACCCAACCTTGACAGCCCTCTCCAATAAAATACTCCACAGATTCACTACCCTCTCAGAAGAAGAGATAATAGGTACTGCAGATGCTGGAGAATCCGAGATAACAAGGTGTGGAGCTGGATGAACACAGCAGGCCAAGCAGCATCATAGGAGCAGGAAATCTTGACACTTCGGGCCTAGACTCTTCATCAGGGTCTAGGCCCGAAACGTCAAGCTTCCCTCTCAGAAGAAGTTCCTCCTCATTTCTGTATTAAATGTGCAGTCCCTTACTCTGAGATTGTGCCCTCTGATCTTAGCTTCCCACAAGAGGAAACAAGCTCTTTGAATCTTCCTGTCAAGTCCCTTAAATATCTTATGTGTTTCAATAAGGTCACCTCGCCATCTTCTAAATTCCAGTGAGTACAGGATCAATCTACTCATTCTCTCCTCATAAGTGAGTTCCTCCATAACTGGTATCAGCCTTTCTCTGGACTGCCTCCAATGTTAATATATCTTTCCTTACTTAAGGGTTCCACAACTGTTTACAGTCTTCCAGCTGTGGTCTGATGAGTGCCTTGAATAGTTTTAACAAGGCCTCCCTACTTTTATACTCAATTCTCTTCAAAATAAAGGGTGACAGTCCATTTGCACTCCTTATTACCCACTGAACTTGGATGCTTGCTTTCCGTGTTTCATGCATGAGGATTCCCAAATCCCTGTTCTGTACCTTTCTGCAGACTTTCTCAATTTAAGTTATATTCACCTCCTTTATTCTTCCTGTCAAAGTGCATAACCTCACATTTTCCCACATTATACATCTTCTGCCAAGCCTTTTCCCACTTGCTTAGCCTGTCCAAATCCCTCTGCTGACTGTCTGTATCATCCTCACCAATTGCCTTAACATGTACATTTTGTGTCACCTACAGACTTGGTTATCATTCATTCACTTTCCTCATCCAAGTCATTAATATTAATGTAAATAATTGTGACCTCAGCACTGATCCCTGTGACACTCCTCTAATTATAGCTTGCCATCCTGAAAATGCACCCCTTAACCCAACTCTCCTTGACAGTCGGTAAATTTGCAGATGACACAAAAATTGGTGGTGTGGTAAATTGCAAGGAGGAAAGCCTTATACTACAGAATGATATAGATAGGATGGTCAGATAGGCTGAGATGTGACAAATTTATGAAATTCAACGTGAGCAAATGCGAGGTCTTTGGAAAAAAGAATACTGGCATGGACTATTTTCTGAATGGTGAGAAAATTCATAAATCCGAAGTATAACGGGATCTGGGAGTGCTAGTCCAGGATTCTCTAAAGGTTAACTTGCAGGTTGAGTCCGTGATTAAGAAAGCGAATGGAATGTTGTCATTTATCTCAAGTGGGTTGCAATATAAAAGCAGCGATATGCTTCTGAGATTTTATAAAGCCCTAGTTAGGCCCCATTTAGAATACTGTGTCCAATTTTGGGCCCCACACCTCAGGAAGGACATACTGGCACTGGAGGGTGTCCAGTGGAGATTCACACGGATGATCCCTGGAATGGTAGGCCTAACATACAATGAACGGCTGAGGATCCTGGAATTGTATTCATTAGAGTTTAGAAGGTTGAGGGGAGATCTAATAGAAACTTACAAGATAATGCATGGCTTAGCAAGGGTGGATGCTGGGAAGTTGTTTCCATTAGGTGGGGAGACTAGGATCGTGGGCACGGCCTTAGAATTAGAGGAGGTCAATTTAGAACGGAAATGAGGAGACATTTCTTCAGCCAGAGAGTGGTGGGCCTGTGGAATTCATTGCCACGGAGCACAGTGGAGGCAGGGACGTTGAATGTCTTCAAGGCAGAGACTGATAAATTCTTGATCTCGCAAGGAATCAAGGGCTACGGGGAGAGTGCAGGTAAGTGGAGTTGAAATGCCCATCAGCCATGATTAAATGGCAGAGTGGACTCGATGGGCTGAATGGCCTTACTTCCACTCCTATGTCTTACGGTCTAAACTTAATTTAATCCTGAAAATTGTGAGGTGATGCATGTTGGGAGGACTAACAAGACAAGGGAGTACACGTTGAATGGTAGACCCTAGGATGCACAGAGCATCCAATGAAATTTGTGGTGCATAGCTATATATTTCCTTGAAGACAGCAGAGTAGTTAGGGTAGTTAAGAAAGTATATGAGATCCTTGCCTTTATTAGTCAATGCGTTGAATACAAGAGCAAGGAAGTCATGATGAAGTTGTGTCTAACTTTAGTTAGGCCATGAAGGATGCAATTGCACTAGCAAGAATGCAGAGGAGATTCAGCAGGATGTTGCCTGCACTGGAGAAATTTGGCTGTGAAGAGATACTAAGTTTTCTGAAGAAGGGCCCAGAACCAAAATGTCAGTTTTCCTGCTCCTCTGATGCTGCCTGGCCTGCTGTATTCATCCAGCTCTACACCTTGTTATCTCAGACTCCAGCATCGGCAGTTCCTCCTATGTCTTAATAGGCTGGGGTTGTTTTCCTTACAGCCGAGAATGCTGAGGTGGGACCCAATCAAGTTGCATAGAGTTATGTGGTGCATAGATAGGGTAGATAGGGAGAAACTATTCCCCTTTAAGATTCTGTCTTCAAGACAAAGACAAGGAATCAAAATTAAGGAGAGAAAGCAGGAAAATGTAGTACAGAAACATATCAGCCATGATTGAAAGGCTGAACAGACTCAAGGGATGAATGGCCTAATTCTGCCCCTATATCTTGTGGTCTTATGCTCTATGTTCTTTGGAAGTATAGATTTATGGTAAATGGCAGGAGATTTAGCAAGGATTTGAGGATTTTGTTTTCACTATGTGGGTGATGAATACCTGAAACTCTGT
Organism: Ginglymostoma cirratum; assembly: GCA_024137785.1. Classification (NCBI taxonomy): domain Eukaryota; kingdom Metazoa; phylum Chordata; class Chondrichthyes; order Orectolobiformes; family Ginglymostomatidae; genus Ginglymostoma; species Ginglymostoma cirratum. The sequence goes on along the minus strand of JAHRHZ010000016.1, from coordinate 47,306,528 downwards.
CTAAAAGTGCAGTAGAGGTGGGAACCCTCAAGACACTTTAGTATTCAGATGAGCACTTGAAATGCCCTAGCATATGCCAAGTGCTGGAAAATGTTATTAGAAAGGAAAATGCTAGAGGAGTTGTACCAAATGATTGGAAATCTACAAATGTGTCACCCCTATTCGAAAATGGAGGGAGGCAGAAAAGCAAGTAACTATAGGCCAATTAGCCCAACATTTATTGCTTGAAAAGTATTGGAATCAATTATCAAAGAAGTAATAACAGAACATTCAGAAAATCATAATCTAATGAAGCAGAAACAGCATGGCTTCATGAAAGTGAAAACATGTCTGACTAATTTATTAGAGATTTTTGAAGAAGTCCCAACCAGACTGGATAGAGGGAAACCAGTAAATGTGTTGTATTCACACTTCTACAAGGTGTTCAACAAGATACCTCACGAAAGGTTAAGTCATAAGAGCTCACTGTGTCAGAGGTGGTATATAAATAGTGGATAGGGAATTGGCTCATGGGCATGAAACAGAGAATAGTAAGAAGGGTAAAACAAAGAACTGCGGATGCTGGAAATCTGAAACAAAATCAGAAGGAGTTCTGACATTACAAGCATGGGGCTGGATAAACACAGCAGGTCAAGCAGCATCATAGGAGCAGGAAAACTTGACGTTTCGGGCCTAAACCCTTCATCAGAAAA
>JAHRHZ010000016.1:47245645-47305436 GCA_024137785.1 Ginglymostoma cirratum | reverse complement strand
TTCATCAGAAAACCTGATGAAGGGTTTAGGCCCGAAACGTCAAGTTTTCCTGCTCCTATGATGCTGCTTGACCTGCTGTGTTCATCCAGCCCCATGCTTGTTATCTCGGATTCTCCAGCATCTGCAGTACCTTTTATCTCAGGAGTTCTGACATTGTCTGTGGAGAGAAAGCAGACTTAATATTTCAAGTTCAGTGACCCTTCATCAGTTCTGAAGAAGAATTCTGTTCAGCCAAAATGTTAACTCTGCTTTTTCTCTACAGATGCTGCCAGACCTGCTGAATTTCTCCATCAATTTCTGGTTCTGAATGGGAATAAAGGGTTCCTTTTCAGGTTGGCAATCTGTGACCTGTGGGGTTCTAATGTGATCAGTGCTGGAATTGCTACTGTTTACAGTACATATTAATGACTTGGAGGAAGGATGTAAATGTACTGTAGCAAAATTTGCAGATGATACGAAAATAGGTGGAAAGGCACGTTGCAAGAGGGATACAAACAGAAAGATATTGATAGGTTAAGTAAGTGGGCAAAAAGTTAGCAAATGGAGTTGGATAATGTGGGATAATGAGAAGTTGCTCATTTTGGAAGATAGAACAAAAGAACAGTATTATTTAAATGCAGAAAGCTGCAACATAAAGGGACATGGGGGGACTTGTGCATGAAACATAAAATGCTAGCACATAGGTGCATCAGGTAATCAGGAAACCTAATGGAATGTTGGCCCTTATTTCAAGGGTGGTGGAGTATAAGAGTAGCAAAATCTTACTGCAACTGTATAAGGTGCTGGTGAGACCAAATCTGGAGCAGTTTTGGTCCCCCATCTAAAAAAAGTATTATTTCATGGGATGCAGATCAGACAATATTCACTAGGATGATCTACGGCATGAAGGTATTGTATTTATGAACAAAGAAAGATTAAACGTGTTGGAACTCCACTCATTGGAATTTAGCAGAATGAGAAGTCAACTCATTAAAAGATATTGAAAGGATTCTCATGGAGTTTGACAAAGCAAATCTGATGTTTGCTCTCATTGGAGAGTCTAGGACCAGACAGTATAGACTGAGAATAAAGGGGTGCTGATTTAAGACTGAGATGAAGAATAATTTCTTCTCCTGAAGAGCTGTGAACCTTTGGACCTCCTTGCCACAGAGTGTGTTGGGGACAAAGTTCATAGAATCCCTACAGTGTGGAAACAGGCCCTTCAGCCCAACAAGTCTACACTGAGCCTGAGTGCATCCCACCCCCACTTTAACCCACCTAATCTACATATCACTGAATACTAGGGGCAATTTAGCATGGCTGCTCCACCTACACACCTGCAGGAGGAAACTGGAGCATCTAGAGGAAACCCACACGGACACAGGGAGAATGTGCAAACTCCACACAGACAGTCACTCAAGGATGGAATTGAACCCAGGTCCCTAGCACTGTGAGGCAGCAGTGCTAACCACCAAGCCACTGTGCCACCCCTTAGTTCTTATGTATATTTAACTCTAAGAAGGATTATTGATCAGAAGGCAAATCCAGAGGTATGGGAAAGGGCAGAAAAGTGTAAGTGGGGAGAGTTGGATCAGACATGATCCTATTGAATGGACGAACAGGCTCGAAGGGCTGAATGTCCGACTGCTCTTATCTCTTATGCTCTTATACTTGATGACCCCCATGGACATGATCAGTCGAAGGACTTTTATACCCTGTTAAGACTCTATGACACTGTGCGAGGTGCTCTGTAAATGCAAGTCTTTCTATAAACATGCACTTCAAAATTGCTGGGATGCTTTACACACCAATTTATTTTTTTGCAGCAGTTCTTTGTTGCATCATACACTCATGCATCGGCTAACAAGTAAGCTTCGCAAACTACATTTTAGAGGAGGTTCTGCCTCTTGTAGCAACTTGGCGTATCGAGAGTTGCCACAGTAAGGCTTCACCCCCCCTCCCATGATAAATATGATTCTTTTTCTCTCTTTTCCCCCTCGATCCTGCTGCAACTTGATCGCAACCATTCGATTCTCATGCAGCCCCCTTCGCTGATTGGGCCGCCGGCCTCCAGCTGACTGCGCGCCCATTGGACGACTGTCCGCCTTCCTCTTGGATACAGCGACGGACCCCTCTGACTGGTTAGCAGTGACGCGCGCGGGGCTGGGCGAGCTCTGATTGGTCGCGCTGGGCGGGGCCAGCTCGGCCAGGCCACACCCACGGACTTTGGAAACGGGCGACGATTGGCTGAGGGCCCGCTTTGAGTGACAGCTCGGTTCCGCCTTCCACCCCTCCGCCCCCCCCAAGGAGATTGTGTCCTGACTTGTTGGGGAGGAAGAGACCGGCTTTGCGGGACAAAGCCCCGTCTGCAGCTAGAGGGAGGGAGGGAGAGAGGAAGGAGAGAAAGAGAGAGAGAGTAAATCAGCAACATCGGGAGAACAGAAAAAGCTCAATGCAAAGAAAATGATCATCAGCATCAGTGAAGAAAACGACAGGAACCCAGAGAACATGGCAGCGGGGGAATATTTAAACCGCTGTCAGAGGATCTCCAGACAGGTAACCGTGCAAAAAAAATGTGAACAAAAGGAATAGAGGAGACAGAAGAGAAATGTCCAACAGCAGTTCCCTGTACATTTAAATAACCCAATATCTTTCAGATTAGGGTCAGTGACAGGCTGGCCAGTAGCCACCCCTCACATTCCAGTCTGATCTATTTTATATATTTTTTTTAATCTCGTCTGTTTTTGCAAATCTTTCATTTGCACTGTCGCGTCCGGCGACTTGCAGAGAGCTTCATTGAAACTTGTTTTGTCCAGTTGCGTTTATGTTATTTTTCTTTTCTTGCTCCTTAATTCCCAAGTTAAACATTTGTCTTCCTCCTAATGCAGTGTTTCTTATTACCTACCTTCCTCCCCTCCCCTTTTTTAAAAAAAACAAAAAAGTCGTGTTTGTGAATTTCAATCGCAACGATACAATGAAAAAAAAATGTTGCATTTTCCTCTGAGTCGATAATTCCACTGAATTATGAGAAGCAGCTTTGTTGCAGGAGATTGGAAACTTTGCAAGAAAATGATTTTCTTAACAAGGTATTGTAACTGTTTTTTTTCCTCCCTCACCTCTTCCAACCCCCCTCCCAACCTTCCAGTCGGCGTTAATTATTATAAATTTGCAGAATCTTTCCTCGATTGCATTTCACCAATTAGTGTGATTCCAAAATGTAAAAATAGGAATTCTAAAATTACAGCACTGCAAATTCCACCGCATCGAAGTGTTAACTACTGCTCCGAGATAGCAAACATGTCTAATGTGTTGCTTATTTTAAATGTTCCAATTCCATTTTAGTTCAGGGGTACGATCCCTGTTGTAATGCAGTCGTCCAATATAAATCGATTAAAATGCAACCAGTTTGCATCATCTTTCCGATTTTATTTCACTCCTTTTACATCTTTTTTGTCTTGCTATAAAGAAAGCATTTGGCCAACATCGATGCCAATCAAAGTTGTTTTTCTCTTTCAGCCTTGCCCGCAGTATGTGTTCATCCAGGGCAGGGGGAGCTCTGGGAGAGATTTGCTTGTTTACATCATTGCTGGAATTATTCCAGACCCTTTTGTGATTTCATTTAAAGCTGCAGATCTCCCCTTTCAACCTGCCAAATTCTGCAGTTCACCCACTAACATGCTTGTGCATTCAGATTGATGTGTGAAGACAGACAAATAGATTTATTGTTGCAATACAATTGCATTTTTAAAGAAAAAAATTCCTGGAATGAAATTTAGGCTGGGGAGCAGTGACATCAGTGAGACAAAGCTTTTTTTTGCTGTATCTGTAATCAGACTTGAGGGGGTGGAGGAAAACAAAATCACAAGTGGCAATTTAACTTAAATTCATTGGTGTCCGGAGTGTTTTATCAATATTTGGCTTCCTACAATTGCTTTTCCTGTTTCTTGTTCATTTTGTCATCTTTTGTGCTCTGTCTCTGACTTATTCACAATTTTTCCTGTCAATGAAATTCAGGGCTTAAGAAATATGTAGGACTGCGTTCATGTTCAGTTGCGTCTCCGACATTTGGAATCCATTGAATCCATTACCTTTTTTTCAGTTGCTGCTTCTGTGTTTTAATTAAAGGCCTGGTGCAGAAATGTTAGGAATTGGGGCTGGAACAAAGCTCTAGTGGAGTGCTGAAGCTCGCTGCCTGTTTACTAGCTCATGCTGATTAAGATTGCCACCAGCCTCGTTTTATACTGGACAGTCCAGTTTATGAGCTGTCCAGTCCAATTTCTAAACTGGAAACAGGATGCCTAAAAATCTGTTTCTTATAAAAACATCAATTTTTTTCACTTACTTATGTGTCTTAGGGCTTAATTATTTATTAAGGTCATTAAAGTTTTGAAGGAAGTTTCATCATAGTTACCGCCCACTACACTACCTCTCAACAACTTCTGGACTGCAGGCTTTTCATAATCATAGCAAGTGCTTTCAGGCTTCTAGGTTTTGACCATTTCAAAAGGAGAAAAGACCAGAGGGAAAAATCAGACTTGACAGTGATGGATGGGCAGTACTTTCAGACCTGGAGCCCATTGCACTAAGATTGGGGTTTGAACAGTGGTGATTGTGTTTGGAGATCAGCTGCCAACGTTATTAGGAACGTGACGTTCTGTGGACTGAATATTGTAATTAATGGAAGCAGTTTATGCACGCCCCAGCCATCACAGAACTGCACCACTGTTGTTCTTTGACTGTCCTTTCAGAGAACCTTTTATCATTTCAGTCCCTTTTCCCCACTGACCTATACTAGTAAATACCTTTTAGGAAACAAATTCAGTGTCCAGTTTCCTTCTGAAGGTGCTGACTTGTACTACCCTGTGTTATACGGGCTCCTGAATTATCTGGTACCTGATGCAAATGAGTATTCTTTGTGTGTGAATTTTGACACTACTAGCAGGCTTTTTACACTATGGATCTCATCATAACCAACCGCAATATAGTCCTTGTCCAGCATTCACATACACTTTGTGAACATTCCAGCAGGGTCACCAAATGTGAATGGGAAGCATGAAATCTGGCTAATTTCTCACTGTGCCTAGCTTAGTGGCACTCCTTTAGAATCCATATGGCCATGCCAGCTGAGATCATCTAAGTCAATATAAGAAGAGAACTAAATCTTGGAATTAACAGATCTATGTTGGTTAGCTTTACAATGGGTAGTACATTTGTACACTGATCTATTGTGAGGCCTTTGGCACTAGCATCCTCATCGCTATGGCCCTGATCTGAGGGATTTACATCACACAACCCTCTTGTGGTGTTCGAGGCTATGCTTATAGTCAATAAGATTCCCAAATCCAGATATTTCAATTATGCATTATAATCTGTCGAATGAGAATATGAGCAGCTTTTCTAAATATTTTGTTTGGGCTCTTCCTGGTCTTTTTGGTGTTAAGCTTGCCAAGATGGTAAGGAAGTACTGATCAATTATAGCTAGCACCAAACTATCAGAATGGAGCCAACACATTACTTAATCAAATTACCATTTATATTCAAGGCAAAACATTAGAAATGTACAAAGTGGAGGTTAGATGGTGTATAGAGAGATTTAGAGGACTAGTATCAAAAATTAATGGGATGAATGGCCTAGTCTTATTCAAGACTATTTTTTTACTCACTTTAATAGAAGATATGCATTGGACATTTAATGAAATAATTTAGGCAACTCAATGACTAGGAGTGACCCACCAAAGTAAGAAATTGATCCCTATCAAGGGTAAATGTTGGAAAGCACCATGGGAAAGCAAATGTGCAACCATATTGTGTGAGAGATAAGCTTCTATACACGAGTAATAGACAGAATAAAAAGGAAACAGATGTTTTTTAAAAAGAATTTACCCAGTCAAAGTAGATCAAATTACATTAATTCAAATCAAGAGGTATGAACAGCAACACAGATAGTCAACTCAATGACCTTCACAGTGAGCATTTAATAAAGGGTTATGAAAAATGGAAAATCTTCACAAGTGTTTGAGTGAAGTGTTGGGAAGAACTGATTGCCGGTGAAGAAAAGTGAAGCAGTGATTGGCAAGGAACACTACTTAACCAGTACAGCTTCCAATTCTGGTAAGTTTTCTTACAAATTATTCTACCATGTAGTTCACTATCCAAAACATTCAACCATGTGTAGTCCAGGTTATCACGATTTGAGAAATAGTCGAGATAGGGTGTCAATATATTTATAATTGTCAGCATTTGTCACCATTTCATGAAATATGATCATTTAAAAAAAAGAGGTGTGCAAGATACTAATTTTTATTAACTTAACCCTCAAATCCCATTTTCAGAATTGTATATTCATTAGTCATAAGTTCATATCTACACAGGTTATCCTTATTACAGAACTCATTCACTCAGAAAACTGTGAACGTTTTGAGTATTGTGTGGAACCTCTGCTAACCCTATTGCTGCATTACCTAATTATGTGACTTTTTATAAATGCCTGCAAGTGGGCAAGGAGACAACTGGCTGTACAGAGCCAGATTTGGTTGATCTCTTGACAGCACAAGTCTGCATCAGGTGGCCTGATTTGTCCAGCTGACTGGTACCATTGAAGTCCTCTGATGGTCATCATGCCTGGACTGTTGGAGAACTTCTGAATTCAATTTTGGGTGACGTACAACTCCATGTAAACCTGTCTTTGTATTAACATCTGTCCTCCCAGTTTTGTACATCATAAGGTTTGCAACAATGATTCCTCATGACATAGTTAACCATCAACTTCTTGATGTTACTATGTAAAACTATCCTTTATAGCTGATCTGTATTTTTCATTGAAGTTATTAAATAAATTATTGTCACTGGTAGGTTCGGCCTAATTAATCAGAAAACAACTGATTTATCAAAACAAACTGGAAATGCACTGCTGGGATAAAGGGTGTAAAACAGAAAGTAAGTACTCTAGGGATTTCCATTCAGTTATAATATCTATTGAAAAAGATTGTCAATTCTAACTTTCCCAGCTCCCTCAAAGGCATAATGGATAAGTGCATTACTGGGTGTAGTTGCCAGTAGCTCAACAAGTCCCAGGCCAAATTTTCAGTCTGTGAGCACGATAGGCAAGGAATGATCATTCATACCTCAGCAGTGGTGAATAAAATGGCTGTTGTTCGTTCACCCCTGATGAAATGTGACTGCAACATCCTGCAATAATCTCCATCAGAGAACTTCAGTGCTATGTGTCGGCTAGACAAATTAGGTTGCCTGATGCAGACTTGTGCTGTCAAGTGATCAACCAAAGATAGTTGAGTTTAAACTCAGATGTGAAGAATTGCCACTTTGGGTGATGTCTAAGAAGGCAGCCATTGTCTGTCTGTATACCACAAAGAATTAGCAACTTCCAAGAGAGTGGGGGAAGAGGTGTAGATCCAGGCAAGGAATCTTTCTTCAGCAAGGAGGTGCTTGTGTTGTAACCAACCAAAAAAATGCTTGTACAAGGTAATTGTTGAAAAGGGAGGCATGTTGCTGGAGTAGAAATCAGTAAGCTCCATCAGTACAAATTCAATAATGTCAAATCTCAAATAATCACAGTGATTTATACAACAGGAGAAAAATAGATGTTGGAATGTCTCCTCTTAGATGTTCTTCTGTGATTTGGCTGTACTTACTGAATAACTCTGAGTGTGCTAGTCATTACATTGGCATTCAATTTAAAATAATCAGTTGGGCCCATTGTCTCACTTATTTATACTTGCTAGAAGCAACATATATTAATCCTAGTGTCTGATTTTCTGTTATTAAAAGGAATATGTTCAAGCACTGCACCTATTTGGAATTACATGGAAATGTGAGGAGCTTGTATTTCCCTGTTTCATTCTTTATAGAAAATCCTCGGCCAATCACGGTTGACATGCCAGCCAATCAGTAAACCTTTCTCTCCTGCAGTATAATTTGTTGGGATTGTTTGAAACTTGCCATTTGTCCTAATGAATGCAAGGGGAAAAGCTTGAGTAATATATGTCTGTTTTCCACAATTTGCAGAGTATTATTTGGATGATTATCCCAAATCCTTTGGTGACTGATTTTGAAAAGAGTCTGTATTGACATATTCCTGGCTCCTTGATGTTGGTGTTAAAATGCAAGTCAACTTGGGGCCTTTTTGTTTTCAGCTGATATTGAGCCTGCGTCTGGATTCAGGCAGTATCCCTCAGTTGGGTAGTCATTGGTTGAATTGCTTATCAAATTACATAAGAGATGTTTAAATACAGCTTGACATCTTCGGTCCATTTCAAGTTTTTTTTTCCCACCTTACCTCTATCACCCTAGTGACAGCCATTTTTTAAAAGAAAAACCCATGATCATGAAGTTTTGATTTTGGTTTCTAAAGTGTTTTGACTAATGTGTTGTGTTTTTGACATGGTTCTTCATCTCTTGGCTATACGTATAAACTCACCATTCGAGTGATACTGCTTATTTGGGGAAAACTGAGCAGGTCTGGCAGCATCTGTGGAGAGAAAACGTAGTAGTCAATGTTTCAGGTTTAGTGACCACTCTTCAGAACAGTTCTGAAGAAGGGTCATTGGACCCGAAACATTAATTGTGCTTTCTCTCCACAGATGCTGCCAGACCTGCTCAGTTTTCCCACCAATTTATTTTTGTTTCGGACTTCCAGCATCTGCAGTTTTTGGTTACTTTATATGTTTGGCTATATACGCTTCCTAATTATATCATATTTCATAAAGTCCATGAAGATCCTTCTATAATAGTTAATGAAATGTTTATGCAAATTCTACCTCCAGATAGCTTTTACAGTTGTATCATTGTTTGTCAGTAAATCCAAATCATTTTGACAATCTCGGCCATTTTATAGACAGTTGAATGTATTGGGGCTGGTTTATCTAATGTTGGTCTGACGTATGAAGGGAATATTACATCTAGTCACTGCCTGATGTGCTGAGTATTTCCAGTGTTTTGTTTTGCTTTCATTCCATTTCTGACTGATAACTCGTGGGGTAAAAAAAAACTGCAAAATAATGGCAGTTTGCCTTATCGTCAATAAAATCTGCTGCTTAATCACTGACTTAGCCACTGTTCAGGAATCCGTTAACTGCTTAATTCAGTGCATGCTGTAAGTAGTGTACTGTATACCAAAATAGAAGTAATAGGACTGAAGCAAATTGATACATTGTTAGGGTTTTGTAACAGTGTAATTAACCCGTGTTCCGAATTCTCAGGAATCGGTTGTTGGAAATAATTTGATGTAGTGACAGATGTCTACTCTTAGATGTCTTTCATAAATGTTGACTATTATCGTTAGCACTGAAATATCTCGTAGTGGAATGTTGGACTAATTTCCTACTTTAAGCGTACTGAGAGACTTAATTACCAGAGACCCCTAGTCGAACAGAACAGATACTTTCTCTACCACCTTCCAGAACTGTTTGTCATGAAATAAATGCAGTCCTGTCAACCTCACAATATAAAAGAAGGCCCCTGATTTGTTTGGATGGTTATCCTAGTAAACGTGTATGATTAGTTTGTCATTTGCACAGGACAGCTGAATGCAAGTGTACTTTTGAGTCTTTCTGCCTTGTCCCATGCTGTTGGAAATTCCGAAGCCACTCTGCAAGCTGGAGAGTTACCCAGGCCCCTTAACATTGGCAGATGAATCAAAAGTAAAATACTGCAGATTCTGGATGCCATATAGAAACATATGCTCATCAGGTCAGGCAGCATCTGTGGAAAGAATGTTTCCAGTAGATGACATTTCATCAGAATTTCTTCACCTGGGCTCTTTTGCATTCAACCAGCTGCCTAGTGTTTAATGTTTCTTCAGGGATCCCTTCTGCTTGCAGTAAGTCTCTTCTCAATCAGAATCCTTAAATTGCAGAAAGTGGCCATTCACTCTGTCAAGTCCACACCGACCCTCCAAACAGCATTCCATCCAGACGCAACCCCGTAACCTCACATTTCCCATGGCTAATTCACTTCGAGAATACAGGGCAATTTAGCATGGCCAGTCTACTTAACCTGCACATCTTTGGACTTCAGGAGGAAACCGGCACACCCACAGGAAACCAACACAGACACTGGGAGTATATGCAAACTCCACACAGGCAGTTGCCCAAGGCTGGAATTGAACCTGGGTTCCTGGCGGTGAGAGGCAGCAGTGCTAACCACTGAGCCACCATGCCACCCAGTGCACCTTTCCTAGTGTATTTGGATCTGCCCTGTATAAGAAAATGCACATGTCAGACCAGTGACTTAAAAGTCAGGAGCTCTGTTACATTTAATAAGTGAACCCCTCAAGCCCCATAAGTACACCGGTGACATTAGTGAGCCAGTTAGGATTTTTACAGTATTTCTTCAGTTTCCGTAGTCATGTTTCTTCATACTAGTTTCACACTTTAACTGAATTTATTAAACTTAATTTTACAACTTGTTGCAGTAAGATTTGAACTCATAACCTCTAGATTGTAAGTCCACACCATAATCACTACACTCTTGTTATAGTCCTGAAAGCTAGTTGATAAAGAAACCAGAACCAATTCTCACTTGCTTTGCTTTATACAGAAAATCATTCAAGGTAAAATGCTCCTAGGTTGACTCATGCCCTTTATTAGTAAATGTTTCTCCAAGAACATTGAATAAAACCATGGAAGAAGGGCAGACAGTCCAGTCTGCACAAACCCTCCATTGCCTCTTGCCTATGCCTGTTAATGGAAGAGTCTCTTCATGCTCTTTTGAAATAACCAATAAAACCAAACTACCAAATTTAATTAATTCAAATTAAAAGATGAACGTGCCTTAAAGGTGTCCTTGAAGGTCAGAAATCAAATATCAAAAGGAAATTTAAGATTAATTGATGTTTTGAGTGAAGATAATGCACTCTAGCACCATGCCTCCTCCCTCCTGTGGTCGCAGAAAGTCCCAACTGAGTCAGTGGGCACCACATACACCGATTCTAAGGACATCCAGGTGCAGAAATAACCGTGGAGAAGGGGTGGAGAGTTGGATATAATGATCTGAACTGACTCTTTATATGTGTCCAAGCAACCATCATAAATTGTACTTCATCTGTATGTTCTTGACCTTGACTGATACAATTAACAACTCTCATCGCTAAGTGACCTAATGGTTTGACTTTTGTTTATCTAAAGCTATGTCCGTTACCACTCGACAATTAGATGAAATAAAAACATTTTTCATGAATTTCATAAAGGGGAACAATTGGAACATAAACAAAGTGCAGTGGTGTACAGATTACATGTTGAGGGGAGATTGGAATTGGTGGTTTTGGTCTGGCTCTAGACTGAGATGATCAAATAGGATTTTAGGTCTTTTAGCTGGAGGTTACTTAATACGGACATAAAAATAGGAACTGGAGAAGCCTTTAACTTTACCCCCTTAAACTTGTAAAGAAATGTGGAAATCAGGCTGTAGTTGGAGACAACAAAATATTCTTGAGTGAGGAAGGGAGTGATGACAGTAAATTTGAAAGATTGGTGCTGGTTGTGAGAAAGACAGTTGATATTGTTGAAAAATATGAGGATGACAAATTGAGCAGATATTGGGCTACAGGAACAGAGTCACTCAGTTGGTATTGGTCTTCTCAACTAAGGAAGGATATATTTGTTTTGGCTGGAGTGCCACTGGGATGGAGAATCAAGCAAAAAATGGACAGGCAGAAGGTGTGATTAGCAGAGACCTCGGCTGGTTAGTACATGTAAAGAAATGCTTGGAAAAGCCATGGGAGTAACATGATCATGTGGAAGATGCAAGTAGAGAGTTGAAATGTGTAGGCAACTTGATGTGGGGATGAAACTGAGGGAGACAGGTAACTCAGTGGGAAAGTCAAGGATGAATCCAAGTGAGGGTTGAAATGATCACAGTCGAGGAATCAATGAATCAATTTGTAGAAAGGTGGTTCATTAAGTCAGTGCAGTTTGAGTAAAGGGCAGTGCCTGGAGCCCAAATGAAAGTAATGGTAATGGATGAGCAGAATCTTGAAGAATTGTAGAATGTGCAGTGCATGAAGAGGCGTTGGATCGTCTGAGTCATCAAAATGGCTGGCATGTCAGAGCAGATCATCACAGGTCCTTCCACTCTTCTGTACACTGGTGCCTGATAAGTAATGAGAAATCTGAAGTTCTGGATGAAGCTACTGGAAAATAGCAAGGCTCTACCTCTTTACTGTGGTCAAGAGGACAGTGCAATGCATTCCCATAATTTGTCGTGAGTTACTCACCAGATCATTTAAGGAGAATTGCCTTTACAGGTTGATCATACATATAAAGCTCAAATACCAGTTGTCTCGCAGTTAACTAATTACTGTCCTCTGGAATGTGAGGGTGATTGACAGGGTCCAGTTGATTATAAGGTGGCACATCTGACAATGGGAAGTAGGAATTAATGTCTCTGTGGCAGATTTGGTTTGAGCAATACCTGGACATCATCCAAGATTTCGTTAATGATTGATTCCTAGTCTGGTGCATTATCTAGTCCTGGAGGGGTGATGATACCTCTAAGTCACCTCCATGTAACTTGTAAATCAGTGTCTTAATGGGTAATGTGGTCTAAATGGACGAGCACCACGAAGCTTACTGGTTTTCTGTGCTGGTTAACTGTATAGCTTTAGCTCAGTAAACATGCAATATCCCCAAATTCACCATAACTTGAACCACACTGCACTTGAATATTCTGCTGTACCTTTTCCAACAGTATTTACATTTCAAAAATGCTTCATTGCTTGAAAAGCAGTTCAAGATTGTTGATGACTGTGAAAAGCACTGTATGAAATTGCCTTTTTCTAACTTTGACTCTGTACTTGTGTTAATAGGATGTTTCTGGGACATAAGTGCAGTTAAAATTAGGCAAGCAGGATCTAGTTGTAGCTGCCTCGATCTCTCTATCTCTCTCTCTCTCCCCCCCCCCCCCCTCCGCATTCACTGTAGATAAGTTTAAATAGCCTTGATTTTCATATGTGTCAGAGACCTGCAGGACAAGAAATAAACACCTCACCAAAGAAATCTCAGTTAATCAACCATAAAAGGAAAGTTAAGAACAAAGCGTGAAAGCAAAGGAGATGCCATTTGGCCAATGAAGTCCATTCTCTTGAGACTACATACAACCAAACTATCCAACCATTTAATCTGTTGCAGGAGAAATTTTGGTATAAATGCAATGCAGAATAGCACTATAGCACAAGGCTGAGATAACATTGCTTGAATGTTTCACAGTCTTGTGAAACATGTATAATGTTTCCCGATATTACAACTGTGTCTACATTTCAAAAGTAATTCATTGGCTGCAAATTACTTTCGGATGTCCAAAGGTCATGAATGATACTGTATAAATGCCAATACTTTCTTGTGTTATCCTGCATGTAAGCCCTGATTGTCAGTACAATGATCTCTGTACAGTGTACCATATACATGGAGCAGAATGTAATGCTCTTCCCTCGTGCCATGTTTGGTGGTGTGTAGGGCATTTGACCAGGTGGGACGTGATGGTTGTAGACCCCACCGCCTGCCTGCTTCCACCTCAATGAAGTTTGTGGCAGGAAGGTCATGTGTGGCCAATTGAATCCCTTAAGTGGGCAGCTAACATCCACAAAGTCCTCAGCCTTTTGCTGATGGCAATAATTAGCCAAGTAAGCTTACCATATAGAAACCAACAAGCAAACACACACCCCCTTCAATGCATGCTATATATTATAAAGGAATTGCAATATTTCAGTCTGAATAACATCTACATCCCACTTGGTCTTTGATTTTGTGCATTTTGGACCTCTTCAACACATTGGGCTGTATTTTGGCAAAGTGCCATTTTCGTCAAATTTCATGGAAGGTTTTCTCACTGCGAGGCCTTGTCAGTTTTCTTGCGTATCATTCTGAATATGCCCCATTGGCACCCCTTTTATCCAATGCTCATCGGTTTCCTCTACTCACCGTAGCTGGAACTTCATGCCACTGCCAGGATATACCAGGATACACCATCATCCCCTATCTAGATTCCATCTTGGAACCCCAGCCATACAACCAGTCAAGCGCTGGCTGTCAGGAATTTACCTTTCACTGTCAACGTTCTGGCACAGCAGCTGCAAACCAATGCTGCTTATGGTACAGAGGTGGCATAGCTTATACTTCCTTGCACATACAAATATGCGTTCCTAAGCTTATTGCTGTTTAAGCACCAAGCCACACAACCCATGTGATATAATTTGTGTAAGTCACTCTGTCTGTACATCCCCACCATCTGAGTTGTCTCCTATTGTTCAATGCGGGTCCATAACACACGGACACCTTCAGTTGTTTCAAAACATTCACTTTCATTAACGGTTACACAAACAAACAAAAATCAAACAAACAGGGTTACATTTGCCTCTTGGAACAAAAACTGCTTGCATGTATGTCAAGCACCAACAATTTTACAGTCAATGAGTAATCCCTGCACCCAGCTGAGCTCCACACGAACTGGCTGTTGTTGAAGTCCTGACTGGCTTGTAGCACCCGATATTGCTGTGTTGTATGTATCAGGAGCCGTGATGTTCCTCCTGGTGAACAGCTTCAGTTTCCTACTTGGGAGCCTGTTCATACTGGTCTGGTTTGTCAGTGTCCGTTAAATCCGCGCTCTGCTTTCTCCAGCTGAGCAGAGCACAAACTGCTAGGCCTATCATCTGCTCCACCAGCATGTTGCTGGTACATTCATGCAATGGCACCTTTTTGTTGTGTTGTGAAACAGCCCTCTCAGGACGGCATGTGGTACAGCCATCGCCTGGGGGATGCAGCGACGTTACCAAATCCCATTGCTTCAGGCTGCAGCACTGACCTCGTCACGGGGAAGTGAGAGGAAGCTGTTTGATCTGGCATGAATGACATTGCTCACTCTATGCATTCATGGATGGACGATCGAGAGATCCCAGGCAGGCTGCCTTGGCAGCGGGCAGTCACATAGAAGTTCAGTGTAGCTGTCAGCAGGATAGGATGGCTACCGCTTCCACTCCTTCAGGCCTCAGCTCCTGCTCTAGCAGTTGGTATAGTTCTGTGACAGTGTCATGGAACGTCCAAAACCTGCACTGTCGCTGAGCCTTGTCGTCTGGAGGAAATGGCATCAAGGGTGAAAAACTCTGGCCCTTCTGTGTGCATCCTGAGGGACCTTTCAGCTCTGTCCTCTTCATATGGAGGCACCGGAGGCTGTTGCTGGTCCTGAGTTTGCAGACTCGTCTGTTTCTCCTCCTTTTCCCTGCACCTTCTTGCACCACAGCAACAGTGATGATAACTCGATCATACTCTTAATGAACCTGTTTTGGGTGGGGGGTGGGGGAGTAAAGAAGCAGAATAGATCATTGTTAACTTGAGGAGTCAGCGTTCACATCACGTACAAAAGAAAGCTTTAGATACTCCTCTGTACTGTGGGACACGGACCATTCAGACAAGGGGTCAATAGAATGCCTCATCTTGGCACTTTGACAATTCAGGTTGAGGGGGAACCGGTTCTGTGCCCCTGCCCACTGAGGAGGTCTTGCATTCGTTTTGTGCTTTGAGGCCACAAGTGCCGCTTTTAAAATTGTCTGTGATCATGTTTGCTTCTCTGAGATGTCTGTCTTCAATTTTCAATGACCAGTAACACAGTCAGCATTGCATATGTTGGTCACAAGCACCCCACACACAATTTTACACTGCGTGTATTTCACATGCGTGCAATAATATCATTGCAAACAATGACAACTTGCACTCTGCAAGTGCATGATTGAAACATTTGCCTCTTGAGGGGCCTGCCATCACTCAGAAGTGGAACCTGTATTTTTGGTCAGCGAGCAGCCACTGACTCTGCCCATTTCAGACATGGTCACAGCTAATTTCCATTGGTAGGTCGCACTAAGCACTTGATAGTAGGTGGAAGGCACGGCAGGTTATTCTTGACACCGTGAGGACTATGTTTGGTCTGGTTGTCGGGACCTCAGGCCCTGAATCTCTGAGTCCCTTCCACCTAACACCCCCTGGCAGTTCATCTCTGCTGAAACTCTATATGTTCCCACCTGTCACCTTGAACTGCGACATCAACACTCAGCTTTATCCCCAAGGCCCATTACCATAGATAGCTCATGCCTACTGTCAGGCTGCCATGCACTATCCCACTCTTCCCGCATTGATGCCACGATGATGGTGGCCCCTATCACCCCCAACCCCCCCCTCCCAGGATCCAGTGTGCTCTGATGCACTACCTGATTTCTCCCCCTTCTGCCCCACCCCGAACCCGCCAACACCTTCATTGCCCTTGCACCCTCCACATCCCAGGTTGCTGTCTCCAATCCCAGGTTTGAGTCCTCACCTCTCTACAGTGACCTCTGATACCTATACCTGATATTCATTCTGCTGACCACCAGACAGCTCTAAGACAGACATGGGCGAACAGACTCGCGACTGTGCAGACCCCTGACCGATCTCTGTGCATATCCCCCATTGATGATGTGCTAACCCCCTGACCAGTTGCAGTGAACCTGCAGAACCGACTATGGGTTTATTTCCTGCGTTGTAGTGAGGTGGAACCTCCAATGCTCCAAGCTGTCTGAATGTGCCCAAGCCCCTGGACTGTTCAGGGACACTGATCAGGTGTGCAGACACTGCCCCTGGAGTGTTCCCTGAGATCATGGTGCTGGGTATCCGTGATGGAAGTTCAGACGAGCAAACAGCAAGCTGGAGTTGCCAGCTACCTGTTCTGGGAATTCTCTTTGTCTATTTTCTCTCTGGCAAAGAAGAGTGCATATTAATGAGGCGAGATTCAGTGATAGTGGCGGTGATAGTGATAATTGCCTGTAATAGGCCTTTCACTGCTCACTAGAAGGAATCTCTTCTCCATGTCCAGAATGTAATTGGGAAAATTGACTTATTGCTCCCAACATTGAGAAAGGCTTCACTGAGGTTCACATGCGATTTCTCCCAAATTTCACACCATTCCCCATGCCATTCAGGGTCTGCAAAGCTTCTGCCCATTTATTATGTAATATTTTAGAACCATTTACACACTAGGTAGACTTGCACTTAGTGTGTGACAGTCTGAATTTATTATCTTGAAATGCTTCCAGCCTCATCACTACAACTGATAGCCCGTAACCATCAATAATTTATCCTAGTGTTAACACAGCTCAAAACACACAGACTCTTCAGACGTAACCCAAACTGGGAGAACACCAGAGGAGCAGAGAAAGTACAGAGTTAATTAAAGAAGACTCTGGCTTCAGTGTCAGTAAACACATCCCATGTAATATCTGGATACTCTGGTATTCAGATGGACAGTGTAAGATTTCAGTCAGCAGGTCACACTGAATATAGCATCGCAGTGAGTAGCCTGTGTCTGGTGCAATTCTTAAAACCAGGCATGTTTCCTTGCAGTGCTATCGTTGATCTTGCCTTTTTGAGTATCAACGAAGGGATGGGTTCGTTCTCCATAGCCACGTATGGCTGTGAAATGTTTCTGTGCACCATGAGTTTATTTCAGAGCTATATTTCTTTCCCCAGGTTCAGCCTCGGTTGGAACAGGTAGCAATAAAACAAAATTGTAGATGAATCATTCACCGAACTGCTATTTGTGGAAGAAAAGTGGAAAGGTGCTGGAGAAAGGCTTGAGTAGTGAGGAAAATCTGCCCTAAATTGGTGCTTCCTTCTGATGGCATTGCTTTGTTGCCAGATGGCTGTGGTGCTCGGGGGGATTGCCACACTAGGGGAAAAGCCACACTAGTTAACCCTTCATTGCTCACGTTGGTTAGAATCCCCGAGTGCCTGAACTGCAATGAGGGGGAAAAGGTGCAGCTCAGACATATGACTACTCAGACTTCAGAATGCCTGTTGTTATTTGTCTGTTGTGCAGTCTATTGTAGACTGGCTAAGAGAGACTAAACGAACAAACAAAACAAAAGAAGCTGGGCTACTTCACAAATATAAGAGTTTTTTCGGATACAGAGGGAAAGCGATGCCTAGGTCAAGCCATCTTGGTTCTTTCAGGTCACATTCAAATAAACTAATCAGCGTGGTATCAGCTATATTAACTAAGATCCTGTGCAATAATCATTCTTCGGTAGGCAAGAACATTTCTCTCTGGCCGTAGTTGAGGATTTTTAATTCTATGTTGATGTCTTTGAATTCAGCATTCAGATTAAGTAACCTGCTAATCCACTGCTCTGAACCTTACGGAACCTGGTGTAAATCATGAGAGGTTGTATCTCACCAAAAGAATGACCTCAGTTGACCTGAAAGCGAGCAAGACTATCCCAAAATATCATTATTATGTAGTCCCAAGAACTATGTCAATGTCCTTCTTGAAAATCTTTGATATTTTGGCCTCTGTAGTTTCCTGTGGCAGGCTCGCCACAGTCTGGGTGAAGAAATTTCTCCTCACCTCTGTCCCCTTATCCTTAAACAATGTCCCCCAGATGTAGACTCATCAAGAATACCCTTCCTGCACCTACCCTGTGTAATTCAGTTAGAATTTTATACGTTTCTTTGAAACCCTCCCATACCCCCACCCCCCGCCCCTCCACAATTCTTTTAAACTCGTAACAAATATAATCCTGACTGATCCAATATCTCCCTGTATGTCTGTTCCGCCATGTGGACGCAGCAAGACATCCTTACTCTTGTACTCGAATCCTCTCATTGTGAAGGCCAACGTACTAGTTTCCTTCTTCACTGCCTGCTGCATCTGCAGGCTTACTTTATGTGACTGGTGCATGAGAGGTACCGACAGAGCCATGGCCTCAGATTGCCTTGAGTGTTAGCAGGCTACTGATTCTCGTTGTAGCATGGCTGAGCATATTCTTGCCCTCCCATTTCTACATGTACATCACCCAGGGAAGTTGCTGGATTGGTTGCAGCTTGAGTGCAACAGCAGTGGTTTGGTCAGTAACACACTAACCTCCAAATCTCCGAGTTTACGTCCCACTCCAGAGCTTCAGCATAAAATCAAGGATTATGCTGTGGTGCCATGCCGACGGAGCACTGCACCAGTGGAGGTGCTGTTCTTCAGATGAGACTTGAACTGAGGCCTCATCGCCCTGCTCGGGTGGATATAATATGGCACTATTTCAGAGTTAGAGCAGCTGTGTTGTTCCTGCTATCACTGCCAATATTAATGCCTCATTCAGCATCACACACAAAAAAAATTATCAGGCTATATTTGAGATAATAGGAACTGCAGATGCTGGAGAATTCGAGATAACAAGGTGTAGAGCCGGATGAACACAGCAGGCCAAGCAGCGTCAGAGGAGCAGGAAAGCTTGACGTTTCGGGCCTAGACCCTCCTGCCACTATTTCAAAAAGTATTTTGTGGCCTGTAAAGTACTTTTGATGCATCCAAGTGATCATTAAAAATGCAAGTCTTCCTTTTATTTCTTGGCTTGGCTGATTTTCTGCTGTACCCTATCCAAGTGCATTGAAACCAATTGTAGCCCCGGGTGGAGGCACAAATTTAGGACTTTCTGGACAGTAAACTTATCCATCAGGCCATCGGGGAGCTTGGCTTTATATTCTTCAGGAAACTCCAGGGAAGGGATTGTTTACAACAAGAATGATTGAACAATCTAACTGATTTACAACAGAACCTGACAGCAGTATTCTCACACAAGTACAAGCCGTCATTTTAGCAGCTCAGCAGTGCTCTTTGACAATAAAACATTACAGTCTCTGGAGCAAGCATTTTGTTGAGTATGTTGGTTGACGCTTCAAGGGAGTGGGTGGGGATACGGAGCACAGGCAGTGCACATATGGACAAAGCACGTGAGATGTAGACCTCTTGAAACCATCACTCCAAACATTTAGTTGTGTTGCAAGTCAGTGTCAGTCATCCAGATGAAATACCGCAGGTAGATCTTAGTACGTGACTACTGCACATGGACTAATGTAGCCTGGTAGTCTGTTCCTTAAGAAATTCTTTGCTGAACCATCCTTGCCACAGCATATATATTAGCTTGTGGGAGGGTGTGATTTGTTGCTGCACAATTTGTCCACACCATTTTGTGCCCCCAACAGTCCACAAAGGAAGCTAGTGAAACAGTTCTCCTGGTTGTAGCTGTTTTTCTGTCTGTCAGTGCCCCACTGAGCTGAAATTTCCCAATGATCAGGACTCTGTATTTCCATACAAAGAGTACTAAGCAATTAACCAGGATAGAAACAGGAGAATATAAATTCCAGTGCTTACTAGTAAAATTGGTGCCAAGCAAGCAATTCTCAAAAAGGGGAAAAAAACTTCCCACCTCATTTCCTTCATTGTTTCTGGGTCCATTCATTCCCTTTCCCTTGGGTGGCTCAGTGGCTCGCGTTGCTGCCTCACAGTAACATGGACCAGGTTTCATTCCACCCTTGGGTAACTGTCTATGTGCAGTCTGCACATTTCCCCCCATGTCTGCGTGGGTTTTCTCTGGGTGCTCCGGTTCCCTGACGCACCCCGCAATAGTCCAAAGATGTGCAGGCTAGGTGGATTGGCCGTGCTAAATTGCCCGTGAATGTGCAATGTGCAGGATAGGTGGATTAGTTATGGGAAATGCAGGATTACAGGGATAGGTAGAGGGTTGGGTCTGGGTGGCATGCTCATTGGAGGGTCAGTGCGGACTCGATGGGCCAAATGGCCTACTTCCACGCTGCAGGGATTCTGTCACACTTGGCTGTTTGCACCCTTGGCATCTCCTTGAAGTGGACTTGTAGTCCTTGTCCTTCCCCATTACCTAGTCCTTTCTCAGTCCACGTACAGTGCAAAGAAGATTTGACAATTGTTGGGAGGTGATTTGTGACCTCCTCGAGAGCCTGGTAGCTGATTACAGCCCATCCCATTGAAATCACCTCTTGATAGGATTCACAGGAGGCTTCTTAAAAGTGAAGATTGTCAACATAGATTACATCAGCAGTAAAGTCTGTTCTGTAGTGGGTGCCATCTTGTACAATGTTTTTCCGTTTGTACAAAAGCATGTGCTTTTATGTTTTTGTTGGGGTCTACAATCGCATTGCAATACTACTGAGAATTAACAACTTTTTTGCCTTATTTTAATCAACTGTGGCCCTGTGGGAATTGCACCATAGCAGTGCTAGTTATGACATGCAGTCAGAAATCTGCATTTAATGGGAAGTAAATACTGTAGAAGGATTAAAGGCACATTATTACTCCCAACCTACAAGTGTCTGTGTTATAGCTCCAGGAAAGTTGGTTGATAAATCTGCACTAAAACCTACTCTGAAGTCATCCTGTAGCCAAATCCTTCAAATCCACCTGCCTAGACCTGAAAGTGATCTGTTTGTTTGTTTCTTTTTTGTTTTGCAAATGAACTTGTTTGGAAAAATTCCAGTTTCCACACCCGAGAGAATGTGTTCACTTTTCAGCAGGGACTGAATGGGAACAGGAAACTCTTGCAGTGCTTTTCCTTTTGCTCTCCCTTGCATGTCAGACAAAGGCATCCTTTCCTCAAAGCTTTATTCTGATCGTGCAGACACATTGTGGACTGATTCCACTGACAGCCAAATGATATCTGCTTGTTTCTCATTCGTGAGTAGATGACAGACTGACTGTGGAACTCATTATAGCAAAGCCAAGTTTTGTCCACACTGTGAGGTGTTGCATTTTGGTAAGGCAAATCAGGGCAGGAGTTGTAGTCTTATGGTAGGCCTCTGGAGAATGTTGCTCACTAAAGGGACTTCGGTCGCACGGAGTCACGGTGGTGAAGAAGGCGTTTGGCACACTTGTCTTCATTGGTCATGACCTCCCAACTCCTACATCCAATGTTATGTTGCAGCTGTACAAGATATTGGTGAGGCCACTTTTGGAATACTGTGTTCAATTCTGGTCTCTCTGCTATAGGAAAGATGTTGTTAAAGTTGAAAAGATTCAGAAAAGATTTACAAGGATGTGGCTAGGATTAGTGGGTTTGAACCATAGGGAGAGGCTGAATAGGCTGGAGCTTTTTTCCCTGGAGTTTTGGAGGCTGAGGGGTGACCTTATAGAGGTTTATAAATCATGAGGGGCATAGGAAGGGTGAATAGCTGAGGTGTTTTTCCCAGGATAGGGGAATCCAAAACGAGAGGGCATAGGTTGAAGGTGAGAGGGTAAAGATTTAAAAGGGACCTGAGGGCAAGATTTTCATGCAGAGGGTGGTGCATGTATGGAATGAGCTGCCAGAGGAAGTGGTTGAGGTAGGCACAATTACAACATTTAAAAGGCATCTGGATGGGCACATGAATAGGAAGGGTTTAGAGTGATATGGGCCAAATGCTGGCAAATGGGACTAGATTAATTTAGGCTGTGTGGTTGGCATGGACGAGTTGGTCCAAAGGGTCTGTTTCCATACTGCATAACTGTATGACTCTATGTCGATTCAGATACACGCACGTTCTGTCATTCTAGCTGGAGTAAGTGAACTCGGAAGTTAGGCTGATTTTTTTCCCATCCTTAGCTGATTAACTCCAAAGCTAATTACTGTTTGGCTGAAGTCACCCAGCTCATCTTGGACACAAACTGAAGGGGACTTGAATGCCATAAATTGCTGAGTAACTTGGAAAATTTGGTAATAGTGCAGGTGGCCGATGACATTTTCAAGAATTGGTCAGGAAGGAGGCACCTGCAATTTCCTGACTCCAGATTTATCATAGAAGGGACATTGTACCACAGGAGCATGCTAAAGCAGTGAAAATGTCCTCCCTCTGCTCCAGAAGTTTGAGGTTCAAATTCTACCTGTCATAAAATGTCTTTGGGCATTATATGTCCATCTGTCTGGACTGTTAATCCAGAGACCTATGCAATGTTCTGGGGACCTAGTTCAAATCCCACCACAGCAGATGGTAGAATTTGAATTCAATAAAAATCTGGAGTAAAAAGTTTCTAAAAAGACCATGAAACTGTTGAATGTTGGGGAAAACCCATCTGGTTCACTGTGTCCTTTAGGGAAGGAAACGGCCTTACCTGGTCTGGCCTAGGTGTGACTCCAGGCCTACTGCAAAGTGATTGACCCTTAACTGCCCTCTGGGTACTTGGGGATGGGCAGTAAATGCTGGCCAAGGCAGCGATGCCCTCATCCCATGAATAAATTAAACAAAAGTCTCAACACACTAATTTAAAAATACAGAGAAGTGGCAGCACTGGAGTGGGTTCGGATTGGTACCAATGTAGTTGCTCTGTAGTTTTTGAAGAAATACAGTAGGATATGGATGTTCCTACTGAGACCATTGTTCAATCCTAATTTTCCTTGAGAAACTTGAATCTATCTGCCCATTTGGTGAAGATAGTCCTGTGTATTCCTTGCAAGTATGATTCCCACTGGGAATGCAACTTGTGGAAATGCCTGCTTATTACTGAACTTTTGCTTCTTTATACTGTCTCAGTTATAGATTGCAGTTGGATTTCACTTTTAAATGGATAACTATAAGGTTTCTTTTATGAATGAAAAGAGGAGGATAGTACAAGACTGCGAGAGAATGCCAATGGGCTGTTGAAATGGGCAGATGAATTTTTAACCCAGAGGTGTCAGCTGATACATTTTGACGACAAAGTCAAAAATCACACGACACCAGGTTATAGTCCAATTGGTTTATTTGATTTCAAATAAACTTGTTGGACTATAGCCTGGCGTTGTGTGATTTTTGACTTTGTCCACCCCAGTCCAACACTGGCACCTCCACATCCTTTTGACAAGGAGAATGAAAAGGAGGAAATTCTAAAATAAATGGCTATGGTTGTAAAGAGGATGCAAGAACAGTGAGCGGGGATGCAAGTACATAAATCTTTGACAGTGATAGGACAATTTGAGAAGACTGTTGTAAAGGCAAACGGGCTCCTTAGCTTTACAAATAGAAACAAGTTCAGCAGCAAACTGCTAACTCTTTTATAAAACACTGATTAGGCCTCAGTGGTATACTGTGCAGTGTTCAGTTCTGGGTACCACAATTAAGGAAGGATGTCAAAGCCTTGGAGAGTGTGCAGAGGACCTTTGCTAGAATGGTCCTTGGAAAGTGACACTCCAGTTACATGAAACTAGGATTATTTTCTTTACCGTAGAGTTGTATAGCACGGAAACAGGCCTTTTGGTCCAACTCATCCATGCCGACCATGTATTCCAAAATTAATCCTGATCCCTTTTGCCAGCATTTGGCCCATTTCCCTCTAAACCCTTCCTATTCACATATCCATTCAGATGCCTTTTAAATATTGTAAAAGTTAATAGGAGATTTGGTAGAGGAATTCAAACTCATTAAAGGTTTTAATGGAGCAAATAGGGAGAAGGTGTTTCCAGTGGTAGAAGGGTCGGTAACCTGATGGGGTTACTGACAAAAGAACAAGAAGTGATTTTGTCAGTGAGGGAGAGATGTGGTCATACATTGTGTTGTTCTGGCCTGGAATGACCTGCCTGAAAGCATACTGGAAGCAGATTTAGTCCCTGTCAAAAGGGAATTGGATAAACGCTACACTCAAAAAGGAAATAAAGTGACAATTTGTGAGAAACGATCAAGGAACTGATGGGATTGTTCTTGTTCAAGAACTGGCATGGCCACAATGGGACTAATGGGGGTTCCTCGTTAGTGGCAATGGTCAGAAAGGTACTCCACATGCCCATAGCTTGGTCAGAGCCTGAAATGACTTTGTGACTAGGACATGGCAAAGTTGTGTAGATAGTGCATCTTTCCTTATCTAATCCTAAGTAATCCTGTCTTCCCTTCTCCCTCATGTCTCTGTCTAACTTCACCTTAAATGCATCTGCGCTTTTCACTTCAACCAGTTCATGAAGAAACAAGTTTCACATTGTCATCACTCTTTGTGTAAAGCCATTTCTTCTGAATTCCCTTCTGGGTTTCTTGGTCACTACTTTATATTCATGGTCCCTAGCTATACTCTTTCCCATAAGAGAAAACATTCTTCCTGTGACCACTCTATAAGAACTTATAATTTTAAATCCACTTCTTAGATCATCCCCTTTCATTTTTTAAAGGAAGCTTTTTAAGGAAAAAACTGTCTAACAATTCTTTCCTGAAAAGGATACCTATGAATTTCTGATATCACCCTTGTAAATGTTCTCTGCACTCTCTCCAGTGTCTCATATCCTTCTCATAATATAGTGACCGGAATTGCAGTCTTATGTGCAGTCTAGCCAAGGTATGACACATGGTTAGTACAACTTCCTCTTTTCAATTCTACCTCTCTGGAAATTATTTCACATTGAACTGCATCTGCCACATATCTGCCAAGACCTGCAGTCTTTCATCAATATTCAGTCAAAATGTGAATATTGTTCTTCTGTTCTGAAGTACAAATATTCATGTATACTGTAGGAAATAAGTAAAATCTGCCTTAATGTGGATCCACCTCAACTCAACCCATCTCTCCAGTCCAAAAATCTTCTTTTTATCCCTACACATTTAGTTCCGTTTTGGAACTAGTTCAGTATATATCAGGGTACATCTCCTTTAATGTTGTATCACACTGCTGTATTTGTCCTGTAATGGAGGAATCTGAGCACTGGTCTATGTCATTCTTCAATTAAGTGCTTGAATAAACTGTGGTTTTAAACCTGGTGATGACCCAGTAATCTGACAGTATGACACAGAATCAAAACCATAGTCTAAAATGCTGAACCTATCATCATCTCAAAACACAGAAACCGCTTCAGAAAAGATTTTGGTACTCTTACGGTGATTATCAAGAACAGTTGAATCTGTTAAAGTAGGAAGTCCAGTTTTTGTAGAACTGCCGTGGAAAAGGTTAATATCTTCTGGCTTTTGCTTCCTATTTGGTTTTCATGATCATGGTGAAGGCTGAAGGATTCAATTAAGTCTGGCCTAATGTGTGAGACGCGGTGGTACTGTCCCTCCCTTTAGTACAGAGGCTGAGGTTCAAGTCCCAACTCCCCTAGAAGTGGGTCATACCATCTCTTTGCGGGTTGATTAAAATAACTATAAAAATGTATAAAGGTCCTTTGGTATGATCCAAAGCCACAAGTTTTAGTTTTTAATGCATTTGAGGTTGGAATCTACATGTAAGGAGATGGTTGAAAAAAGCAACAAGCTTCTTTAAGATAATTGAAACAAAAAATTGTTAATCTACTTATTAACTCCAAATGGTTGGTTAAAAATTGTTGATGACCAGTGGGAGTTTCACTGGGGCCACTCCGAAGGATAGGATGGTGGAGTAATCCAATACAGTATCGGCGCAAGTCAGTGACAGATGAGGCTTCCCATGGGCGAGCAGCTGTTATGTCTGTCAGTGGTGCAGTCATTATGGGGAGGTGGTCACGTTTCATTGCCGACAAGAATTGGCAGTAGTTGAATAAGATATCATGAGTCTGTTAACCTGTTCTCATTGAATTTATGCCTTTTTATCACCATAAACAATCAGCAGCTTGTTAAACATGTTGACTTCCTATCAGGTAGTGTCCCAAATCAGTAACACATATACTTGGAGGTAAATGTTAAATTTGGTCATATTATCTGGAGATACAGTCACTTCAAAACTGCACTCAGGCAGTTCATACTGCCAAAGATGTATTGAACAAACAGAAACTATCGCAGAATAATTTTGAAGACTTGGTCTAACAGAGTTTATCCAGAGTCCTCTGCCATCTTACATGTGAGAATTCTGCCAGTAGTTTGAAGAGATAGTGCCTTTAATTCTCCTGAGGCCAAAGGTAAAGGCCCTTGTCTTTGAGCTAGGCACAAGACAGTGGGATCCAGTCCAAGCCTTGATCTCTGCCGAGTTGTCTTTTCTCGTTCAGGGTAACAAAGGAGGCTCTGCCACTAGCTGCAGTTAGATGAGAGATGGGTTCAGCAGGCCATGGTTTCTGCATGGTAACCCTCCTTACAGATACCAGCTGAGCATATGAACAGGCTCAGCAGTGTCCGGTGTACTCCCAGCACTTGCTGTTAAGGTTCACCCACGATTTCTTAGTTATTTACAGAATTCTTTGTAGTCACACAGTAATATGTATAGGAAAAAAGGACAGAATGCTCTGCAAGAAGGTCAAAGGAGAAATATATAAAGGAGAAAGTGGAAAAGGTGATTGAATCAAAAGCGCCACTGAGGAGAGGTTGTTAAAAAGCCTCCAAAGGAAACAGGAACAAAAGCAAATTTTGGCGGTTTGGGCAAACCTTTGTCCCCTGAATGTGTTTTTTTGAGTAGCATCTAGTTCTATGAAGTAACGATTTCTGTAAAAAGAATTACCTCCTGAGATCCAACCTAGTTCTATGTTTGCATAATTTATATTCACATGTTGAAGTCCTCCCTCATCAAACTAACTCAATAGCGTATCTACCTAGACCAAATTGACTCATTTCACTATGTAAAGAACCCAATCAAGTCTCCATAAAGTCTATCCTTTTCTTGATTTAAAAAAAAAACTCTTCAGGCCTTTTCAGGTAAACAAGAACCTTTAAGGCTGGCTGCCCCCTTTTCTATATTGTTTACAGTGTGAACAGGACACAGATTCTGACTGAGGGCTATAACTTTATGCACAACAAAGGGTATATTTATTTGTTCTTACTTTCAAAAATGTATCACTTCATACTTCTCCACATTCAACATCATGCAAATAAACTTCAAACCAAATACCAGCCTATCAGACTGGTCTATCTGTGCATAAAGCTCCCACAGCATTGCAATATTTGATGTTTTCCACAGATTTTGATATTCTCTTCTTAAGTCCATATCGTTTTGCTTCATCAAACTATGTTCATATTAAAACACTATATTTCTAAATTGGAATTCCTCCCTTCCATCCTGCCAATCATATTCGGGAGCACAAAAGGACTTTAAATGGGCCCAGCCCCTCAGTAGCCCAGCTGTCAACCTGATCCACCTTATTGCATTCTGGGCCGATCGCTTTAGGAGTTCATCCTTTATAATCTGCATATATTGTTTTATTTTGCTTTTCTGTATGTTTGTCTATTGTTCCAGCTTAGTTTGTGATGAATTATCAGGTGTATAAACTGGGAAAGGTCATACACTTCTTTGTGGAGATGGTTTCAGTCTTGTTTTACCATGGGCAGCATTTTACTAGCCTTCCAAAGAAGGGTTAAGAAGTCTGAGTGGTGAAGCAGAAGTTAAGAGAAAGCTGAATAAAGATGTATTATTTTCCCACCGCTATTACAGTGGCAAAAGTGGTGGACTGCTGTCCCATCAGAGGCCAATCAAGCTATGTAAGTGGTCATTTAAGAGTCTCTTGCAGCCACTAATAGAATTTTACTAGCAGTGGGTGGGCCCTGGCCAATGGGGAGACTGCCTGATAAATTCTTGGTCCTATTTGGGCACTCCATGGCAAAGGCTGCTGCCACGGCAACCCTCCCATCCCCTTTGCTCGGGACTGCCTGACTGGCTCTGGTTCCATAAGACCCCACTTAACTAGTTGGGGGCAA
This sequence comes from Ginglymostoma cirratum, assembly GCA_024137785.1. Taxonomy (NCBI): domain Eukaryota; kingdom Metazoa; phylum Chordata; class Chondrichthyes; order Orectolobiformes; family Ginglymostomatidae; genus Ginglymostoma; species Ginglymostoma cirratum. The sequence goes on along the minus strand of JAHRHZ010000016.1, from coordinate 47,277,099 downwards.
TGATCTGCTCCCATGGTATCCTCTCTGCTAGGTGTATTCCCAACAGTGGCATGTGGTCCCGATGGCGCTGCTGAACTGCCAGCCCTCCAGACAGTTCTTGGAGATGCACCCTGGCCCTTTAAAGGGACAGAAGCCCCATAGGCAACTAATTAATTGCCAGAGAATTGAAAAATGTTGCAAGGGATCCCACCAACAACCAAAATGGTGTTAGTCCTAGCTTTTGCACTTGCTGCCCTAACAGAATTCCAGCCTGCGTGTCTGTTTCAAAGCTATGAACTTAAGAAATAAAGTGATTTATATATAATGAAAGTATTGCTGCAAAGTTATCAAGAAAAGGAAAAGCCAAAATAGGAACTGTGCACTGTGGAGAAACGGCTGCTTTCATAGATAAAGGAACAAAAGAACATTTTCAAATTCAGAAAAAAAAAATGCTTTGGTGATTACAGCAAGAACAGTGTAAAGTTTTTTTTTATTAAAGTAAAAACACATAATTTTCACAATTGAAAACATTAAAGTTTGAAATAGGTCAACATCAGTGTGCATAAGAGGAGAACATGAAGGGTTGGTTTAACTTCAAATCTAATGTAGTGGTGTCCCCTCCTCTGTAGCAGCCAATCCTTTAAGTGTCACGTTTACATCCTGTAATACTTTCCCTCTTGTGTTTTGGTGATAATATCAGTATTGTACGAAAACAGCATATTCTCCAAGTTGCCTTCAGTAATGACACAGAAAATCTCTTGGCAATTCAAACACATCTGTCACTCTGCAGATGCTATGTCTCAAATGCTAGACACTGTTCTTTTCTTTAAAAGATGATGATCAACCTCAAAGAGGAAAAAGCTGGGTGTTTCATAATTGCAATTCTGGCATTTAAATGGACATAACTAGTGGCTGCAATTCTTCTTTCAGATAAGAGCTTAAGCTGAGGTCCACTGTGTTGGATGAATGTAAAGGTCTCATGACACTATTTTGAAGAGTAGGCTTAGTATCCTGGCCAAAACCTATTCTTTAATCGGCATCATTAAATAGATTATCTAGTAATTAAAACACTGCTGTTTGTGGAATCTGCTGTGCACAAATTAGCTGCTGTGTTTCCTACATTACAACGTGACTCCCTGTCAGAAGTGCTTCATTGGCTGCAAACCATTTTTGAAGTGACCTGAGGCCATAAAAGGTGCTATCTAAATTCAGGTCTTATCACATTAGCAAAATCATTGTAGAAAAAAGAATTGTGTTTAAACCGTGCTTTTAACCACTGGACATCCCCAATCTATTTTATAGACAGCAGAGTGCTTTTTGAAATGGAATCACTGCTGGGATATAGGAATTAGGGCAGACATTATAAAGCAAGATCCCACAAACAACCATGTGGTACTAACCAGACAATCTATCTTTTTGTGTGATATTCATAACTATTGACCAGGGCACCGGAGATAACCCGACCATTCTTAAAAACAGTGCCATGGTATTTTTATTAGCAATGCCAAACAGGCAAATATGGCCACAGTTTAATGCCTTATGCTTTCTCACTACATCGGTCTGGATTGCCAGCCACATTTCTTGTCTGCATTAAGGGGCCTTGAACCAAGAACTTCATGATTCAGAGGCAAAAATCTCTACCAAACGTAACCACAGCAGGTATTCTCAAGGAGCATTGATCAGTCATGCAAAAAGGTCGGGTCAGCTTATCAGCTAAAAATATCTCAACTGTTGACTAGCGAGCAATGCCATGGAAAACATTCATGTGAAGAATTGATTATAACTCGGATAGATTTCTGCTGTAATTCAATTTGAAGAATTTACATGACATAAATATCAGATGATGCATTCCTAAGAGTAAATGATGTTTCCTCATTTGGGTCAGTCCAGAACTAGGGAGCATTGGTTTAAAATTAGGAGTCGTCCTTTCAGGGGAGAGAGAGAGAGACGGGGATTTTTTTCTGAGGGTTGTGTGACTTTGGAACTGTGCCTTGGAAGGCAGTGGAGGTATGATCATTGAATACTTTAAAGAGGCAGATTCTTGTTAGACAAGGGAATCAAGGGAGAGATGGGAATGCTGAATTTGAAACACTAAACAAAATCAGCTATAATCCTTTCAAATGGCAGAACAGCCTCAAAGGGCTGAATGGCCTGCTTATGCTTGTATTTTGTACATTTGTATGTTTGTATGACCAGAATCTAATCAAGGTGTTTGGATGTTTTTATAAATGAATGCTTTATGTTATGATTTGCATAAGTGAAAGGAATATGGGCAAAAGGAGTCCTGAATCTTGAATTACCTAGTTTGCATGGCTGCATTTCAGTTTCTGAAATTTCATAGAATGATAGAATCCCTACGGTGTGGAAACAGGCCATTTGGCACAACAAGTCCACACCGCCCTTCTGAAGAAGGGCATCCCATCCCCCTACCCTTTCCTATAACCCTGCATCCCCCATGTCTAATCGACCTAACTTACATACCCATGGACACCATGGGCATATTAGCATGACCAGTCTACCTGACCTACACATCTTTGGACTTTGGGAGGAAACCGGAGCAACCGGAGGAAACCCACACAGACACGGGGAGAATGTGCAAACTCCACACAGACAGTCGCCTAAGGGTGGAATTGAACCTGGGTCCCTGGTGCTGTGAGGCAGCAGTGCTAACCACTGAGCCACCATGAGTGGAGATTGGCTTTCTACTTCTGGTGAACCCATTCACCTGAATAAGGATTTTATGCAAACTGGTGTTGACCCTGACATAACCGGTGGAAAGTTCTGAGGAAGGGTCACCGGACCTGAAACGTTAACTCTGTTTTCTCCTCCACAGATGCTGCCAGACCTGCTGAGCTTTTCCAGCAACTTTGTTTTTGCTACAACTGGTGGAAACATTCACTTCCTCCATCGCAGCAGTACATGGACCACGTACAAGATGCTCTGCCGAAATTCACCAACACTCCTTAGACTGCACCTTCCAATCCCATGACCGCTCCCATTTAGAAGAACAAGAGTAGCAGATATATGGGAACATCACCACCTGCAATTTCCTTTCCAAGCCACTCACCAATCCGACATGGAGATATATCGCTGTTCCTCAGTGTCACCGAGTCAAAATCCTGGAACTGTCTCCCTGACAGCACTGAAGGAGTCCCTACACCAAATGACCATCAGTAGTTGAAGAAGACAGCTCACCACCACCTTTTCCATTGGGGATAGGCATTAAATGCTGGCATAGCTAGTGATGCCCATGCCCCTGATTGAATTAAAAACATTGGACATTTCTTAGCTGGGCAGCAGTGAACTCCCTTTAACTCTATTATCCTTAGGTGGCATCCATTAATGCTGCACATGCCATTAAAGTAGCTGCAGGAAGAGGAAAGAAAAACAATCTCAAAATTCTGCTGAAGATCAGAAGTACATTTTTATAAATGTTGTAATGTATCATGTTGGTTAGTCCTTCAGCCATGAGGGATATCTTAATGAAGTATACAAGATTCTAGGTGGGGGGCATGACAGGGTAAATGCTGAGAGGTTGCTTCTCCTTGTGGGAGAGTTTAGGACCAGAAGTCATAAACTCAAAAGTGTCATCAGCCAAGCCAGATGGGGAAGAATTTTTCTTGGAGGGTAGTGTGTCAGTAAAATGCTTTACCACAGAGGCTGGTCATTAAGTATGTACAAGGCTGAGGTTGAAAAACTGTCTATCAGTAAGGGAATTGAGGGTTATGGGAAAAAGGCAGGAAGGTGGAATTTAAAATTATCAGATCAGCCACAGTCTCATTCATTAACGGAGCATACTCAACGGGCTGTATCTAAAGACTGTTCTGAAGACTGGGCCACCTTCTAGAAAGCTTGTGACCTGAATTTAATTTGTACCTGTTGGGCTTTCTTCAAGAAGGCCTGTGTCATTGTCTTAAGTGTTGCATCAGAAAATTTCATTGTGATTCCAGTGAAATCTAACAGCTGTGTGAAACTTTCATACTGTGCCACTAGATTGTAACAGTAGCATCTGCTTGTAATTTGGACCAGCCGTTAGTGACTTTTTGCTTGTGTTTGATAAACCTCCTTGGCAGATTGAGTTTACCAATGGGTGAGAGAAAGTTTTATTTAAGATGTTAAGCTGCTTTCATTTGCAGTATATAGAACATACAAAGAAACAGTTAATCACACAATTCAATCGGTAAAACTTATGCAATAAATATAAATAATAAATATGCTCCACTCGCTCACTTTTTTTCTAGCTTGTTTAACTTGAAGTGGACTTCTAACTTGCCTCTGCTATGTTTAGCACTTCATTGCCTGTTTTCCAACAAAGCTTTTTCAAGCTAGTCACATTTGGGTCTTGTTTATTACAGAATCCTTATAGTGCGGAAAGAGGCTATTCAGCCCATCAGGTGGGCACTGACCCTCTGAATAGCATCCCACCTGAACCCAGCTCCCTGCCAACCCCCCCCCAAAACTCTATCAGCACAACCCCACATTTACCGTGGCTAAACCACCTAGCCTGCATATGCCTGGACAACACAGGGCAGTTCAGCATAGCCAGTCCATCTAACTTGCACATCTTTGGGCTATTGGAGGAAACAGGAGCACCCAGTGGAAACCCATGCAGACATGGGGAGAACATACAATCTCCACACAGACAGTCACCCAAGGCTGGAATTGAACCCAGGTTGCTGGAGCTGTGAGGCAGCAGTGCTAATCACTGTACCACCATGCCACCAGTATCCCTGCTGAAAGTTGGAACTTGGTCCCTGACCTCTGGGATTGGCCAGAACAACTGCTAATCAAGCCTATTACCACACCTGTTTTTGAAACTAGGTCTGTGTATACCTCAATCAGGATTAACTACTGATCAGTAACTATCGTCCTGTCTCTTGATTCCTACAGCAGGAACATAAGTAACATCATCAAGGCTCACACTCAAGCGTGACATTGTGGGAAGGCCTTGCTGTTGAACATACTGTCTTTCTTCTGAGACAGAATCACGGAACTGATACAGTGCAGAAGGAAGCCATTTGGCCCGTTGTGCCTGCACTGGATCTCGAGTATTGTAACTTTGTGCCAATCTCCTGCTTTTTCTCTGTAACCCTGTTGATTGCTTCTATTTAAATAATCATCTGATGCCCTCTTGAATATCTTAGTTGAACCTGCCTCCACCACACTTCCAGGCGTAACCACTCACTGCGTGAAAGAAGTTTTGTTTTTCTTACCTCATCTTTGCTTCTTGTACACATTATTGAAAACTGTGCTGTCTGGTCCTCACTCTGTTAATGAGTGGGAGCAATTTCTCCCTATCCACTCTGTCCATACCCTTCATGATTTTGAAAACATCCGTCGAATCTCCTCTTTAGCCTCCTCCTCAGCAAGAAAAGTAGTCCCAACATTTCCAATCACTCCTCATAATTGAAGTGTTTTATCATGGAACAGTTCATGCAAGGCTCTGTATGCTGTCTCAGGTTGATGAGAATTATCCCAAAGAACTATTCAAAGAAGAGCAGGGAGTTCTCCTTGGAGTTCTGCCTAATATTTCTCCCTCAGCCGGGTCATTTTAAAACAGAAGCAAATTATGTGCCATTTTACTTTAACTATATATGGGACTGTGTTGTGTACAAAAGGTGTTTGTTGTGTCTCTGAAATTACAACATTGTGTGTTCTTCAACAAATACTATATTGATTGTAAAGTACTTTGGGATATCCCAAGGTTGTAAAAGGTAATGTATAGACGCAAATTCTTTATTTGACAAACAACAACATTCCATTCGCCTCTCTCTTCGCCCACAGTATGAATATTTATTGGGAGCCCTTGGGATGAGATAACAATTTCCCTATTGTTTCCGTTAGTCCTTGATAATGCTGTTAGTGTCCGACTTTAGTGCACATCTGGAATGTTTCTGTAGCCCTCCTTAAACAATAGAAATCCACTTTCATTTTGTAAAACCCAACTTTTTTTAGCATAAGATTTAAATGAGACAATGGCCTGAAAAGAAACAAATCTTGAAATGTGACAGTGAGTTTCAAGCATGGGAGAGTGTATGTATCCCACATCTTGAGAACAACATATGGTTTTCTTTGTTCATGGTAGGAAAGAAAGAGTTAACTTCTGTTCCTCTATGACAGGAGAAAGTCTTAATTTTTAAATAAAACTCCTCAATAGAGGAACCCAAGAATAGCTTCCTCTCAAACTGTAAAGGAGTGTAAGGAAACTGCCAGCTGCAGTCTGAAACTTGGTCTCGGGCCAAGGTGATGAACTGTTTAATCTGACATGAGCTATATTTCTTCATCCAGAGTTGCTCGTTGTAAAGTACCTTGGTTTACTGTTGCATTAAATAAACATTGTTTGGATGAGACTAGACCATTCTTACACTATGACATTGGTATCAGCTTTTCAACCAGTTGCATTGGATTGGACGCTCGTGGAAGAAGTTATGCAGCGGAATTTTGATCAACGTTTTAAAGTTATTCTCTGTAGAAAGTTTCCGTGCTCATTAAGTAGGGGATGTCAGTGCTGTGGAAATGGAACACTTTGCCATTTCAGGCGCCTTAGAACCTGGGCAACTGCCTGTGTCAGTTATAGTACACCTCAGATATAATGTGAAGGAATCATTGAACCTCAACAGTAACTCCCACTCAAGAGCCCCAATGGGACCCTAAGTGCAAGTGGGCATGAGCCCACAGCACAATGCTATTTGTCAAATGGTACAAAATTAACAGCTTTACTTTGACTTCAGTGATGGTTGATGTGGGAAGAAGAAAAACCAATCACTGTGCTGTCGTGAGATTTGCATTTCTGCAGATGGAAATAAAGCACCGTTTTTGCGTCAGAGATTTGAACCTGACCTGAATTAGAACCACATTTTTCAGACTCCACAGGTACTAGTTTGGTGAGCCAGGAGGCAAGGTGTGTGCATACAACTGGAAATGTGATGACTTACCAATACGGTAGGCAAAAGGAGAGGTGTTTTCTATCCATCTTTCCAACATTAATGCCATCATTTTGCAAAACATTGAGACGTCTTGTTGAAGACATTTCTGCATCTAGCTGTGATGAAACTGATTGGAAAGTCAATGTTACCGATGTCGGGTTCTTGAAATTGGAAAATTGTTCCATTACTTGACAGTTTACTGGGGAATATGGTTGGGAATTTGTGTGAGGAGGATGACTTAAAAGCTAGTTTCGGGTATTTTGGAGTGGAGTAGGGATTGTGAGAGTGTCATGGCTACATTAAGCACTGTTTCAGTCAGGTCAAATGTCAATAGATTTTGTGCTGAATGGTCATTTATGTCTGTTTGCAAGACGAACCCAGGAACTTCAGTGTCAGAAGTCATGTAATTGCATTAACATAGTGGACCTTGTAACATTTACATACATAGACAAGTACTGTCTATTTGATATTTGATCGTTAGATTCATACTGTAAATTATTTTCAAAAGTTCTTCTCGTGGCCAACTTCTTAGAGCAGTGCTTTCCAAATTTGTTCTCACTGTGACTCCGTTTCAAGGCTCAAGAACTGCTGTGACCTCTCAGTGAGACCAAAGGCCTGTTAGAGTGGGAGTGTAGCTGTTGTAACTTCTTCCAAACTCCACAGCAATCATTACTGCCTGTCGTGAGCACAACTTCTTGAATTGTAACCCCACTTACAGCATTAAAGGGAGTTTACCAAAACTGTGTGCAAGAAGATATTAATCTATTCTGAAACATTTTGTGCAGTTACTTCGAGGCAACTGTAATGTACACTTTGCCAGAGGCTACAATGGACATAATTGAGGCAGCAGACACTTGAAAACCACACCAAACTCCTTCAAAATGTTGCCCTAATGTTCTCCAGTGTGTTATTGACCTTTTGACCATTTAATAATCACTTTGTTGTGACCAACATTTATTGTCAGTTTCTTTGACACCATTTTGTTGTTTGATTTCCCTCTTTCCCTTTAATGCTGTTTGCATATTTATACCTTTTTTTTTCTCTCTACTTTTCATTTTTCTATTTCTGGCTTTGAGTATCAACCCCTCATTCTGTTGCATCCTGCCTCCTACAGAATCATAGTATCCCTACAGAGTGGAAACAGGCCATTAGGCCCAGCAAGTCACACCGCCCCTCAGAGTATCCCACCCAGACCCATTCCCCTACCCCTGCTTTCACATGTCTAACCCAGCTAACCTAAACATCCCTGGGCAATTTAGCATGGCCAATCAACCTAACCTGCACATCTTTGGACTGTGGGAGGAAACCGGAGCACCTGGAGGAAACCTACACAGACACAGGGAGAATATGCAGACTCCACACGGACAGTCGGCCGAGGGTGGAATCGAACCAGGGTCCCTGGTGCTGTGAGGCAGAAGTGCTAACCACTGAGCCTTGGTGCCGCCCAAAATACTGAAATGATCAGACACAGAAGTCAGACACCATAAGATTGCAAAATAGGTACAAGAGTAGACCATTTGGCCCCTTAAGCCTGTTCTGCCGTACAAGCTGATCCAACATTCCTCATACCCACTTCCCTGCCCCTTCCCGTAACCCTTGATTCCCCTGATCAAGAATCTGTCTCACTCCATTTTCTGTTTGCCTTCTTTCTCTTCCTGTTTTTTTTTCTGTGCTGGTACTTATTTCTTTACCACGTGTCTTCTCTCAAACTCTGTCTCTTTGCTTCTCAGTGTTTTTTTTTCCTGTTCTCTGCCTTTGCTTCTCCGTCTGCTACTCTCAACAGTGTGTTTCTTTTTGTCTTTCGTGCTTCTCTGCACAGCTACACCGTCATGTAATGTGATAGATGAAGTTCAGAATACACAGATTATCACTTCAGTGTTGTGTTGACGCGACCTAGATACGAGCAGAACTGCTATTCCACGTTTCACTCCGTAGGCACATATTTGAAGAACGTTACTGTGTCCTGGGTTATTTGAAACCTCCTCGTCAGTTTTGTGTTTACTGTAGAGCTTCTTGGTGCCAGAATTTTATACGGCTTTGCCTGCTGCACAATTGTTAGACTGATTTGTTTGTAGGCCTCCTATGTGGGTAAGGTTCCAGAGTAGATGAATATCCATCAGTACATCATTCTTGTTATTAGTTAAAACTGACCCTTGTTTTATTTCATCATAAAGGGTATTATTTAGAACCCGATCTTGTCATCACGCATTTTCCCTGTACCTAACAAATTGCATTCATGTAGTATCTTTAATGTCGTGAAATGTCCCATGTTGCTTCATAGCAATGCAGTGAATCAAGCCACAAAGAGATATTAGGACAGGTGACCAAAGTTGGGTTAAAGAGGTAGGTTTAAAGGACGACTTTTTCTTTGTTTTTGAATTCTCACTTGTCTCCTAGGTTTTTCCCAGTTTTTTTTGTCTTAAATCTGTGTGGTTGAAGAGTACAAGTTAAATTTCTAGCACTAAGATGCCCCTTTAAGCCGATCCTCATTGAAAGTGAATGATTCAAAATTCACATACAAGCAGTGAGTTCCAGGTCAGTGTTTCCAGAGATATCGATTCCTTGCAGCTTCTCCTGGGAACCTTTGTCTCTCTGTTGCAAAATTTCCACTTTTTTTTAATGTTTAATTTAATGTTTACGAGTTAGTGTTGAATTGGACTTGCCTCTCTTGCTTCTTCAAAATCTCTCCAACTCACTGCTGTGAGTTTTACCACTTCCCTACGTCCACATGCTGCTAAAATTGAGACTTAGCAGTCTGCCTGGTGCTTTAACGAAACCAGCCACAGTATCTATAAGCCTTTCAACTCTCACTTTCATTATGCTCTTTTTCCTCCCAGAATCTCAAAGGGGTTTAAAGCCAAACTCAGCGTTGTTTAATGGTCACTTGCTGACCTCCTTTTCCTTGTTCTTTAAACTTTGTTAATGTTCTGTCTGTTGGACCTTGACATTTCAACCAAGTATCTAAATATGCTACAATAAAATATAAGAGCAAATCGACTGAGACTTCCCTGGATGAGAAAGGAGCTTTGAAAGGTAGTTGAATAGTACGTCAATCTAGTGTAACCTTTGGTAACGTGTTCTTCTGATTCTCTTCCAGGAACGGGCAGGCAGGGTCCCTAGACCATGTACCAATGGACAAAATCCATTGATACCAGAGCATGAGGTAATGTTCAAATTAATTCTGTTTGCTGGAAATGAATTTTGGAAATGAGCCAGTTCAATGAAAAAAGAAGTTGCATAGGTTCGTTTTAAGGATACACGCTTCAAATCACTGCCGAGAGTGCATAATGGGGAAATCCTGTAGGGCAGGTGTGTGCCTTTTCTCCTATATTATCATATACCTGTGATCATAACACTAGTTCCATAACAGTGTACCTGTTTCATTCCTTCCTGATTCACTTCTGATTAGCTCTGATTCACTTCTGCAAGTGCAGCTTTAATACACAGGTCCACAGACGACATCTGCCAACTAGTATCTCAACCACTGTCATATTGCACGTGTGAATCTTGATAAACTGTACAGGATGTTCAAACAGAGGTACACCACTGTCGACTCAGTTCTGTCGTCCTGAAGTCCAGTAGGTCACCAGTTAAAAATCAGCAATAGGAGTCCTGCCTGATTAATTTTTTCAACTCCCAAGATCAATTACAAATACAATGACCCATATTGCTGTCCCAGCCTAGAAAGAACCTGGGGCTTTTGTAGTTTGCTTAGCTCAATTCACTCTTGAGAAGTTTTGAAAAGAGGTTTCTAGAGCAATCAGTCATTTTCAAAGTTTTAAATTTCTTCTTCCAATACTTCTTTGATTGTAGACATTTTTTAATTTATTTTTCAGCAGGACTTGTCATGGACATTAGCCCAGAGTAAATGCATGATGCTCCTCTTAAACAATTTTGCTTGTGTTACTTTGCAACTATCTACTAGAACAGCTAGCTACTAGAATAAGTGATTCTTCTTTCCAAGCTGTTCCCACCCCTAGCAGAGCAACCGTTACTCCACTTGGTGCTTTCCACCGGTGTTGGGACCTAGTCTAGCTCAGTGGGCAAATATAACAAGTTGCGTGTGACGTGGGGTTGGGGATGTATTTAAAAATCTGAACTCGCATGTGTTTCCACACTTGGGAGCAGGATGATGTACCTGGAGCTTTTTGGATTGATAAACTTAATAGCCAGCCGGTCTGTCTGAGGTAAATGGAATTTGACTGACTTTTCCATTTGGTGTTGTTTTTAACATCAGATCAACAAGATGGGCGCAGACAATGAACGGACTCACCTGTTGTTTGTGAAAGCACTGGGCAGCAGGAGCTGTCTGGACGGAGTTGTGCAACTCATGGGATGCCACCCTCAGTACCTGGAATCATTCCTGAAAACCCAACACTACTTGCTGCATATGGATGGACCTCTCCCCTTCCACTACCGACACTACATCGCCATCATGGTAATGTCACTGTGCCTTTTCTGCAAAGCTTTAGAAATGTGGCTTTAACCGACGGGGCACGGCATCAACTTGAACACATTTCAGATTTTGACCTTTCCGCACAGGAGAGAAGGGTGTTCAGAAAAGCTGCTACTAGTGAAGCATATTTCCCCATCATAGCTCCTGTTGGAGCGGGTTACTGTGTTCAGTTGATGATTGCAGACCTGACTGACCCTCAGGGACACTTGGGATGGGAGCATATCACCCTTTGTTGGAGGTGAACTTATGAGGGCTAATGACTTGCTTTCATCTCTTTTTGCCTTTATTTTGCTGCATTGTATCTGAATATTTTCAACCCGTAACACTCAGTGGCAGCAACATTTATACAAGCATTCCTAATATAGTTAAACATCTCAGGGCACCTCACAGAATTATTGCCAAACTTAGTTTCAAACTAAGACCTTTGGACAGGTGACTAAAAAAACTGTCCGGAAATCTAGGAATAATCGAGGGGAGAGACAGGGAGGCTTAGCGGTGTGCTTCAAAATTCTGTGACAGCTGGAGTTTGTCAATGACAGCGTAAGTAAAATTGAGGACAAGCAAGAGAACAGAATTGGAGGAACACCGATTTCTGGAAGGACTGAAAGAGATCATGGAAATTGGGAATGAGCAAGGACAAGGAAGTATTTGGACACAAAAATGAGAATTTTAAGATTGAGACATCCTCTACACCAGGCGTTTGTTGCTCTATAGCAGAAAATTCTCTCAATCATCCACATGAAACAAATGGACCTTTCAGAACAGAATGCTCACTGAAGCAGCAATGCCTCCTTGTAATTGTCCGTCTGATCGTGACATGCATCAGCTTCTGTCTGAGCTGGAATAGCACAATAATCTAACGCAACAATATGCACTTAAAGCTTGCTTAACCATATGAGACCACCTTTCACAGCCCTTGTCATAAACCTTTCGTTGAATTCTTGTGTTCATGCCTTTCTGTCTGAACTCCCTGAAAAGTGGAGGTACTAGATGTTAGCCGCCTTGTCCGTTGCAGACTGAACACAACACACTAAAACGACAATATCTTCCTGTAGCATTTATTTTGATCCCAGGGGGTTTAAGGGAATTTTTGTCTGTGCTATTTCCCTATATCCTGCATATCACATTCGTACAACTTGCAGGCAAGGAGGGGCTTTTGTTTTTCATTTGGGGAAATCCTCATCACTTCTAATTAATATTTTGGATTGTTTTTGTTAAAGTGTGCTAATGGACTGCTGTGGATTAAAGTAACAACTTGAGGGAGCTAAATGAATGAGAGGTAGTGCAACGTAAGCTATCTCCATGATAGTGATTGTGAGGGAGGATCGAACACTTCAGTAAAAATGGGTGATGTCTTCCCCCAAATTCTTTACCAGCTCCCTCTTTATGTTCACTTCAGTAGCTTAATTCAGCCAGCTTTGTGTTGATAACTGAATTATATCTAAATATTTTCACCCCATAACACTCAGCAGCAACAGCGTTTGTACAAGCATTCCTAATATAGTTAAATATCTCAGGGCACTTCACAGAATTATTGTCAACCATAGTTTCAGACTAAGATCTTTGGAAAAGTGACTAAAAAACAACTGTCTGGAAATCTAGGAATAATCGAGGGGAGAGACAGGGAGGCTTAGCGATGGGCTTCAAAAAGCCTGTGACAGCTGGTGTTTGTCAATGACAGTGTAATTAAAATTGAGGATGAGCAAGAGACCAGAATTGGACAAACATCAATTTCTCAGAGGGTCAGAAGGACTGGAAGAGATCATGGAAATTGGGAATGAGCAAGGACAAAGACTACTTTGTTGATGACTACACCTTCACCAACATCAGCTCCATTATGATGTTAGCCTCAGTAGCCTCACTTCAGCAGTACCTTGCCTGAACAAAAACCTCCACGGATACTAATCCAGCTCCCGCATTCCCCATTTTTACACAATGCTCAGAGATTGAATACAAAAAAATGCTAATTGTTTAAAAGGTTTGGTGTGAATGCCTCTCATCATTCATTTTCAAATTAATTTTGACTTTGCTTTAAAGACAGAAAACTGACTAAATTCCAGGAGTTACATTATCTTGAACCAAGTGCTGTCTGCACCATTACAGAATGTAAAGCGGTTGCTGAGTATAGTGCCTGTTACAGCTTTGTTCCGTCTTTCCTGGGTGACATAGTCAGTGCTGTTTGAGAATCAGATTTTCTTCAAAATTTAATCTCAGCCTATTCTGAGTTCAGTTACTCTTGCTGGGGTTCAATTTCATGATGCCAGCAACCTTCAAATATTACGCACAAGTGGTTGAAGAACTGTGGGAAGCTCAAACATTTTCCAATCGAAAGATCAGCCATAATCCTGTTGAATGATAGAGCAGATTAGAAGGGCCAAATGGCCTATTCTTGCTCCTATTCCTTGCACTTCTTTGCTTCAGTAGCGTCTAATTTAGTGCACCAACCCAATGAGGAATGTTGCTCAGTTCACTGACGTCAGTGTCTAATATTGAACTTTTTTATTAAACCTCTCTCTCTCTCTCCCTCTCTCTCTCACACACATTCTAGGCGGCAGCCCGACACCAGTCCTCCTATTTGGTTGAAGTTCACATTAATCAGTTTTTGCAGGTGGGCGGTGACCCACAGTGGTTGCAGGGGCTTGACTGTATCCCTCAGAGACTGAGGAACCTCAACGAGATCAACAAGATCCTGGCACACAGGCCCTGGCTCATCACCAAGCAACACATTGAGGTGAGTTGCATCCTTCTGTGAACCATACATACCATCTGGCTGAGTTACCGTTCAACCACATCCTAAATGTTTGGATTTCCCCAGTGACATGTTAATTTTGACACAAATAAAGTGGTAAACTTAAAACAGCAAGGAAATTTTGATTAGTTTTGCTTTGTGTATTTCAGGTTGTTTTTGTTTTGCTTTCATTGAGTCGTTCATTGCAGAAAGAGACTGTTTGGCCCATTGAGTCTGTACTTGTTCTTTGAAAGAACTACCAAACCAAACCCACAACACTGCTGTTTTCCACAACCTTGCTTTTCTTATTTTCAAGTTGACTTTCATTTTAAAAGTTAATATTGAATCTGCTTCTGCTCTACTTTCAGTGTATTCAATAACAAACATACTGCTGCATAAGAAACCAAACACCTCATTTCCCTGGTTCTTTTCTCAGTTACTATTTGAGCCTCTGATTGCCAAATCTCCTGCCAGTGAAAACAGTTTCTTCTTTTTCACCCTATCAAAACCCCCTTGTGGAAGGAGGACCAACCAAATGTTAATGCACAGAGCAGATCTGATCAAAAATCTATGCCATGATGGCTCTTACCCAGCCTAATTGGGATCAGTTCAGAATAATGTTAGTCTAGGCCTGGGCATTCGCCCCCTCCAAAGGGACAAAGGAACATAAGAACTGTGCAATGAAATATGTAAAGCAAGAGAAGAAATCAAATCAAGCTATTGTTTTTCACCCACTTTTCCTAAAACTTTGCATTTTCCATCCATCTAGAACTTGCTGAAAACTGGAGAGCATTGTTGGTCACTGGCAGAGCTGGTACATGGTGTTGTGCTGCTGGCTCATTATCACTCGCTGGCGAGTTTTGTATTTGGCTGTGGAATAAGTGCTGAGGGAGGACATGAGGGTGGCCACGTCTTAAGGCCATCATCGATTAACAACCAGGGAGACACAACGAATGGAAATGGTAACATCCCAGACCCCTCACTGGCACATCGCAGGCGAAGGGTAAGCAATATCTTGGTGATGAAGTGTGTGTTTGGCGGGCTGGTGGAGGGGTAATGTTAGATTGCATAGTGAACTATGGTAGTGGTGCAGAGATCCCTGGTTAACTTCATACAAGAAGATACCCTGAGGTGATGGTGAATTGCAGTTATAGCCCATTATGGTAGAGGACCATTTCAGAAGCACTTTTTTAAAAGTGAACTTTGATTAAACCATGAGAATTGAGTGGGCAGTGGTTGTATCAATAATATTTCACAGAACTATTAGGCTCCTTCTGACTTACGTGGATAAGCCACCTTCTTTCACTGCTGGTGCAGTAGCTAAATTATCAGTACATGTGTAAAGCATTTTGGAAAAATTGATTTACTTTAATTGGTGTGTACATATGTAGATGGAAAGCAGCAGCAATCCCAAACAGAACAATCTGGATACTGACTATTGCGTAAAAGGTATCACATCCAAATGACCAAGTGGGCATGTAAAAAGGGCTGGACACTAGTGTGGAGTTACTTTAATCTTCGTGCAGATTGGGAAAGTCAAATTGGCAGAGGAAGCCATGTGAAAGAATTCATAATGTATTCAAGACAGTTTCCTAGAACAAAATCCAACCAGAGATGAGGCTCTTTTGGATTTGGCAGTATTTAGAGGCAGGTTTCATAAATTGTCTCAGAGTAAAAAAGAAAATGGTGATTGTAACAAAGTAAAATTTAACATTGAATTTGAAAGAGAGCAATTTGGGTCAAAGACAACAGAGAAACTTAAATAAGGGTAACTGCAATAAAATGTCAACAGAGCTAATCGGAGTGGATCAAGAAAGGGGTTTAGCAGCAAAGATAGTTGAAGAATAATCGCAGACGATTAAGAAAATAGTTCGTGGCTCAGAACAAAGATGTATTCTACTGAAAAAGGATTCTGGGAAGGGAATAAGCCAACCGTGATTAACCCAGGAAGTTAAAACTAGCTTCAAATTGAAAGTAAAACATACAATGCGACAAAGATTAGTGGCAAGCCAAAAGATTGGGCAAGTTTTAAAAAACAACAACAGATGACCAAAAAGCTCACACAGAGGGAGGAAATAAGTCCTGAGGATAAACTTGCAAGTAATATCAAGACAGTCAGCAAGATCTTTTTTAAATACATAAAAAGGAAGAGAAAGGCCGAAGTGAAATAAGTCCCTCGGAGGACAAGGCTAGGGAAATTATAATGGGGAATCAGGAAATGGCAGCAGAGTTCAATAAATACTTTGCATCAGTCCTCATGGTAGAAGACACTAATAGCATTCCAAAAATACGAAGTAATCAAGAAGCAAAAAAAAGGTGATGATTTAAATACCATTAACTATCATGAGAGAGAAAGTACTAGGGAAATTGATGGGGCTAAGGGCGATTAAGTCCCCTGGACCTGATGGGATGCATCTTAGGATACTAAAGGAAATGTCTGTATAGAGATGGTGGGTGGGCTGGTTGTAATCTTGCAAGAATTCTTAGATTCTGGAAAAGTCCCAAAGGATTGGAAAACTACAGATACCTCCTGGTTCAAAGGTAGAGACACTATGTCTGTACCACAAGAATCCTGCCCCATTCATTATATATAAACTCATTCATTCTCAACATTTGGAAGATTAAACCCAGAATAGTGCTTTGGATTTAATCTATATAATGAGTGAAACAGTTCAAGGGAGAAATGTAAATATTGGTTAGTTTGTGGAGGCTTGGGAAGTGGAGAAAGAAAAGACTTTGTTTCCTGGCTTTGGTAGCTGGATTTCTGCATATGTTGTGGTGTTTTGTGGCTCAGTACCATACTTGAGTTGAGAAGGGTTTGAAAGTTCTGGTCTCTCTTTCGTCAAGTTGTTAAGAGAGAAGATGAGTTGGTTTCCGAGTGTCTTCACCTCACTGCATAAGGAGGACTTCAATTCAGATATGTGCAAATCAAGTGTGATATTCTTGGGGGAGGGCCAATGAAAGACCAAGACTAATAAAAACATAAGATACTCAGCTGGTCTGGTATCATCTGTGGAGAACAAAACAGAATTAACATTTCAGATTGATGACCTTTCATCCAGTTTTATTTTGATTTCTTCAGTCAGTGGATTATTCCAGTGATTCCGAATATTTGGCAGATAGGATTCAGAAATTTCAAGCTGAGAAAGAGAATGAAGAAGAGATGCTGAGGGACGAAATATGGATTGGGTTAGAGACAGAAAAAGACACAAGTCCACCAACCAGAGGTAAGCAGATTTCCTTCAACTGGCTTTTTATTTGTGTAGTTAAGGGGTTGGTTTACCTCAGTTGGCTGGATGTTTGGTTTGTGAAGCACTGTGATGTCAACAGCATGAGTTCAATTCCCATCACTGGCCGAAGTTACCATGAAGGACTCTCTTTCTTAACCTTTCCCCTTGCCTGAGGTATGGTGGCCCTGAGGTTAAATCACCACCAGTTCTCTCTTTCTCGCTGAGAGAACAGCCCTACGGTCTGGTAAGACTATGGCAACACAATACAGTACAAAATTTCAAACTAATTATTTAATTCACTCTGGTTTATATTTCATCCTGACAATAGTTTCCTACCTCAAATATATATCTACCTGCTAAACATTGTCTCCGTAAGGATAAGGCTTTCCTTTTTGGCATGTGAATTCCTTAGATGATGTGGAACAATTGGTATGGGATGCAAAAATGACTTGGAAATCCAGAGTACTGCATCACAAAATGGTGGTATTTGCATTCACTGTCTGTGACTGGGCTTCACATCTCAACCCCTCTAAAGCTGTTATAAAAGAAGGGGGAATCCGTGGGAGAATCGTGATGGAGCAACCAAGCAATGTCGTGTAAACATTCAATGCAAGACTAGGGATGGTAAAAGCCTTGGAACAGGTGACACTGTTACTCATTCACAGAACTAGTGGAAGCAGTACAAGGAATTGGGAATAGGAGACAGAGAACCAAAATGCAATAAAAGGGTGTGGGTTGTTCCTTCTATGATGGCTTTTTAATCTCCCATCTTTTTGATCTTTGCGTCGGTATTCACTGAGGAGCGGGACATGACGGATGTTGAGGTTAGGGATAGATGTTTGATTACTCTAGGTCAAGTCAGCATAAGGAGGGCGGAAGTGTTGGGTATTCTAAAAGGCATTAGGGTGGACAAGTCCCCAGGTCCGAATGGGATCTATCCTAGGTTACTGAGGGATGCGAGAGAGGAAATAGCTGGGGCCTTAACAGATATCTTTGCAGCATCCTTGAGCACAGGTGAGGTCCCAGAGGACTAGAGAATTGCTAATGTTGTCCCCTTGTTTAAGAAGGGTAGCATGGATAATCCAGGAAATTATAGACCAGTGAGCCTGACATCAGTGGTGGGGAAGCTGCTGGAGAAGATGCTGAGGGATAGGATCTATTTACATTTGGAAGAAAATGGGCTTATTAGTGACAGGCAGCATGGTTTTGTGCAGGGAAGGTCATGTCTTACCAACTTGATAGAATTCTTTGAGGAAGTGACAAAGTTGATAGATGAGGGCAGGGCTGTAGATGTCATATACATGGACTTCAGTAAGGCGTTTGATAAGGTTCCCCATGGTAGGCTGATGGAGAAAGTGAAGTCGCATGGGGTCCAGGGTGTACTAGCTAGATGGATAGAGAACTGGCTGGGCAACAGGAGACAGAGAGTTGTAGGGAATGGGAGTTTCTCAAAATGGAGAACTGTGACCAGTGGTGTTCCACAGTGTTGGGACCACTGTTGTTTGTGACATACATAAATGATCTGGAGGAAGGTATAGATGGTCTGATTAGCAAGTTTACAGATGACACTAAGATTGGTGGAGTAGCAGATCGTGAAGAGGACTGTCGGAGAATGCAGCAGAATATAGATAGATAGATTGGAGAGTTGGGCGGAGAAATGGCAGATGGAGTTCAATCCAGGCAAATGCGAGGTGATGCATTTTGGAAGATCCAATTCAAGAGCAAACTATACGGTAAGTGGAAAAGCCCTGGGGAAAATTGATGCACAGAATGATCTGGGTTTACGGGTCCATTGTACCCTGAAGTTGGCAACACAGGTGGATAGAGTGGTCAAGAAGGCATATGGCACGCTTTCATTCATCGGACAGGTTATTGAGTACAAGAGTTGGCAGGTCATGTTACAGTTGTATAGGACTTTGGTTCAACCACATTTCGAATATTGCGTGCAGTTCTGGTCGCCACGTTATCAAAAGGATGTGGATGCTTTGGAGAGGGTGCAGAGGAGGTTCACGGGGATGTTGCCTGGTATGAAGGGCGCTAGCTTTGAAGAGAGGTTGAGTAGATTAGGATTATTTACATTAGAAAGACGGCGGTTGAGGGGGGCCTGATTGAGGTCTACAAAATCATGAGAGGTATAGACAGGGTGGATAGCAAGAAGCTTTTTCCCAGAGTGGGGGACTCAATTACTAGGGGTCACGATTTCAAGGTGAGAGGGGAAAAGTTTAAGGGAGATACGCGTGGAAAGTTCTTCACGCAGAGGGTGGTGGGTGCCTGGAACACGTTGCCAGCAGAGGTGGTAGCGACGGGCATGATAGCATCATTTAAGATGTATCTAGACAGATACATGAATGGGCAGGGAGCAGAGGGATACAGATCCTTGGAAAATAGGCGACGGGTTTAGAGGATCTGGATCGGCTCAGGCTTGGAGGGCCGAAGGGCCTGTTCCTGTGCTGTAATTTTCTTTGTTCCTTGTTCTTTGTCTCTGACGTTTTTACCCTTTGATTACACAGCTCTGGAAGATAAACCTGTCACAATGCCTGACTTGTCCTGTTACGTCGAAGACCCTGAGTTTGGTTACCCTGAGTTCGCCAGAAGAAGTGGAGAGCAGCTGCCTGTTTTTCGGGCTCAGGTATAATCTCTTCAGTAGCATGTGGCAAGGGATGAGTGTACTTTAGGCTGTGAGTACCCAGGAGGGAATTTGATATTAAAGCGACCTGCACCATGGGGAGATAGAGGCATTTTTAAAATAATGGGGGTAGGAGGAGAAATTCTCCATACTTAACTTTGAGGCTGCCTTAATCAACCTCTGCTGCGGAATTGCAATTAAGTCTGATTTATAAAGTTGAGAGGGAGAGATGCTAACCAAATCTGACACTGAAGTTAGCTCAATTCATTTCTTTGCTTACTTGTACCTTGTTCTCCACTTATTATACTTCCCCAATGTGAGCTGAAAGTCTGGGATAGGCTGTGGGACTGATTAACACAGTCGGTCACTGGATTTGAGGGTTAAAACAAAAAGTAAGATCGTGGCAGCAGGAGGAAGCAGCCATAACCTTATCACCGGTTGGAGTCATACCTGACACATAGGAAGATGGTCATGGTTGTTGAAGGTCAGTCATCTCAGCTGCAGGACATCTCTGCAGGAGTCCTAGATCCAACCATCTTCAGCTGCTTCATCAGCGACCTTCCCTCCATATGACTGCACAATGTTCAGCACCATTTGCGACTCCTCAGATACTGAAGCAGTCAGTGTTCATATGCAACAGGATCTGGGCAATATCCAGGGTTGGGCTGCCAAGTGGCAAGTAACGTTTGCGCCGCGCAAATGCCAAGCAATGACCATCTCCAATAAGAGAAAATCTAACCACCACCCCTTGAAATTCAGTGGCGTTAGCATCACTGAATCCCCACTGTCAACATCCTGGGGCTTACCATTGGCCAGAAACTGAACTGGATTTGTCACATAAACACAGTGGCAATAAGAGCAGTTCAGAGGCTAGAGATACTGTGACAAGTAACTCAGCTCCTGATTCCCCAAAATGTAAATCCCCAAAGCCTGTCCATAAGGAACAAGGCACAAGTCAGGAGTGTGATGGAATACTCCCCACTTGCCTGGATGGGTGCAGCTCCAAAAACACTCAAGAAGCTTGACACCATACAGGACAAAGCAGCCTGCTTGATTGGCATCACATCCACAAGCATTCCCTCCCTCCACCACTGACACTCAGTAGTAGCAGTGTGTACTATCTACAGGATGCACTGCAGAAATTCAGAAACTCAGGCCTTTGTGTCCTGTCTTGCTCATCCATCTTTATTTCAATTGCATTATTTACAATACGGTTGGCCAGTCCTAGTGAAAGTAATTAAGGTCACAGCATGGATCCTTCTCGCAGTCCATGTGTTCAGATTTACCAGCATGACAAAAATCCATTTATCTTGATCCTTTGTTTCCTGCTAGAGGGCCAATCCTCAATCCACCCTAGCATATCTTGCATAACACCTTGTTTTAGTGAACTTTTATGAGACTAACTAAAAACCTCTGTTTCAAGCTTGGTATTCAGACTGGCTTAAATTGTGGAAGTAGATGACCTAGTTTGATGATAATTAGTTGCATAATAAAGAAGGAACCCATACTCTCGCCATGACTCTTAATTGGCTCATGCAGAAAGAATATGAATTCAGAAGTTGGCGTGGAGCTGACATTGACAATGGGAGAAGGATATCTCAAAATAACACTCGGCTGGGTGTTTATCCACGACAGCCACTGTGCATAAGTGAATGGTCATGACTTGAGTTTATCAGGAGGATGTTACACAGAGGGTATTTTGTGCAATGAGAGAGCCTATTTAAAAGCTCGGTGATGAAAAGTGACCAATTTCACTCCCATTGTCCCTCGGCTCAGCCCTCCTGTTAGTCAGCTAGCTGCTATGAACTGTTTGAAAAAACAGGCTGCACTTCCTGTTCCCTCTACAGGACTATTCCTGGGAAGACCATGGGTTCTCACTCGTGAACCGGCTGTATTCAGACATTGGCCACCTTCTGGATGAAAAGTTCCGCACTGTGTACAGCCTGAAGAATGGCAACATGGCCAAACAGCGGGGCTGCGATTTCTCAGCACTCAAAAGGGGCATTTGGAACTACATCCACTGCATGTTTGGTATTAGGTAACTCTGACTTTTGTTTGTACAACACTGTTTTCAATAAACGGGTGCAAGTTTATCAGGAAAGTTTAAAAACTCTGTGAAAATAAGAAAAGAACTCCTTTTAGTGCATTTTAAAGGTGAACCATCATGATTTCTTAGCAATGACTGCATAAAATCGCTGAAAATTGTATGATCACAGGATGGCACAGTGGCTTAGTGGTTAGCAGGTGGCACAATGGCTCAGTGGTTAGCACTGCTGCCTGTCAGTGCCAGGGACCCTGGTTTGTTTCCTGCCTTGGGTGACTGTCTGTGTGGAGTTCACATGTTCTCCCTGTGTCCATGTGGGTTTCTTCTCACAGT
Organism: Ginglymostoma cirratum; assembly: GCA_024137785.1. NCBI lineage: Eukaryota > Metazoa > Chordata > Chondrichthyes > Orectolobiformes > Ginglymostomatidae > Ginglymostoma > Ginglymostoma cirratum. Next base: position 47,254,777 of record JAHRHZ010000016.1, on the reverse strand, counting down.
CCAAAGATGTGCAGGTAGGTGGCTTGACCATGCTATATTTACCCTGTACTGTCCAAGGATCTGCACATGACAATAGGTTAGCCATGGGAAATACAGGATTACAGGGATAGGATAGTGGTTGGATCTGGGTAGTTCTGCTCCTCAGAGGGTCAGTGAGGACTCAATGGGCTGAATGGCCTTTTTTAAGCAATAGGGATTCCATGATTCATTCTCTTTCTGTGACCATAACACTTCATAAGACGGTGATGTCGGATAGCTGAAATATTTTCTCTCCTCTTTTCAAAATACTGACCCAAAGTGGAATACATTTCACGAGTGTTAGTCCCTTTCCCACCAGCCATTCTTAGCAAGTAATCTTCAGCATCCACACAAATATAGTGATGGTCACTTGATGCTTAGCAGAGTAAAGAATCATATTTGATTATGCACTTTCCCCATCTCTGTCTCATAGTTCTACAGGGGTTTGAGACCACCCTTCAAAGCAGAGAAAGGACTGAACTCAAAACCTTCATGCATAGGCTCACACCAGAGTGTGAATCTACCCCTGTACCATTATGGAGCTTGTCTAGTGCTGTCACTGTTTAAACTCCACTGATAAACTCCTGCGAAGGGTGAGAGCACTGTAATGGTTACAGTACAGGAGGAGGCTATTTGGCCTTCTGTCTTCGTGCTGGCTTTCTAATTTACCAGTATCACTGCATCACCTTCTCCTTGAAACCCTGCATGTTCTTTCATTCAGAGAATAATCTAATTCCCTTGAGTGCCTCGATTAAACCTGTATCCATCACACTTCAGGCAAAACTTTTAAGATTCTAATCATTCATTGCATGAAAACCTTTTTCCTTGTTCAACATTCCTCCTTTCGCCAATTACCATAAATCTGTACCACGTTTTTCTTACATGAATAGGAGCACAGTTCTTCCTTATCTACTCTACCCAGGACTCATGTGAATTTGAATACCTCTAATACAATCTAACAAAACTAATAAACATTGTAGTGCAGCAGAAAAACAATAATGTAAATAGTCTGTATAAATCCACTAATACAGACGTTCTGGAGATTATTGATTGTAGTCACTGACAGGGTTTTCTCTTCCAATTAACAGGTACGATGATTATGATTACGGTGAGGTGAATCTTTTCTTGGAGAGGAATCTGAAGGTTTACTTGAAGACTGTGACTTGCTACCCAGAAAAAACAAAGCCTCAGATGTTTGAGAGATACTGGAGGCAGTTTAAATATTCAGAAAAGGTAAGTGTGATTGTGGAAAAGCAATGTGTAACAAATACCCAACTGGGTAACAAAGAGAATGGGTCCTCTAATTAATTAGTAACACCTTGTTAAATTCCACAGCTACATGTATCACCGCATTCATTCAGATGACAGTGTTAGTGCAGTACATTTCACCTTCAGACCATCACGCTGTTTATATGTGACTGAAGATGCAACATGTGCACTCATACAAACTATGATTGGACACTATTGTGCTGGTGTGGGGATAAATGTACATTTTTCAATTTATTCTCAGGATATGGGCTTTGCTGGTAAGGTCACTTTTATTGCCCATTCGTAGTTGCCCTCAGAAGGTGGTGCTGGACGTTTTTTTGAATATTGCCTTGTCATGAGGCATTGCCATATCATGTCTTGCTGGACTATTTTGAGGGCAGCTAAGAGTCAACCTTAAGTTCAGAAAACTGAACAGTTTTATTAAGTAAAAACCAAAAGAACTGCGGATGCTGTAAATCAGCAACAAAAACAGAACTTGCTGGAAAAGTGCAGCAGGTCTGGCAGCATCTGTGAAGAAGAGGTCAGAGTTAACTTTTCAGGTCCTGTGACCCGTCCTCAGAATGGACCGAAAACGTTAACTCTGATTTTCTCTTCACAGATGCTGCCAGACCTGCTGAGCTTTTCCAGCAATTCCTGTATTTGTAACAGTTTTATTGCTGTTTTTGCTGATGATAGCCTTCTACTTCCAGGTTTTCCTCTTAATCCAAGTTTTTGGAAAATCATGCGTGGAGTTAGTAACATTTTATTGCATTATTAGTCCAGCAGCAATGTAACCACTATTCAGCTGTACCCATCTCTATCCACGTCCACTTATGTGCCTGAGTAACATAGAAAGATTTACGTTACATTAGATTTACAGTTAGGAAACAGGTCATTAGGCTCAGCTGGTTTCTGCCAACATTTATCCTTCATATGAGATTCCTTTAACTTCTTTTTATCTAAGCATATCTTATTCCTTTCTTCCCTATGTACTTATCCACTTTCTCCCCTAAATGCATCCACTCTATCTGCTACATCTGTCTCTTGTGATTGCAATCTGTTGGGGTAAGAAAATTTCAGATGAATTCCTTGTATCTTATACTTATGGCCTTGAATTTTGATTTCACCCACAAATGGAAGTACTTTCTTGATGCCTGCCCTATCAAATCTTTCCATAGTCAAAAAAACCTCAATGAAATTACGCCTCAGCTTTTTCTTTGCTAGGCAGAAGAGCCACAACCTATACATTCATGTTGTTATCAGAAATTTGTAATAGTAAATGGAACCTAAATTATGAGCAACATGGATCCCAGTACCAATCCCTCTGGAAGACTACTGCTGGCTTTATGCAGTCATGAGTAACACTCGTCCATTACTCAATTATTAATTGTTATGCCTAACATTTTGCAGTGAGTTTAATGTTGTATGAATCCAGCAAGTTCTTAAAGATGATGAGATAGCTAAGGGTGAGAAGTTGCTTGGCTAAAGCAAGTTCTGGAGATTCACAAGTTGCAGCACATCTGTTAATGCACTGAATTTGCTGGCTGATTGCATTTGTACGATATGATTTTATCACTGTATTCTAGACCAATAACTATACAATAGTTACAACAGCAAACTGTACTCAACCCCACCAGTTCTTTTGAGCAGTCCTTCTTGTATTGTCTTTTCCTTTTAGCTGCTGACTGCCCTGCTGTGCTTTTCCAGCATCTTGGATTTTCAACTTGCAGCGTGCAAGTGCAGTTGTAATTTTCAATTGTGTCACTAACTAACTGTTATTGATTTGAGGCTGTATTTGCAGGTTTCTTAAGAGAGAAGTTATTACATTGGTACTTATACTTGTTTATATATCTCTCTATCTCTCTCTTTCCAGGTTCGTGTGAATCTGTTGATCCTGGAAGCTCGGATGCAGGCAGAGCTTCTCTATGCACTGCATGCAATAACCCACTATATGATCTCTTAAGAAGATCATAAAGAAGGATCTCCTCACCTGCAGAGGACTTTTTTTTTAAAAAACTAAAGACTGAACATAAGCTTAAAGACTTGAACGTCTTCTTGGATGGAGGCATCGTAGGGCAGCTGGTACCGTGCCGCAGTGTCTGCGGCAGTTAATGTGCAATTATTGACAGTGACTCAATCGAGCATTGTGACTGTGTGTACAGAGAGTGATGTAATTTCACAAAAGTGTTTCATGCCTCAACACCAAGTATTCACTTGAGGATTTTCAGCCTCTCAACAAGTTTTCAGAAGTCAAAAGGCTATCACATCAGTGGTTTGCGTAACTACCATCAACGTACGGAATATTTTCAAGCCTTGATGTTGGGACAGATGAGCCCCCTTTTTTTTTTGGAAAAGAAAGACTTATTTTTGCTATGAATAGTAATAACAGATACTATGTTTGACACGTGTTGAGTCTGTTTCATATTGGAATGGCGTTTCCAAATCCTTGCCATATTACTTTTGGTTTTATGACTTATCCAAAGCCTTGTGTGCGTGTGTGTGGGGGTGGGTGGGGGGGGGGGGGGGTTAACTGTGCCAATGAGCTGTGAATTTCGTAAAAATTGGGTGACTGAATAGGCGAGGAGAGGAAGGACAGTGAGCCAAAAAGACTCAACATTTCTTGAGCTTGCCCAAGAAAGGCACAAATGAATCATGTGAATTTTCTTCCCTATCCTAGTGAGTGGTTACAGAAGGGTACACTGCCGTAATGCAGTGTGCCAACTAAGCATGGTTGACTTACCTAATCCTACTGATCGTTCAGTGACAGGATCCTCAATATGTTGGCCAATGACCGGGGACAAAAGTGCACCTGTTATGGGTCTCAGACAGGTCTCACAACTTGGCATGAGCATGGAAGCTGTTGGGTTGGTCACCTGAACTTAACTGGAGTTGGATCACTGTTGAACTGTATTTTATTTAATTATTTTTAACATGTTAGCCAGTAACAGTGTTACATTTGCAAGAAGGAGAACAAAATGAGAAAACAGTGTATATCACTTGTAATTGGCTTGTACAATTCCAACTGTAGCTGGTGCTCACTCTGCATGTAATGTGGTCCTTGCCACTACAAGCGACAGCAGGAAAACCATTATTTTCCATTTACTGTCAGATGGAGAAACATGAGATATGCTGGTATCTTGTGGGAGTAGGCACTGTGTCAAACTACAATTTGATGTTAGGCTCCAGATGAAGTCTGGTTTCTCTGCTTGTTATCATGCAACCAAACACACCCCTCCCCAATTTTAAAAAAAAGAAAAAAAAAATTGTTGATGCTGGTCTATCATTAGGTATAACCAGTTTAAAAATACTAAAATAACACTTTCTTTCTTCCTTTTTAGCGGTATAAATGTGACTGTGTAAAAAAAAAAAAATGAGGAATATATTGTAAATGGACACCATTTTGGAACAAATGGTCCTTTGGCAGATGATGATGATGATGATGATGATGATGATGATGTGTGGAACAAGACAGTCCTGTTATGATCACGATCTAGATCATCACCTTCATCGTGATTAGAAACTTTTTACATGGTGTGTTCTAATTGTGCAATATGTTTACGTGGGGACTATGGTTTAGCGATTGACTCTCGTTCCAAAATGGAGTGACATTCAGTCATCGATCTCACAAGCCTCATGTGCTTTTCTGTTCTTTTCAATGGATTTTCTTAGGAATCCAAGAATAAAGAAAAGCTCTGAGCAATTGCAACATATCTGTCGCTGCTGTCGTTGTCTTTGATGTAACCTGAGAGTTTCAAAGCTCTGCAGTAGCATTTTATTTGCACCAAAATAAAAAGAAACTTTTTTAAGCTGTGAGGAGAAAGGATGTCAGTTATGCAATTCTCTGTAGCTTTTCTGATTTCTGAGTGCATAAGTTAATTTTCTAACTCCTACACATCCTCCACCACAACCTCCAAACCCAGATCTTCTACCCTCCATGAAAAATGCTTTCAGTGATCTCATAGAATTTTACACTTCTGGTTTAAAGTGATGTGGTTCAATCTGACAAAGAGTATTACATTTGAATAAGGGAAATTATGAAAGCCTGAGGCACCAATTGGTTGGCTTAGGTTTGGAAAAATACATTAACAGCTACGAGTGTACATCCGCAAGGGACAATCATTAAAGATCTGTTACATCGGTCACAACATCTATATATTCCTTCAAGGTGCAAACACTTTTTTTTAAAAAAGTCAGTCAGCTGTGATTGATGAAGCTTATTGTCTAGAATTAAAAGCAAAAGTTTATAAAATGGTCAGAAATAGTAAAAGAAAAATGAGGATTGGGAAGTTGGTAGAATACAGCGAAGGAAAACCAAGAAACTGCTAAGGAAAGGAAAAATTGAACTTGAATGCAATCTAGCAAATATGTAAAAGTGGACTGTAAAAGTTCCTACAGGCACATACAACAGAAATATTTAGGTAAGGTGAATGTGATCTATCAAAAATAGAGTCAGGGGAATTTATAATGGGGAAATAAAGAAATGGCAGAGATACTAAATGATTACTCTGTTTTCATTTGAGGAAGGTGCAAGAAATCTAGATTTGCAGATCCAAGTAACTAAGAAGAATGAGGAGTTGAAGGAAATTAGTACTGTATTTGTAAGCCAGTTATACTGGAGAAATTATGGCTGAAATTTGATAAGTTTCTGGAACTTGACCATCCATATCCCAGAGTGTTGAAGGTGGTGGATGTAGAGATATTGGATGTACTGGTAATCATATTCCAAAATGCTATAGATTCTGGAATGATTGCTGAAGATTGGAAACTTACAAATGTCATCCCATTATTTAAGAAAGGAGCAAGACAGAAAACAGGAGACTACAGACCTGTCGGTCTAATATCAGTAGTGGGGAAAAATGTTGGAATCTATCATAAAGGGTGGGATAAATGAACAGCTGGATTTTAAAAAATGTGTTTGGGCAGAATCAGCATGGATTTGTGAATGAAAAATCATCTTTGTCAAACAAGAGGATGTTAAAGGGAAAGTGAATGGATATAGTATGTTTGGATTTTCAGCAGGGTTTTGATTAGGTCTCCCACAAGAATCAGCAAAATTAAAGCACCGTACAGCTAGTGGGATACCACAAGGATCAGTACTTGAGCCCCAACTGTTGACAATATACGTCAATGATTTGGATGTGAGGACCAAATGTAAAATTTCCAAATTTTCAGATAACACAAGGCTAAGCAGAAAATGCTGTGGGGGAAAATGTGTTACATTTTCAGGAGAATTTGAACAGGCTCAGGACTTGGGCAAAACATAGACGGAATATGGTATAGAAAAATGTGATCGACCTGGTAAGAAGAACAAACGTTTGGAGTATTTCTTAAATGTGTGGTTTGAAAGTGTAGATGAACAAAGAAACTTGGATGTCTTTGTCAATAAGTCATTGAAGGCTAACATACAGGTGCAGCAAGCTATTGGGAATGTTAATGGAATGTTAACCTTTATTGCAAGAGGATTTGAGTCCAGGAGTAGCTTGGTTAGATTACTCCTGAGTACTGTGGCAGTTTTGGTCTCCCTACCTCAGGAAAGATATTATTGACATCAAGGCACCACAACAAAGGTTCACCAGACTAGTTCCTGAGATAGTACTGTCTTGCTATGAAAAGAGATTGGACAAACTGGGCATGTCTAGAGTTTTGAAAAATGAGAGCTGATCTCATTGAAACCTGCCCTTAAAAAAGGACAGGATGGGATTAATGCAGGTAAGATGCTTCCCCTGGTTGGGGAGACTACAACCTGGGGGCACAATTTTAAAATAAGGATGATGCTATTTAGGATCAAAGCAAGGAGAATAATCTTTACTACGTGTCGAGTCTACAGAATTCTCTACTCCAGAAGCTCAGTCTTTTGAGTATATTTCAAATAGAAGTTGATAAATGTTTGGTTTTCAATGGCACCAACAGTACAGAGATAGTGTGGGTAAAAGCATTGAAGTGTTCAATTAGCCATGATCCATATTGAATGGTAGAACAGGCACGACAAACTGAATGGCCTACTCTTGTTCTTATGCTGGAATAGGATTGTAGACCATTGAACCCATTGACTCTGCTCAGTCATTCAATACAGCAATCACTGATCATTCCCCTGAATACCCTTGCCCCCCCACACTATCCCAATTCCCTTTTATGTCACTGGTGTTTCAAGATCTTGCAATCTCTCTAAATATACTGCATGACTGACCTTCCTCAGCCCTCTGGCATAGAGAATTCCAAAGATTCACCACCCTCTTAAGTAAAAGAATTGTTCCTCAAAGTTCAAAGTGACTTCCTGTTATTTTGAAATATCTCCTATGGTTCTGCAATCCCCAGCCAGGAAAATCCTCTTGCCTGCATCTGCCTTGTATATCCCTAAGTATTTAAATGTGTTGAGGGTTCCCACCTTGACCACCAAACCTGACCGAATTCCAAACACGCTCTACACTGAGCACGAAAACATTTTACGTTGTGTCCCCTCTAATCCTTCTACCAATTACCATAAAATCTGTGTCCCCAAAAATTGACCTCTTCACGCAGAGAAACAGTTCCCATGAAGGGACCGCTTTATCCAAGTCTTTCATTGGTTTGTACACTTCAATTTAGTTACCCCTTAGCCTCCTGTCTTCTAACGAAAACAACCCTAGGCTATCTAATCTTGACTCATAGCTGCAATATAGCAAAAATGTTGTAAATCTCCTCTGTACTTTCTCAACACCCATTATACCCTTCCTGTAATGTACCAACAAAAACTAAACAAAACTCCAACTGTACCCTAACCAGTGCATTACATATTTCCAGTATTACATCCCTATTTTTGTAGTCAATACTTCAGCAAATGAAATATTGTCATTGAGATTAATCTTCTTCACCACCTTAGCTACCTGTCCTGCCACCTTCAGGGACCTATGAATATACATTCCAAAGTCTCTCACTTCTCTAGCTCATTAACTGACTCATTTAAAACCCTCGGATGAAGTTCATCAGGACCCAGAGACTTAGCAATATGTAACTCAACCAATGTATTTAGTACTGCTTTCCCAGTGATGGTAATCTAACAAAATGTCTCTCTTCCTCCCAACCTCCTGATATATAGTTTGTACTGGGATTTCTTTCGTATCCTCTATGAGTGAATTCAAAAGTGAAGTACTTATTCATCACATCTGTCATTTCTCTCACTTTTAACTCACTCTCTAGAGAATCAATATTCACTTATTTTCCTTTTTAGATACCTGTAGAAACTCTTGCTATGTTTTTAACAGTTCTAGCTTATATTCTAATCATCTGACCTGCCAATTATTTTTGAACAGTTCTATACTATTTGCTTAAGCTTGATGCTTTCTTTAACTTCTTTAGTGCAACATGGATGGTTGACTCTCTCCTTTTCAAATTTTTCTTTACAGTACAAATGTATTTGAGTATTTTAAAATATACTATAAATTCTGTCATACTGTTAAATATCTGTCACTGCTTCTCGACTGTTCTATCTTTGAGCCTGATTTTCATGTGTACTTCAGATTCATGCCCACGTACTTGTCCTGACTTAAGTTCAAAATTCAAAAAGTCTTAGTCCTACCCTTCTCCCTTTCCAACATGATGTAAAATTCAAACATACTGCTGTTACTGCTACTTAACCGTGTCTTCACTCTTAGGTCATTTATTAATCCTGAGATGACACACAGTAACAAGTCTAATATGACCTACTTTTGGAATGTTCCAGAAAATAATGATGTAAAAACTACTTTGAAAGGCCTTTAGGCAACTGGTACCAATACAATTTTTCCACTTTCCATGTAGATTAAAATCACCTATGATTATTGCCAAATAAAAACCAAAAGAACTGTGCATGCTGTAAATCATGAACAAAAACAGAAGTTGCTGGAAAAG
>JAHRHZ010000016.1:47072893-47240645 GCA_024137785.1 Ginglymostoma cirratum | reverse complement strand
ACCATTTTCATTACCATGTTGTATTATTGCATAGATCCCAAACTAAATAGGCACTATGTCTTCAAGACACATAGAAGGCATCACAATTTCAAATGTCATCATTTAAAAATAGGGGGGGGGCGGGGGGGGGGGGGCACCCAATTAAAACAGAGATGAGGAGACATGATTTTCTCTCAGAAGGTTGAGTCTTTGGAATTCCCTTCCTCAAGAGAGAGTGGATGCAGAATTTTTAAATATTTATGGCTAGATAGATTCTTGATGACCCAGGGGATGAAAGATTGTTGGGGATATGCAGGAGTATAGAGTTGAGACTAAAATCAGATCAGCCATGTTGAATGTGGAGCAGGCTCAATGAGTCAAGTGACCTATTATTGCTCCTAATTTGTGTGCTCATAATCTGTGACATTCCAGTACAAAGGTACTAACCTCTCCTTCAGTTGTAGTAGCAGCAGTGGGAATAGTAGCAAACTGCTCCAATTATTGCACGTTGACTATGTAGCCATTAGGCACAGAACCCAGACTGCGTGTAAACCTGCAATCTTACAAACGGTGTAAATAGCTAATGTAGTTAATAAACTTCAAGACATCTGTCTCAACAGAAATGTCGTCTTTGTGGTGTGTCCTACATAGGGAACACTGAAATGGGCAGTGTAATTTTACCCAGAAATAATCACGCCATTACTTACAATTGTTTTGTTCCCCCATATGAATTTGCAACAACTTTAATTCTTCAGTTGTCATATAATTTTATTTTTAAGCTAAGCGATGCTATTCAATATTATTGACCATCCCTTGATCAATTGCTTTGGGGGTAAGTGTCCTAAGGCAATGTGTAAAAAATGCAACAGCACCCCTCACTGGCAAAAATTATGTATTACATCCCAAGTCATCTCACCATCTAAAAATTGCACCATACAACACTTAGTTTGGAGACTGGACTTGATCTTCACAATCTACCAATTGTCATGTTGATTAGGAATGAATTATGTCATGAATTGTTTTTAAAAATATATACCTTCTTGTTTAATTTTAAAATGGGCTCTCTGGACTGAAATGGTCGTTGCAGATCACATGCCTAGCAAATTGGCTTCTACTCTAGAAATTTTCAGTATTAATGACCAGTACAAAGCCAAACAGATTAATCCCAGTGACATTTCTGATAACTGCATGGATACTACAACAGAGAGAGAGAGAGAGAGAGAGAGAGCATCAGATAATCTATCCCCAAACCTAAACTGATAACAAAGGAGACATAGCAAACCTTACTATGATGGCAAAGGTGCAAACGACTACAATCTGTTTAAATGTTCAATGGATTCTAACCAGAGAAGAAGATAACCTGCTAAGCAAAATGACTCAACAATGGGCATCACATCAACTTTTGAACATTTTGTACATTTCTGAATACACAAGTCAGCTTTTTAATGTTGGCGTAGAGAATAAAGAAACACCACCACAGTATAACAGTTAAATATTCTTTTTGGAATTTACTCAGTAAAGGGAGCAAGATGGATTCGATTTGAAATTTGGATTCATATGACAAGCTCTGATAAGTACTTTTCTAGTTAAATATAGATTGAGAATCAGAACTCTTCATCTCCACTGATGTTGCCAGACCTGCTGAGTTTCTCCAGCACTCTTTGTTCAAATTCAACATGTGACTAACAATCTTCCAGGGAATTAAATAGCCTTGTTGAACAGGGAGCTGCCTGGCACTGACAGTTATGCAGCCATCAACAACTAGGCAGTTCAATTTGGTGTTGATCACGATAGAAGGAAACTAGCTGGTAACTCAGCAGTCCACTATAAGAGATAACTGTGAATAGTCAGGGTCAGGATTAGTGAGATGTAGATTGATTACGGAATTAAAAATTGATTGCACGAACTTGCTGCGTGAGAGAAAGAGATGATCCACCTTGAAGTTTGTTTATTAATCTCCAGAGATTAGCGAGTTCTTCTTTCATATGAACTGAAGAACTAGGAACAGGAGTACTGTGTTCAATTGTAGTCTTCCGATTATAGGAAGGATATTATTAAGCAGGAGAGGGTTCAGAAGAGATTTACCAGGATGTTGCCAGGAATGGAATATTTGAGTGATAAGGAGAGGCTGGGACTTTTTCCACTGGAGTGTAGGAGGTTGGGAGGTGACCTGATAGAGGTGTATAAAATCATGAGGGGTATATATATGGTTAATGGTAGGTGTCTTTTCCCTCCGGTGGAGGAATTTCAAGACTAGGGACCATATTTTATAAGGTGAGAGGAGAAAGGTTTAAAAAAGATGAGCGGCAACTTTTTTTTTTTTAAATGCAGAGAATGGTTCGTGTGTGCAATGAACTTCCAATGGAAGTAGTGGATGCAGGTATAGCTACACTGTTCAAAAGATATTTGGATAAATACATGAATAGGAAATGTTTGGAGGGATATGGGCCAAACACAGGCAAGTGGGGAGGCGATGGCCTAGTGGTATTAATCGCTGGACAGTTAATCCAGAGACCCAGGTTCAAATCCTGCCATGGTGGTGGAATTTGAATTTAATTTTTAAAAGATGTGGAATTAAGAATTTAACGACAAGCATGAATCCATTGTTGATTGTCAGGAATAACCCATCTGGCTCACTAATGAGTTTCAGGGAAGGAAACTGCTATCCTTACCTGGTCTGGCCTACATGTGACTCCAGACCCACAGCAACGTGGTTGACTCTGAACTGCCTTCTGGACAATTAATACTGACCGAGCCAGCGACACCCTCGCCCCGTTAATGAATAAAAAGGTGGGACTAGTTTAGAGATAGTGGGAACTGCCGATGCTGGAGAAAGGTGTAAAGCTGGATGAACACAGCAGGCCAAGCAGCATCAGAGGAGCAGGAAAGCTGATGTTTTGGGTCTGGACCTCTACCAGTTTAGTTTGGGCTTGTGGCCAGCATGGACTGTTTGGACTAAAGGGTCTGTTTCCATGCTGTATGTCTCTATAAGTAAGCAATTCAGTCTCTCGAGGCTGCTCTGCCATTCAATATAACCGTGGCTGATCTCACCTTGGCTTCAGCTCCATTTTACTGCCCACTCTTCAGACCCCATTAAATTAAAAATCTATTTCCTCCTTAAATTGCAATTCCCTTGTATCTAAGCTGGTGAAATGCAAGCTCAATTACAATGACTGCTGTGTGAAATATTAACTGATTTGCTAACTAAATAAATTTTGTAGCGTGTACCAGTGCCTGTAAGGTGCCCTGGACTTTTTTTTTAAGCAGCGAGGTTAACTACCAAATAAGAGAATGGCGGGGCTGCTCAAAGCTTGAGAATTCACATTCTGCGCTATGTGAAAAATTCAGGATTTTTCCTGTGTTTGTGCAGGTATCATCAGTTGCAGCAGTTTCAGATATTGAGCAGCAGCTGTTATCGCGTCATGCATCTGTGAGGCTATGAACTATGCACGTTTACAAAATGTGATAACTCTCTATCTTTGAGCTCGTGCACAGAGAAAACAGGAACGCATGACCATCAGGCAGTCACAAAGAAACAGGGAGGTAGCTCAACATACAGAGTGGGGATGCACTTGCAGCTATCTAGTGCTCTGTTCTGAATGCTAACAAGAATGATGATGAGGGTCATAGATATTTTAGAGCACCGAAAGAAGCCCTTTCATCCATCAGTGCGCCCCAATCATCAAGCATCTATCCGCTCTAACCCCATTTTCCAGCACTTGGCCCAAAGCCTTGTAGATATTTTGATTGAACTTGTACAAACATGTAATGACACGCCTCTGGAGTAGGTGAAACTTAAACTCAGGTTGGTACAGGGACGGGGGGGGGGAAAGAGAGAGACTATACCAGAACTGCGGAAATCATTAATTCCAAACGGAGTTCTGAAGAAAAAGTTTCTTTCCCCACAGATTCTGCTAGACATGCTGAGCTTCTCCAGCAACTTCTGTTTTTGTGCATTTCAGATCGCCAGCATTCGCAGTTCTTTGCTTTTTATTAATATGTACGTACACTTCTGATTTTCACTCATTGTGTTCAAAGCCCACCTTCGGTTGAAACATGAATATATATCCCTGCTTTAATCCTAAGAGAGCTTGCCTTTTGTCACCTTAAATTGACCCACTGAAATAAAACGGCTTTGAAAATAAAGCACTCTGATTACGGACAGATGATGATAAAAGTAGCGAGGTTTCTCTCTTAACTCCCACTATCTGTAACGCCGCAACAACAACATGGAGAGGCGTTGTGGGGGGGGGGGGTGGGGGTGCTGGGGAGAGAGAGAGCAGGGTTTTTTCCCCTCTCTGGTTGGTTCTATCTTTACCTGGTTACAGAATTCAACTTCAAATACTTCTGTGTTGTCACAGGGAACAATATAGATATTTAGTAATCAACGTTGCATACGGCTAAATGAAAAAAAAATGGTTTTAGATTTCCTTAGTCACTCTGCTTTTGTATTCGCTCGTAGCCTCTTTTATCATAATCTAATAAAGGGGAGAGAGTAAGGTCATCTGCATTGAACAGGAAGGAGTGCTCAATATTCAGAAACAGGTTAATGGAGGAAAATTGAATAGATTTCAGTCACTGACCATTAAAGGTAATTACTGTGCAGCTAGGGGTAATTCAACACTTTGAATATTAACATATGCTTTCACGTTCATTTCTTTCTTCAAACACCATTTTAAGTTTCAATACATGATTTGAGACTAGCTGCGGTACTGAAATTATCTAAATTCATTTATTTTCATCTGCTTAGCTAGATTTATACTCAAGCCCCAAGGCAAAAGGACGATATACTGAATTTTTAAATTCCTTTAATATTTCACAAATTAGAATTAGTTTGTCACAATAAGAAGCCCCATTATTCCCTCCAGCCTCAGAATTGCTGAAGAAATAAAACAGGCAAAATTCCTACTGAATTATTACAAACTAGTGTGAATTTTATTGGAGAATGAGTGTGAACATATTAAATAAATATGGAAATCGTCAACTACACCATCATTTGTGCCATATGAAGTAAATTTAACATCTGGATTTTATCCCAGCATGAATGTGGGCAAGCACAGGAACTTACTATTGTTCCCCTTGAGCCTGTTCTGTCATTCCATGAGATCATGACTTATCTAACTCTTTACACACTTCTGTTGTGATCTCAGCTGATGTTACTAGACATGGTCAGATCCCAGAATGAAATCTGGCTTGGTAGATCATATTTAGTTTAACATGGTGATCTTTCATTGAAACATAAACACAAAAGATTGGAAATTTGGTTCTAGCAAAAAAAAAGTTTATATATCAAAGAAAGATGGTTTTCTTAAAGAAAGTCACCTCAATATAACATAGTTTGAAATATTTTATAACAAAAGCAAGTTGAAGTCCTATCTACTTGTCAATACCATCACTTTAGTTACACAAATTTTCCTTTCTCAGCAAACAGTAAATTGATTTCACTCTGTTTCTTTTCAATTCTGATCATGTGCGCTGTGAAGCTTTTTCTTTTGACTCACATGGCTGAGATCTTAGATTTTCTCAGCTTTGCAATAACCAGAGCAGATTTCCAAGTAAACACTCCAGCTCTGGATGCTTTCACAAATTGAATCCTTTATATTTATTTAACTTCACCAAAAAAAACACCTGTATCCTCAAGAAACCATTCTTAGCTCTCAGTTCATTCACGTCTCCTTCAAATTGAATTCAGAAGTTTTTACTTTTTAAAAATCTTGCTTATCCCAGCTTCTGGCTTAATGTTTTCCTTCCCTTCTAACACTTCTCTATTAACACTTCGGAAAGCCAACTATCACCCAGTCTCTAATGCTAAATCTTACTAGTTTAAAACATGATTTCGAAAAGACTGACCTAGTGAACTAATTAAACCTTTGTCACAAAAAAGAGGAGCATCCATATGCCACTAATTTGAAACCCAAACTCTTAAAGACATTGATATATAAATCTCACCTTTTATCGCACTTTAACTTCTGTCTTTGATTAAGAAGAATGTTGTCTATTTTGGATGGAAACCATTTGAATTTCAAATACCAAGCACCCTTTTGTACGTAAAAATTCTTCCTAATTTTTCTCCTGAGAAGTGTAACCCTAAGTTTTAGACTATGCCCTCTGGTCAAAGACTCCAAAACCAGTTGAAATAATTTCTCTTTATCTGTCCTAATTTCTTAAACTTTAATTAAGTCACCCTTCATTTCCAGGAATTACAACTCTAGTTTGTAATCATCAAGTTAACCTCATCATTTAACTGAGTACAGATATAATTCTAGTAGCACTGCACTGCACTGCACTCACCCCAATGGAAACACAGCTTTCCGAAAGTGTGATGTCCAGAACTGCTCACAGTACTCCCAAGTGCGCTCTAAATAGGGCTTTGCATTGTTGAACCATGACTTCTCCCCCATTGTCTTGATAGGAAGGCCACCATTCCATTCATTATTTTCTGCAACCGTTTACGACCTTATGTTATGATCCTAACTGATGACATTATTGGGCAAGACAGAGCTCAGACTGAAATCTGGCTTGATAAAAAAAAAATGTTTTAACAAGGTGGTCATTCAATGAAACACAAACATGTAATGCTGCAGAGTTACGTTAAAACAATGAAACAGTTTATCATACAAAAAAATGGAAATAAAATAATGACCCAACCTATTTGCAGACAACACAAATTTAAAGATGTTGAAATAATAAAATGCAATCTCCTCTTTCTTGAAAGCACTCCTTTACAGTACTTATTCCAGAAAGAATTTCCTTGTCATATCTATGAGTTAACTGTGACTTCAATGCCCCATTCTGAGATCCTAACATCTTTTCCCAGCTTCAATTAATACTCTCAGGATTTTATCTTAACACTTCTGGTCTGGAACATTTAAATTAAATAACTTACACAGAGAAACTCTAAGAATCCTAAAATTACCTCCCTTTTTCAGGAGGAACTATTTCATATATCCTGCTTCAGCCAAAACTTCTGTAAATCACCCTAAACTGAAACTTTTTCCAAGCTATGGGTGTTTCCCCTAGCCCCCCCCCTCCCCCAAAAGGTCCAAAATCATCTATCTGAAAACCTAATGCACTTTGTTAACTTTGTTTGTTATAAACTCTTCCAGTGTAAACAATTTCTCATCACTCATGAGAAAATCTCTAATTTTGTGTTTTAAAATAAATCATCATGGCTACAGAAATACCTACAAATCAATCATTCAGCCTTCAGACACATAGAAAACCCATATGCCACTAGTCCAAAATTCCAAAGTACAAAAATGAATGATATAAACATTTACATAAATCACACCATACATCACATTTGTAATAGCCTATGTCCAAAATAGCTGTCTTTGTTGAAAATGGGAGTGGTCATGTATTTGGAAGTGCTATCACAGATGTCTTGTTTGTTATTTCTAACTTCAGTAATTATTAAACACATGGGCAACAATTTAACTGTTGGCTAACTTAATCTGCTCACCCCACTAAATTTATCCAGAGTACAGTGCCTCGTTGCAGTCAGTTTGCAATGTAGAGAATTTTGGCAGCTGTTTCACACTTCTTTCAAATATTGTATTCAAGTCAATCATCATGATTGCTGTCAACTTAAATATTCATACAGCTGAATTGTTAAAGAAATCCAGTTTGTGTTTCGTTTCTAAATCTTTTGAGGCATGACCCTCTCGTTCATTCAAAGTTATCTATTTTGTAATCAACCCGTTCAGAGATGTTATTACATGCCTCTGGAGCAGATGGGACTTAAACATGGGTCTCTTGGCCCAGATGTAGAGACACTTACACTGCACTACATGAGCCCTTTATATTCAAAAAATATAATGATGCAGAAAAGAGTCTTCATATGAGCCTGCAATGCCAACCACTGCCATCATGTGATTCGGTCTAGGGTGCCTACTTGATCCAAAGAGATAGAGGAAGATCATTAGTTTTCAAATAAGTGGAGGCTCTTGTCCTAAATGAGACGCAATTTATTGTTACAATAGCAATCACATACACCTACATTAATGATATACATGTTACTAAGGCTACAGGGAGACCTAGCGTAATAAGTCAATTCCTTTCAAAATCCTAAGTTGTTCTGCCTTTCCTCACCCAATTCTTTATGGCATTTTCAGAATGGGAGGGAGCTTCATGCAGTCTTTATTATTAGCTTTTCAGAATCATTCCCATATAAATCAAAAACTACCCAGATACATCTGGAAAATTCATACCTTGCTAATGGATTAATGAGATTATCTCTATGAAAGCCAAAATCCCCCACTAAAATCTAATCTTTGCTGTGCACTGATTGTATAAATTCACCAATTCAATCTACCAATTCATAGCTGCTACCAGCAGCCCTATACACAAGTCCCAGAAAGTCTTGCATGCTTTTCTCCTTAATTTACTCATAAATTCTCCATTACCTGCTTATCCCTTGTTATACACTCCCTACGCATTGAAGTATTTTTAATCCTGAATCACTACAGCTATTTTTGCCCTTCTACCATTTTCCATATCTTTGCTATAGCCATTATAGCTGCTTTGTTGAGTGCTCAGTACTAACCTCGTTGCCACCATGGCATACCCTCCAAGTTAAGTTTGTGTCTGCAATTTACTTGATTTGGTCCTTCTTCTGTGCATAGGCACAATTAATGAATTTTCTTCCTTCAGATTTATTTTCAAAATATTGTCTGTACAGCAATTTCCACGCAAAGCCTCTCCCATTCTTGCTTGTTTAAAATTCTTATGTCCACCTTACTTATCCACCAGGACCCAGATTACAGGCAGGTTCAGGTGGAGCCTGTGCCAATTGTGTAATTCTCTCTGTCCCGGTACTCATGCCAGTGACCAATGAAATGGAATCCCTGTACGCTGCATCATTCCTTTAGTCATGATTACCTCCCTAATCTTTTTAACCTTGTGTCCATTTGCACATAGCTGAACTATTCACTTGGAGATTACAGTAAATTAGGTCCTGTCCTCTAAATTAGCTCCTAAGTCCTCTCATGTATCATTCATTGAATGAATCACAACAATTAGACCTGCCCTCTGTCTCTCCCTCTCAAGCCAACACAAAACAAAACTAAACAGTGCACACGGGAGGGCTTTTTCCCCATTGAGTCTCCATCTTTTGAATCACAATCCAGTCAGTCCTTCACCCTCCATGCTTAAACTTTATCAGTTTAATGTACTGCTTGAGGGACCTGGCCTGTCCATCCCAGTTTCTGTTTAGATAATCTTTGCCCCCTTCCTTTAATGTATAAGCATGTCCCTCACTTGCATTCTAGCTCAATGACTCTGACCGGAAGAGAATTCAGGGGCATTCAATCTGTCAACTCCCGTATACTACCAACCAGATACAGAACCTGCTCTGCCCTACTGTAGTCTAGGTTTTCTAAATTTACTTTTTTTTTAAAAAATTGAGCCTTCCCCACCCTGTCCCCTCACCTCATGAAGCACTAAAAATATTTAAATATTGATTAGCTCAAGCTTCCTTTAAATCACTTCAATTTTGGAGGTTAAAATGCTGCATCCATCACGTTGCTCATCAAGTTTCTACTCATCAAAATCCCGATTTTTGCACTGATCACAACAAAATCATTTTATGACCATTGCCTTGGTGTTATGGAAGTGGGGTGAGCATTACTGTTACCTCATTGTATAATCAATGAAAATTTAACTCTGTAGCATTGCCAAAATGTACTCCTACATCAGCTGCAACCTGATCCACATCAGTCCTACTTAGCAACTCTTTTCTTTTAAGAATATTAATTGACTATTTCTGGAATAGAGTGCATGTTTGCAACAAAACTACTTGTCTACAACCAAATATTAGGCTTTTTAAAAGCTTGAAAACCAATTTGCTACGGAATTTATTTTCTATATGCTCCCATTCAGACCTTGTCATGTCTCAAAAATATACAAGAATTTGACTTAGAACTTTGTAACTTTTTGCAATGAACCAACTCTTATTCATCCACCTCATAAAAACTCATTAGCGTAGGGCCTGGTTTTGACATTAGACTATTTACAACGCAGCAACCATTTACTATTTTCATGTCTCTTTTTAGTGAAATTGTATGACTGCATGAATAATTTCTCAGCCGTTTATTTCATCAGAATACGTGCCCTGGGTAGGTGATCTGCTAAGATTGCTAACTGCCCCACTAAAGAAATGATTAGAGCTGGGATTGCTATTGCCTATTATGTTATAGGTGGCAACACTAACTTGCTGGCTCAGCAGCTCACTTATTTAAAAATAAATGTCTCCAAATCATTAACTTGCTCAATCAGTAAGCCACTGACTCATTAAAATTCAGGTTATATTTCAAGACAACGCTGAGTCTGCTGATGTCAGTCAGGGAAGTGCCAAGACTGCCATCGTTGGACCTAGGTAAAATCGGCTCATAGCAAGAAGCGAAATTAGTTAGGGATGCCAAACCTGCTGGCATGCTGTCATACAAAGACGTGTTGTGATGCTTCTACAATCAAACAACATATAACTCATGATACAGAATTAACATTGCAAGGTACAAATGGGACAAATATGAGAAATCAATGTCCTCAAGTAATGATGAAAATAACAAGAACCCATACTGAAAGACAAAAAGTCTGATTTTTTTAATAACAATGATCGAGCGTAAAACTTTATTGAATATATAATTTTGCTGAAATTCAAAAATATATAAATGAATCACAAAATGCATTTTAAATCTACTGTAAAACTGAAAAGGGTATTTAGCATTTTGATGATCTCTTCCTCAGGTCAGTTATGAATTTTGGAACAATATCGATACCAGGCTTTGTACATATGGATGATGTATGTGGCAACAGTATAAATTACACAAAGTGAAATAAAAATAAATCACTGTACACTCTCTAATCTTAGTTTCCTCATATTGTGAAGCAGTCTAAATGTCTTCAATATTTAAAATACGTAAAATGTTTAAAATGCATTTCTATAAAACATGCTGTGGCCATGCTACTGTTATGAATTATTCAACAGGTAAAAGTGCAATACTTAGAAACGGTGAATTGCTTTTGGTCACATATCACTCACTTGTGGCTTTCTTCACCTATTAAGTACTGGAATTAAACACACTTGTTTACGGATAATTTGCATAATTAAGTACCACAAATCTGTGCAAAACCCAAGCATTATTACTAAGTGATGCAATTACAATGTGGTTTCACCATCTGGGAGACACGTCAGGAGGTGCTGAATTTCTAAAAATAGTATAAAATTAATAGGAACAGAAGTGATCCAGAATTGGTCTGCAATCTAATGCAAATCACCTTGCAATGAATTTGAAACAGCAATATCATAAAACAACTGGAGATAGCAAGAACTGCAGATGCTGGAGTCAGAGACAACACAGTGAGGAGCCGGAGGAACACAGCAGGTCAGGCAGCAAAGGAGCAGGAAAGTTGACATTTCGGGTCAAGGCTCTTTTCTGAAGAAGGGTCCTGACCCGAAACGTCAACTTTCCTGCTCCTCTGATGCTGCCTGATCTGCCATGTTCCTCCAGCTCCACATTGTGCTGTCTCATAAAACAATTCAGCTTCAACAACATCTGACATTATACGGAAACACTGGAATGCACAAAAATCTGTATACAACTTTAAATTTCACAAACAATACACTGGGCCAGAAAGTGGTGTGCCTCACTTAATTGCTCGCACTAGATTCTAATCTATGTCGCTGTCTGAACTGATTCTCAATAGAAATTTGAGATGGGTTATGGTGACCACAAGGTCCCATCCATCCTTTTGAATAGATGAGATTTATATATGCTTGGACAGCAGACATGGTTAACTAAAGGCAATAAATAAACTTATTGCATGACACAAAACAGGGCCTCAACTATACGTTAGGTCTAACATAAAGCTTAGATGTTCCTTAGAAGTTTTGTGCTCACTGCTAAAGAGTAGGAGGTTATTAAAAATCAGGTTAGTCTTTAAAATCATAGCCATGTCATTATATTGTTCAGATCAATATCCTAGTAGCTACAGAGATTAACATATAAAGTGTTATAATATATAATGGTATCCATCTCCATGTCAAGATATTACAGTCAACAAACATTTCACCAACATTACCAAATTAATGGACAGAATGGATTTCATCATAGTGCAGTACCAATTGTTGAGCCTTCTTTCGGATTAAAATATTAGCACAATACGAAAGCTGCAATTCTTGGCTGGCCGAAAGTTTACTGTAGATCTATTTTTTTAACTGCACTTTTAAAACTGCTTTTCTCAGCCAACAGGATTCAACAACCAATGCACTACCAGAGGATCAGCATTTACCAGTTTAAGTAAAAAGAGAAATCGCAGGTATAACGCCATTACGTAATTCATCAATATAGAGCTGTATTTTACTTATCTTTGAAAATTACAGTTTACGCTAGCAAGAAGAGAGCCATTAGGTGTCCTTTTTGTCCCTGGAGTTGTTGAGGTCCTGCCCACAGCAAAATCTTTACTGTTCCAGTAACAGCCATGAAACTTCATCTTATCAAACTGTGATACAACGTTCTCAAGATTCTTTAAATTATATCCTTGTTCATATCTTTCTCTCTTCTCTTTCTGCATGTTGTTTTATGGCTCTGGGAGTACTGGCCACCCCTTGATAACTTACACATTCATGTTTGAGTGCAGACAACTTGTTGAAGAAACCAAATCAGCAACTTTAGAAATACCTTGCACAGTTCTAAGAAATGCAGTTAGCTGTGATTAATAACAATGCCTTGGGAGGTCAGGTGGTAAGGAGGCGAAGAGGGTGTGAAAAAAAGGACCAAGGTTGATGTTTGCAAATCTGCAGAGGTAAGTGCTGTATAGTCACGCTAGGAATGGGGATTTCAGCGAAGTGTCAGAGGATTCTCCTATTAATTCAGCATAGTCTTGAACACAACAGCAAAGAAAATTAAAAAGGGAAAAATTGCCAGAGGAATTAAAAATCAACTCGATGATCTGTAGTTTTGATTTTATTCTTGAAACAATATTTATGAAGCAAAAGGAGGAGATTTGATGAAGAAGCAAAACAAGAGAGAGAGAGATAAATAAAAGTCCGAATGGTAAGTCTTACCAACAGGACCCCAGAACAGCTGAGGTCAGTCACAACGATTGCATGGTGATACATTTAGAATCAAAACCACAAAGTTTGTGAAGTGGCCTTCTTTATGAAATGAGAAATATTTCTTACAGATGACATCACATAATATATCGACATATCACACTTGCATAAAATATACTTTAATGTTACAAACCCTGTGTACCAAAAATAGTACCACATGGAACAGTTGCATGTAAGTTTTATAGGTATGGAATACTCTTAAAAATGCATTTTTTTTTTTTAAAAATCTATAGAGATAATGCACTTAAGCATTTGATGTAGAAGTCTGCAAACACCATCAATCAATATATAGGTAAAAGGCAGAACTCATGGAACTTGCTGGTTATTCAACAATTTAACAAGTAAAGGAAAATGTTAGTGTAAAGATACACTTTATTTTGAAAAATCAAGCACTTTACTGAACAGATTATAAAAACACATTCTGACAAATTGAAAACGTGGCTACCCTTTCAATTTCTTTCCTTTCGCCCTCTCATATCCTTGCATTCTCAGCTGGCTGGAAAGCCAAGAGGCTTGCGGTTTATATCACACCAAAGTGGAAATTATGGTTAGCTGGGTGAACTCTCTTTGGAGGACTCTTTCTTCCAAACTCAGAGGTAACTTTCTATGCAAGAGTCCCACTAACATTTTATTTACAAAATAAAATAAGGGGACAAGAAGACACCAATATCTACACAACTGTGTCTCTAGAAGATGTAAGATTATGCAGCAATGATCTGATTGCTGTTTTAAAACAACTAAGAGGCTCTTAAAGGTTCAGGATAGCACCAGTGATAGAACTACCTACATGCTGTATGTAGATTTCCAACTCCCCTTTGAAAAATATAATTTTGATCTCCTCTCAGCTTCTCTTCATTCTGCCCTATGGCTCAATGTACCTTCTATAGCTGAAGGAAAACACACAACTTGCTTCCAAGCATCCAAGCATTCCAAGGTGTAATGGCAAGAGATTTGCAAAAGCAATGTAGATGTCCACAACCTCCAAATGTTATTTCTGGCCTCTAAAAATGGAGAAATCTCCAGATTAACAGCAAAACGAAATTGTGGGAATAAACCCAACTTCTGCAGCAATGGGCAGAGTACCAAATAAGCTCTTCTTTCCAAAAATAACAAAATCTGTACCCTTTAATAACTGCATACATATATAACTGCGTGGACACTCTCGAGTGGTGGGGGGGCGGGGGGGGTGGTGACTAAGCCTAGTTTTGTTAACCTGCATAATTAACTCAAAAACAAAGCCAGAAAGATCTATGGATCTTTCCCATGGAACACATTTGTTTCATTTAAGATTTAAAACTTTAAAAGGTACTTGAAAAATACACACTGAGCTATGAAACGGCTAGTTATTAGATGCAATACAACTTTATTTACAAGCAAAATCTGAAGCTAACTTAAACCAAGGGTAAAATATAGTACTGTCATTACGTGTTTTTTTTAAAAGATCCAATCTGAAAATTATCTTGATTTGCGTAAACAAATGAATCTGGCATAATGCCTCTTCTGCAAGTCATATATAATCAATCTAAATAGTAAAAACAAAACACACTTGCCTTGTGCATTTTGACATTAGCATATATTCAGAATCACCCTGAGAGGTAAAGGCAGATTTTCAATGAGTACAAGAGCAGAGGCTTCAAAAATATTTGTTCCCAGCAACTAGTATTAGTGTTTTTTATGGCACATGTTAACTATCTCTAATCCCCGACTGAATAGTTTCATATAAATGTACAAAAAATGGTTTTAGGACATATACTGGAGTGGCTGAGGCAAGCAGAATTGGGAATTAATCATGATAGCATCCACTGAATAATTCTGAGTCTGTTCTCTGCACAATGAAAATTATCACGAACCCAGCACATCTGGTAGTGGCCTGCAGCACAAAGCTGTTCCAGAAAAGAAAAATCTGTCAATTGAGGCTGGAATGCCACAATGACTATCAAACAGAAAGCTATTACCATTGTTGCTGGTAATTTCCACTGCGGGGGGGGTATGTATTATTTCCAAGGCTGGTAACTGGCTTGCCACAGGACTTCATTCAAAATAAGTCAGGTTACTGATTTACTTCAAAGACCTTTCATTGGGTAGTTTTGTAAAGAAAGGATGGGGGGGTGGGGAAACTGTTTTAGAATTTCTGTAAGATTCTTTTGATAATTACTGAAGAACATTAGTGCTGACAAAAAGAATAGTCATTTTGAATACGCAATATCACAACCAAACATTTTAAGTTGGGGTTTAGAGTAAAGCCTAAAAACTTAGAAGTGCCTAATGTTCGAAAGAACATCCTGTTGACAAGAATGATTTTCATCCTTATTTCTCACACCAGACCTCCATGGGCTGAGTGAGCTTCAGAATTTAGTGCTAAATTGGAGGGATATTTTGGGCTGAAATTTCACCCTGAATAGGAACTACAAAGTAATTCCTAAAGCAACCTTAGAGACAAGAGGCAGACTTCATTCCAATAGTCTGGCTGGTGAGAAGTCAAACCAGGAGTTTTTTTTTAAATTGTTAAAACACGGTTATCCTTTCTTCCAACTGCCATTGTGGCACTTACACTCTAGCTAATACCTCTAATAAATGGTATCTAACAGAACGAACAGTCAAATAAATCATATAACTTTGGTCTGACTCACATTGCAATTTCATCATCGCTCAATTCAGTTTCATAATTTCATTTTTGATATATACTGTATTTGATTTTTGCATTTAACAAAAGCATGTTAACAAAAAGGAGTGTGTTTCAAAGAAGCAATGAATACAATCCAGGATTCAAAATAGTGAGAGCATTTGAGGTCATCTGAACACAGGCATGCGCCATATCAATATATACGGCCACAGTATTAAAATTACCAGTCATTAATAAAGATTTCTTGATGCTACATGCAGTGATTAGGTCACAATTCTTAATCCTTCAGTGTGAACATTATCACGCAATGATGAGGAGTGCACTGGCTTTGTGCAACAGCACTAAAAACATCTGTTCAGAAATTCAACCCAAAAGAGAATAAAATCATTCTCAAACTTCAGAGTGTACATTATTTCAAAAATATTAGACAGGCTTAGGAGCGCCTTCAAGGTAGTGGTCTCATTTCCTTACAGAGTCAGCAACCATAAACTGCTCGAATCTCACTCATGCACTTTATGAAGTCAACTACAGACAATGACTACAATCAACCTTGGATCTCTTGTTCTCTGCAACTTTCTTCTAGTTAGCATGATGTAGATGTGGCTGTCATAGTTCAGGTAATTACTTCATGAACAAAATCATTTCATCTTAGAACAGTTACCTCAAACAAACATTTGTACTTCCTCCTTCACAATTATTGGTGTTAGTGTGGCATATCAGCTTTTCTCCAACTATTTATGAATATGTGAACTAAAGGATAGCACCCTTCACAACCTCAGGCCATTTCAAAGTGTTTGATAGTCAAATGAAGTTGCTTTGATGTGTACTCACAATTGTAGATTTTTGTCTCTAAATCAACCTGTTCAGATGTGTAATGAGTTGAATCCAGGCCTTCCGTCTCAAAGACAGCAACACTTCCATCTTCCCATAAGAGACCTGACACTGACTACCGTAAATGTAGGGAGATGTAGCAGCCAATTTGTATTCCTCGAGATCAACAAACAACAATGAGAAACAATCAAATAATCTGGTTTTAGTGACATTGTGTAAAGGATAAATATTGGTCAAGTCATCAGAAGAATGCCCCAGGTCTTCTCACACAGTGCTTTGGAATTTTTTTTTACATCCATCTAGAGGACAGATGGGGCCTTAGTTTAATGTCTCACCCAAAAGACTACACCTCAGAGTGCAGAATTTCCTCAGTATTACACTGGCATCAGACTGAATTATTTACTCAAGCCATGACCCATGAGGAAACCATTTCGGATTACAAAGTGGTGGGGGGATTTGTTATATTTATGTATTATTTACAAATAGAATCCTACATTTGAATGAAACATTTCCAAATCTGAGAGTTTTTCCCAGCATTTCTCCCAAATTAGGTAGTATCAAATCGACATGCCAGCGTCTTCCAAGTGACACAATATCTAAGAAAAGCAAAATACTGCAGATGCTGGAAATCTGAAATAAAGAGAAAATACTGGGGAAATTCAATAGGTCAGTCAGCATCTGTGGAGAGAGAAACAGAGTTAACATTTCAAACCAAGTATTACTCTTCTTCAGAAGAGTTCTGAAAGAAGCTGCCAGACCTGATGAGCTTCTCCAGCATTCTGTGTTTGTGACATGACACATTCCCCCAGTCTTCCCCATAAAACCAACCAAGCTATCTCTCAAAATTTCCAAATTTGCTGAATACATTAACTTCAAGTTCAATCTGCTAAAATTGAGTGGACAGCATAAATAACGAGAAATGTTTTCGCGTGACAAAATCATAAGCAACCCATATAATGCAAAATAAAATTAGGTACAAAGCTATTGTGTGATTTAAGTTTTGTTGAAGGTTTTAAAAAATGATGTCATTGTATAAATTGGGGTATGACTGCTTGGTCTAGTTTGGATTGATGTCTTGGCAATGTGGGCAAAGACTAGATAGACTGTCTCTGCCTCACTGAAATATATTGCACATCCCACCTCACCTCTTCTTCCATTATTATTCATAAACAGTTCTGCCTTTTCTCAATCTCAGATGGACACAAAACATATGCTGAGCACAAACTAAAGTGATGGGGGAAGAAGGGGATAATCCTCAGGCCGCAGGCTCACCGCTTCGATGTGGTGTTTCACTTCATTTGTAACCTGTCCAATACTACAGCTTGATATCAATTAGTCTGTCTTATTCCCATAATCTTGTATCTCAATTGGATGTGGTTTGAGTTCTTCTCTTGAAAATCCAGGTTGATTGACTTCTATCCATGTAGTGTTTCAACAAAAGTCCAAAGGGGAACTTTGCTACATATTACTGTAAGTTCTTTTAAAACATGTCCTGTGTTTAAAAAATGAGGATATCACATCTATCAAATGTTACAGTTTTGTATATTTGCAGTTCCATTTTCATGATCCAAATTACTATACTGAGAGAACTCACAGGGCAGCAGAGGGAACATGACCAAAATAATAAACATTCCCATCAGCATGTACGAATTCATCTGAGAAGCTTTCTGTAATGCAACAAAATTAGTCATTTTCAAATGGGCAGCACTGGCACAACAGCATTCCAAAAATCTCTCAAAGACTTTTTTCTTAAAGAGTCTGTTTCATGTACTCTGGAAATTGGAATGCGTGCCAGGGAGAAAATGCCTTCTTCAATGAACACATCATACACAGCTTAACATGTGAAACTGGAATAGATACTCAACTCCTGGATCACGTCAAAACTAAACATCACTTTATGAAGGGAGGTGATGAACTTGGCTGACGAATAATAAACCTGCTACAAAGAAAAAACAGTCAGTGCATGGGAATTAAAAGATTTGCTATTATGTTGTACATGCATTTTTACGAAACTTTGCCATTTATAATTTCACCAAGTGCAACAACATGACACAGACCTGTACATTTCCTCAAAATTAAATTACACACAGCCAAACTACTGTGGAGTAGCAATCCAGCAAAAGTGAGTAACTTTCTCACAGTGTCCAAGGAAATAAAAGTGGGAGAAAGGAATATAATAGCAGCCACCATACACATTACTGTCTTCAGGATAACGTAACAAAACGGTATAGTCAAGGTCCAGGTGTAGCTTCCCTACCCATACTTTAAAAGTGACTTTACACGGCATTGTCGCTATAGGGAAATTATCATTGCATCTGAGCTAGACAAAATAGATCGCCAGTCAAAGATGCACGCGCACTACACCAGCATATACTGTAAATCAAGTCATTAGTTCCATTACTAATAACTTCGTATGGACAAGTAGAAAGCTTATGAACTGGAAAGATACATTCCCATGAATTAACAACTAATTCTCCAACTTCCAAAATAATTGCAGCAATCTTGGCTGCAGCTTTATAATTCGTTATCATATTTAGTTGAAAATTAGTTTTGCAATAATATGAAATACCAAATCAGTACATGAATATTTTTCTGTATATAGTTGTTTTTAAAAAATTGGTACATACACAGCCATATTGACAATATAAAAATGTCACCGGGACAAAGAATATCAAGTTAAAAGGAAGCACTTTGTTCCAAATACATATTACTGTCTTTTTCAAACAACTTTACAAATCAAAAATATTAATCCCTTATTTAGAGGGCTGTTCTTCCCTGAACTCTAATTACACCATTTCTACATTATGTGCAATTCATTATGCATACACCTAAACATTACATAGAAGCAACTGGCTGAACGCAATCTTTTTAAAAGTGCAGAATTAAAAAGACAGCAATTTTCACTGTACAATCATCAAAAGAGAACAGTTGATGATTGTCACTTCTATTCAGAATCTGTTTCAAAATGCACTGTGTCTTGTAAATTATAAGCAAATATCAGGAATTTCAAGGGTTTGGCAACAGACAAAAGATGATCCAACTATTCTGTGTATTACAGATTGCAGCGTAAGCGAGGCAACAGTGTTTTCAACATGTACAACAAAACAAAAGGGTAGAAATCTATAAAATGAAAACTCATTGTTAGTAATCAGTGGGATTTGAGTATAGACTGACATTATCCACCTCACAATATTACAGAGGCGTTCAACAATTTGGCCAGATTAGTCCTGAGTTGAAGCATTAACACCTACCAATCTCAACTTTCAAACAATTAGACCTACCTTAAACCTCAATCTGAGACAAAGAACAACTTGGAACTCTAGTCAGTAGAAGTTCCCAGGGTTGACTATGATCTAAAAAGGAGTTTAATGCTTACAGCCGCTTCCATGACTATTCATATTGCTAAGTTCTTGTAAAAGGGTAACATTTGTTTTAATCTTCCTGTCTCAATTCTTTCTGCTAGTTCACATGCAGAAGCGAGCTGGTTAGGCACGAGGGGAAACAAACTACACTTGAAGGCAAGTCAGCTTTGACTACTGTGCCTTAAGGCACATAGTTTGTGAAAATTAGGCTGACATGCTTTTGGATAATAAGATTCAAAAGAATTTGTTACCTTTAGGTCTTGCATTTGTTTGAAGTTAACTTGGCACCCAGCTACGAGAGGACGACTGCGAGGTGCTAGGATAGGACGGGTTAGTGGCAATAGGTTCCAAGTTGAAATCAAGCCCTTCATCATCCATGAGGTCATTGTCAATGATATAATCCACATCACAGTCAAGACTTTCCATGAACATATCCAAATCCAAATCTCGTGGAAAATTCTCAGAATTCATATTCATCCCTGCTGAAGAATTACTGCTGCTGTTTGAGTTATGAGTAGATGGTAAGCCAAGTTGCAGGGTCTGATTTACTGGTGTCTGGAGCTGGGCTTTCAAAGTTGGCATTTGGCTGGCATCGGGTGGAGGTCCCATCATACTCAGTGTGTGAGGTAAAGCATTAGCATCAAGAGATGTAGCAGATGGACCTGCAGATTTTCCTCGTTGGCTAGCCTGATTAACCTTTGACTCTGCTGATGGACTGCTGAGTGATTCGACATTAAACAACATCAGGTTTTCATTGTTTAGTCGACCACCCGTCTGTGGCATAACAGGGTCAACCTGGCTCATCATCACATCGGTATGAGTGGGTGAATCTGAAGTTAAGAGCGCTTCAAGTGTTGCAGGTACACTAAAGTGGCTCTGTACTGATGTCAGGTCAGAGGGATCAAAGAAAGAGTTCCCATAGGTAGAAGCCTGCGATCCAGTGGCTGAGGTTTGTTGCCTAAATGTGTAGGTTGAACCTTGTTGTATCAAGCCAGTGGATAATGACTGCTGGGTTGGCAATAGTGTAGATGATGGGGACATGAGATTCAAACTGTCAATGAGTTCAAGCTCTTCAATTATATTTTCAGTTAGGGTTGAAGGTAACTTGCTGGCGGTGCTAGTGTAAGCCAGCCCAGAATGGAGATCATCTTCCAGATCCTCTTGTTCTGGCATTATGGGGGACAGACGCCCTGTACTTAATGTACTTGCATTTGAGCTTGTTCTTGGCCTAAAGCTAGTCCAAGCCTCAGAATCGTCATTGTTACGAGAAGAGGGACTTCCAGGCCATTTGGAAACTTGTGAACCAGGACTATCACCACAACCCTCTTGGGTTGCTTGGAGGGTGGCCTTTTTCCGAGCTGCTCTTCCTTTACTCTTTACAAGTTTACTGTTATTATCCATTGATGCTGCTCGTCTCCTTGGTGACTTCCCACTTTTCCCACCTTCAGGATTAAGTATCCACCAAGAACTTTTCCCTGTAGCTTCATTGTGGACCCGGATGAATTTACTGTGCAGGGAAAGATTGTGTCGAATGGAATTCTGAAAGAAATGTTTCGAAAGCAATTAAAAATCTCTTGAGGCACAGTTTTAAATGATTCAATTTCAACCCTTGAAAGGCTGCAGTGAAACATTAACCCAGCTTTATAGTTGAGACACCAATTGAACAGTCGTGCGTTTTTAGCATCTTGTTTTAACTCAGATTTCAAACTTTTAGCTTTCATTTGACTATGAAATGATGATTTATGAAATAATCAAACTGTCACCTTTAAATTATATACAAATTATCCAGAGTTGACATACATTTCTAGTGTATTATTTCAACCAGTAACATATCTTGTGGTATTGTGACTTCATGGGAAAGCATTGTTGCTACAATATCTAACAGCTGCTCTCAGCAACTAGAAAATATCTATCATGAAGCCCAATTTTAATTTTGCAGATAACATGATTGAAAGCTAAAATTAGCCTTAGAAACTAGACAATGGAGAAGTTACCCAGATCATATCTTTAATTAGTACATTTGCCATGAATTATTTGAATCTTTTACACTTTAATACAGTTGATACATTTGTAGCCATATGTTGTCTTTATTGATTTAACTTTTGTTATTTAGAGTTCTAGCTTGTTTACAGTTCAATCTCAAAGTGTGTTACTACACTTCACTGGAGAGAGAAATTGCTCCAATATATCACAATAAATGGACAGAATCAACTAGAAAGATTTAAGACAGTTCTGGTTCCAATTGACAGCTGCATGTGTGGGATTTGGGGATTGGCCAACAATAGGCAGCTGTGTGAGGAAGAGAGAGTGAGTCCATGGGGGAGGATGTTTGATTAAAGAGCAGCACAATCTTAGACAACATAATTTCAGAAATTTCGATTCCAACCTCAGGCGACTGTCTGTGTGGAGCCTGCACATTTTCCCGTGTCTGCGTGGGTTTCTGCCGGGTGATCCAGTTTCCTCCCTCAATCCAAAGATATGCAAGTTAGGTAGATTGGCCATGCTAAATTGCCATAGCGTTTAAGGGTATGTAGATTAGGTGCATTAGAATCACAGAATCCCTACAGTGCGGAATCCCTACAGTGATGGGCCATTCGGCCCAACAAGTCCACACCACCACTCCGCAGGGCACCCCACCCAGACCCATTCCCCTACCTCTGCATTTCCCATGTCTAACCCACCTAACCAAAACATCCCAGGGACAGGGATGCATGATTACAGGGATAGGCTGGAGGAATGGGTCTGGGTGGGATGGTCTTCGAAGGGTCAGTGTAGACTTGTTGGGCCAAATGGCCTGTTTCCACACTGTGGAGATTCTATGACGATTTCATTGTGATACCTAAAGAATCAGCATTTCAGGTCACTCAACTGCCCCGGGCAGACTTTGTGCCTGCAAGTGTAAATGGAGAATTGTACGTCACAAATTGATCCAGGAATGTGACAAATATTCAGCATTCACAAAGTAACAGAAGAGGGGCTGAACTTGGAATTTTTTATAAGTCTGCATCTAATTAACCTACTCCAGGCAAAACAGCATTAGCTGTCCAAGTTACAGCAACACATCATTATCAAAGTATGGTTTGTAGTCAGTGGTATGGGTAGTACACACCAAAAAATTTCAACCACAGTTAACGTTATGAAGTCCGTGGAAGCTGCCAAGAAAAACAAACTTATTTCTGTGCCTTTTTTTAAAAAAAAAATAGCAGATAGAATCTACATCCATCATTATACTATATGAGAGCCAGTAGTTTCCCCTCAAAGACCAACTAGGATAAACAGCAAATATCTGCAGCATCAGAAATTGCTGGCAACATCTGTGGAGAGAAAAGAGTTCACATTTCAAGAACAGTTACTCTTCTTCAGAAACAGAAGCAGCTAGGAAAAGGTGGTATCGACGCTGGTGATGGGGATGGAGAGGAAAAGGAGTGAGCAGACAGATATTTTATTTCTGTGTTTAATTCACTAGAACATCTCTTCCAGGTGTGCCCACCTTGAAGTAGCTCTGTTCAGCAACAGGATTCCCGTTAAAAACTTTTTTGTTGTTATCCCTTACTTAGTGTTGCCTCTTAAACAAAACAGAGAAATATGGATATTGGAAATAGTTCTCCTTCAAAGTGACACATTTAGATTATTGAATAGGACAAAAAGGAACAAAAATGAGGCATAGTAGATGCACCAAACCACAGATGTCCCAACCACAGATTTTATATGTTGCTAAACTTAATGTTCAATTAGTGCAACATTAGAAAATGCCAATGCTTTTGCCCACATCATCAACAGTAAATAAAATTGTCACTCTTTTTCTCAGCATGAGCACAAAAAGATCACATTTCTTTGTTTATTTTTCTTGCTCCTATATTCTTCATGTGCACAAACTCACTGAATTCCTGAAAAGCAGCAAGTTGTGCTGTGGTAAATTCTGCTGGGAGCCTTCTCTCTGCTCAACTGGATGGTAATTCTTCACGGAAGGGGCTGGAGGGGGACGTGATGACCTAGTGGCATTATTACTAGACAATTAATCTAGAGATCCAAGTAATGTTCTGGCGACCTGGTGATTTTTATAAGTGTGAGATCATCCATTTTGGTAGGATTAACAGCAAAATGTTTTAAATGGTAAAAAGTTGCAGCACGCTGCTGTGCAGAGGGACTTGGGTGTCCTTGTGCATGAATCGCTAAAAGTAGGATTGCAGGTGCAGCAGGGTAATTAAAAAGGCAAATGGAATTTTGCCTGCCATTGCTAGAGGAATGGAGTTTAAAAACAGGGAGGCTATGCTGCAGCTGTATAGGGTCCTGGTGAGGCCACATCTGGAGTACTGTGCGCAGTTTTGATCTCCTTACTTGAGAAGGGATATACTAGCACTGGAGGGGGTGCAGTGGAGATTCGCTCGGTTGATTCCAGAGTTGAGAGGGTTGGATTATGAGGACAGACTGAGTAGACTCGGATTATACTCATTGGAAATCAGAAGCACGAGGGGAGATCTTATAGAAACATATAAGATTATGAAGGGAATAGATAAGGTGGAGGCAGGGAGATAGTTTCCGCTAGCAAGTGAGACTAGGACTAGAGGGCATCGCCTCAAATTAAAGGGAAGCAGATGTAGGACCGAGGTCAGGAAGAACTTCTTCACCCAAAGGGTTGTGAATCTGTGGAATTCCCTGCCCAGTGAAGCGGTTGAAGCTACCTCGCTGAATGTTTTTAAGGCAAGGCTAGATAAATTTTTGAACAGTAAAGGAATTAAGGGTTATGGTAAGTGGGCGGGTAAGTGGAGCTGAGTCTCAAAAAGATCAGCCATGATCTTATTAAATGGCGGGGCAGGCTCCAGGGGCCGGATGGCCTACTCCTGCTCCTAGTTCTTATGTTATGTTCTTATGACGTGGGTTTGAATCCTGTCACAGCAGATACTGGAATATAAACTTAATAAAAATCTGGAATTAAGAGTATAATGATGACCATGAAACAATTGCTGACTGTCAGAAAAACAAATCTGTTTCACTACTGCCCTTTATAGAAAAAAATTACCATCTCTACTTAGTTTGGCCTACATGTGACTCCAGACCGACAACAATGTGGCTGACTCTCAACTGACGCCTGTGCAATTAGGGATGGGAAATAAATTCTGGCCTAGCCAGCAAGCCTAATTCCTGTACATGAATAAAATAATGCTCACAGATTATACGCCTGGAATATCGTCCTCAATGCGGAGCCTGATCTACACTTCCAACAGGGACCACTGGAAGGCAATCATAAGATCATAAGATATGAGTAAAATTAGGCCATTTGGCCCATCGAAGCTGCTCTGCCATTCTATTGTGACGGATGTGTTTCCCAACCCCTTTCTCCTGCCTTCTCCCCGTAATCCTTGAAACCCTTACCAAATCAAAAACATCTCTCTGTCTTAAATACACTCAATGACTTGGCCTCCACAGCATTCTGCTCCAATGAGTTCCACATATTAACCACCCTCTGGATGAAGAAATTCCCCCTCATCTCAGTTCTAAAGAGTCATCTCTTCATTTTGAGCCTGTGCCCTTGGGTACAAGTCTCTCTTATTAGTGGAAAATCCTCTCAATGTATTCTCCAACCAGGCCTTTTAATATTGTGTAAACTTCAAAGACATCCCACCCTCATTCTTCTAAATTCAGCGTTTCATCTTGGCACAAGGTCGTTACAAGCAACTTGTAATTTAGACTATCACTGTACAATTATCATCTTTGGCACAGAATAAGAAGATTGCAGAGGGTGAGGGAGCTCCGAAGTGCCATCCAGAGATATTCAATGAACACAAAAACATCAATTGAGGACTTAATCTTAATTCCAAGGTCAGATCTGGTAGTGATTCACCTCTTAGAATGATTGCTGACACCAGCTACCCAAACCTATATATGGAGAATTTCCACATTATCTGTAAAACAAAGGAAAAATCAAGTGCTCACAGAAATTGTGCACAAGAAGAGGGAGGGAAGGAGCTGAGGCAGGGGATAGAATCATCTCAAATATGATTTACATGGTTTTACAACTATTTGGGAGTACAGAATTCTCTTTTTCAACCGCCCGAGGCAATCAGAATAAAGTTCCAGGCAATAATAAAATCACCACAAGGTATGACTCAACATCTAAACTCCCTGTTGTTTCAGCAAAATCCACGCAACTTTGATTCAGCTAAAGAGATTAAAAAAGACAAACTGAATCCTGGCATCAAATTTAATCCTTTTGATGCATTACTTCCTAAATATTAGCTGTTGCTTTGCAACTTTTTATTATTCATCAAGAGTAAACTGTGATAATTTAAGGTGTTATGTCATTAAATTCTGCAAGTAAATTTGATGAGGCTCTACATTACCTAAACAATCAAACAGATGGTTGTGTAATGATAAAGAAATTCACTCACACTGTAAAATGCAAATTTATCTCACTGAGTAAAGTTCTGAGCAGAAGTGAAAGGGTGAACAGCCACACTGGAAGATGAAGCATAGTGATAAAATACAAATCGCCCAGCACAAGTTGAGTAGCAACCGGATCCCATGAAATCTCATGGCATCAGGTCAAACACGGACAGGGAATCCTGCCGATTGCCACACTCCCCTCGACTAATACAGCCATAGAATCACACACCAAAGAAAACAGGCTCTTCAGCCCACCATGACTATGCTGACCAGTAAACTCCAAACTACACTAATCCCATTTTTTGCACTTGGTCTATAGCCTAATATATCCAGGCATATATCTGCTTATTCAGATGCCTCCTAAATGTTACAAGAGTACCTGCCTACCCCACCTTCTCAAGCAGCAAGTTCCACACTTCTACCACCCTCTGGGTGAAAAAGTTTTTCCTCAGATCTCCTACTGCTACTCAGCTTAGACAAGTCTGCCATAGGGAAAAGATTCCTATGATCTGCCCTACTTATATCTTTTATAAGTTTAAGTGCATCAATCAGATCCCATCCCCTGAGCCTCCTCTGCTCCATGGAAAACAAATCCAGCCTATCCAATCCATCACATATTTAGTCCCCTTTTCAAAAACCTCAATTAAGTTAGTCAGATAGGATCTAGTTTCTTTTTTGAACAACCCTCTGCACTTTATGCTTTTGAAGGACCTACCTTGTTTTTAATGCACTGTACCAGATATACATTTCCTTCTTTTTCTTTATCAAACTCCTGTTGTCCTTTCACATCCAGGGTTCCCTGGAATTGCTGCACTTGTCCTTCATTCTTAGAGAAACATGCTGGTTCTGAATTCTCACAATACGGGAAATGAGCATGGGTGTTTTGAAAACAGTTCGCATTTCAGAAGAGGAAATGCTGGAGGTCTTAGAAAATATAAAGGGGGACAAATTTCTGGGACCTGTTCTAGGTGTATCCCAGGACATTGGGAAGTTAAGGAGAAAATTGCAGGGCCTCCTGCAGAAATACTTTTATCATCTAGTAATACAGGTAAGATGCCAGATCACTGAAGAGTGGCTAATGTTGTGCCTTCGTACAAGAAGGAATGTTAGAAGTCTGGGAGCTATAGAACTGTAAGCCTGACTTCAGTGGGTGGGTAAGTTGTTGAAGGTGATTCTGAAAAGTAGGATTTATATGCATTTGGAAAGGCAAGAAATGATTAGGCATAGTCAGCATGATTTTGTGAAAGGGAAATCATGTCTCACAAACTTGATTGAATTTTTTGAGGAAGCAACCAAGAAGATTGATGAAGGCAGGGGGCAGATATTGTATACTTTGGTGAGGTCTCTTCTGGAGTACTGTGTCTAGTTCTGGTCGCTCTGTTATAGAACAGATATTATTAATCTAGAGAGAGTTCAGAAAAGACTTACCAGGATGTTGCTGGGAATGGAGGATTTGAGTTATAAGGAGAGGTCAGATAGGCTAGGACATTTTCCACCAAGCGTAGGAGGTTGAGGGATGACCTTAGAAATTTATAAACTCCTGAGGGGGAATGGCTGGTGTCCTTTCCCTGGGGTGGGGGGATTTCAAGATTAGGGGGTCATATTTTTAAGGTGAGGAAAGAAAGATTAGAAGAAAGGCAAGAGGGACAACTTTTTTTTTAAAAAACAGAGTGGTTCATTTGTTGAAATAACTTCCAGAGGAAGTTATGGATTCGGGTACAGTTACAATGTTTAAAAGATATTTGGGTAAATACATGAATAAGTAATAAGTAATGTTTGGAGAGGGATAGGCCAAGCACAGAACGGTGGGGCTATCTCAGATTGGGATTATGGTTGGCAATGGACTGGTTGGACCAAAGGGTCTGTTTCTGTACTCTATCACTGACTATTTTCCAAATGTAGACTTGGATGCAACTAGCTGCTCCCAGTCTATATTTGCCAGATCCTCTCTCATGATATTGAAGTTGATATCCTCCCAACTTAGACACGTCGTCCCTGCACTATTCTTATCCCTTTCCATAATGGCTTTGAAACTTGGTTACGGTCATATCCCCATATTGCTCGCCCACTGAAACTTCAATCACTTGACTAGCTTCATTCCCTATGATTAGGTCTAGCACCTCCCCATCTCTAATTGGATTACATACATACTGGCGTAAAAAGCTCTCCTGGCTCACTTTAAAAATTCCACCCCATCTAATCCTTTCATGCTAAGACATTCCCAGTTAATGTTAGCCAAGTTGATATTCCCAACTCCCCTCACACCTCTCTGCAATTTGTCTACATATCTGCTCCTCTACCGCCTCGGACTGTGGGGAGGCCTGTAGTATAATCCCAGCGAGGTAATCACCCCATTTTTATTTCTGAGCTCAACACAAATAGCTTCATTTGAAGAGATTTCTAGAATATCCTCCTTCATTACCACAGGTTTGGTTTCCTTTCACAATAAGTCAACATACCCACCTCTCTTACATACGCTTCCCATCCCGCCTGATATGTTTTAACATAAGTCTCTATATTGCTGAGGCAGAACCTCTTTTTTTTAAAAAACCCATATCATTGGTACCAATATGTACCATAACTGTTGGCTGTTCATCCTTCCCCTTCAGACTGCCCAGCAGCCACTCTGAGACATCTGTGACCCCAGCACCAGG
The DNA here is from genome assembly GCA_024137785.1 of Ginglymostoma cirratum. Classification (NCBI taxonomy): domain Eukaryota; kingdom Metazoa; phylum Chordata; class Chondrichthyes; order Orectolobiformes; family Ginglymostomatidae; genus Ginglymostoma; species Ginglymostoma cirratum. Next base: position 47,211,698 of record JAHRHZ010000016.1, on the reverse strand, counting down.
GAGGCAACATACTATTCAAGAGTCTTGTTTGCCCCCCCCAGGACCGCCTGTCAGCTCTACTTACAATCGACTCCCCTATCACTAAAGCTCTTCCAGTCTTCTCCCTCCCCTGCTGTGCAGCAGAGCCAACCACAGTGCCACAAAACTTGACTGCTGCTGCTTTCCCCTGAGAGGCCATCACCCACAACACTCCCCCACCTCCGGCCCGGTCCCTCCCACAACAGTACTCATTATGGTATATCTGTTTGGACGAATGGCCAGCAGAGGACTTATGCACTACCTGTCCACACTTATTAGTTTTCCTGATGGTCACCCAACATTTTTGCATGTGTAGCCCTTATCTGTGGTGTGACCAGCTCACTAAACATGTAATCCATGATGTTTTCAGTATCATGGCTGTCCCACAGTGAGTCCATCTGCAGCTCTAGCCATGTGGTCAATCAGGAGCTGCAACTGAACACACTTCCTGCACACATGGTCACTGTGGATACTGGAAGTGTACACGATTCCCCATATATTGCAGAAGCAGCATTCCACAGGGCCAAGTTCTCTTAGCATTGTGAACCTTACAATTACAAGCAATAAACAAACTAGAAACAAATTGCTTCACTTTACCCACTACACACTAATCACATTTTTCTCTCTCTCCCTACCGTAACAAACTAGAAACCACAAAAATAAGGATTTTACACACTGTCTCTCTCCGGGTACTACTCACTCAACATTTCTCTATGTTGAATGTCACTTGTAGGAGGCAATAAACATAGCAAGGGCATAAAACGTACTCTGGATGGGAACTTCAATGGACTTCAAAGAGTGGCTCGTATTACCACTACTGACTGAGCTGGCCAAGTCCTAAAAAGGGCAGCTGCTACACTGGGTCAACAGCAAGTGGTGAGGGCCGAACTTGTGGTAAAAATCTATTTGATTTAAATCTTCACCAATCTACCCATTGACATTATCATTAAAAGTGAACAAAGCACAATCCTTGTGCAGATAAAATTCATGTTGTGTGGTACTACCACAGTGCTAAATGAGACCCACTTCACAGAGATTCAGCAACTCCAAACTGGTACTGTTAGGCCACGAACAGCAAATTTGTATTCAACCACAATCTGTAATGTCCACGACTTTGCACAGTCCCCACTCTATTATTATCACCAAGACAGGAGATCAATATTGGTTCAATGAACAGTGCAGGAAGGATTGCCTGAAACAGCACAGACATACCTAAAAATGAGAAAGTCAACCTAGTAAAGCTACATCACAGGATTATTTACATGCCAAGCAGAAGCAGTAATGCAATGCATACGACTAAATGATCCTACAATCAAATAGATCAGATCTTAGCTCTTTGGTCCTGCCACATCCAGTTGTGAATGATGGCAGTCAATTAGTCTGCAACAAGGATGCAAAGGACCAGCACCTTGTGCTCTTACACTCCAACCCCTTTGAACTGAGAGCGAACCTTCCATTAGGCTTCCTGATTACCTGCTGTACCTGTGTACTAGCTATGTTTCATGCACAAGTACCCACAAGTCCCTTTGCATGTAACTTACTCCATTTAAATCATATTCTAACAACTTTGCATTTTCCCACGTTTACTACATTTGCCAACTTTTGCCCACTTAATTAACCTATCAGGATCTCTCCGTAAACTGTATGTACCCCAAGAAAAAACTTTGGGCCTATGGGTATTAGGGGAAAGCTTTCTGCCACTTGGAGTCATACCTAGCACAAATAAAATGGTTGCGGCTGTTGGATGTCAATCATGTCAGCTCCAGGACACACTGCAAGAATTTTGCAGGGTCTTGTCCTGGGCGTAACTATCTTCAGCTGCTTCAATAATCTTCCCTTGATCAGAAAAGTCAAAAATGTGGATATTTGCAAATTGTTGTTCAATGTTCAGCACACACGTAATTCCTCAGATACTGAAACAATCCATGTCCCTATATAGCAAGTACCTGGCAATATCCAGGCTCAACAAGTGCCAAGTATTATTGTGCTATTATTCCTGTCAGGAGTGAATCTAGCCATCAATGGAATTACCACTGCTGGACCTCCCAACAATCAACGTCCAGTATCATCGACCGGAATTAAAACTGGACCAGCCATATAAATACAGTGGCTACAAGAACAGGTCAGAGGCTAGAAATTCCATGGCAAGTAACTCACAACTTCTCCCCAGTGCTATCTGTACTATCTGTACAGTACTATCTGTAAGGCATAAATCAGAAATTTGGTTGGAAACTTGCCTGGATGAGTAGAGCCCAATACATAAGGAGCTTGACACCATTGCAGACAAAGCTGCCCACTTAATTGAAATCTCCGACACTTCCTACACCAGTGATACACAGTGGGCAGTAGTACCGTCTATAAAATACAGTACAGTATCTCACCAAGGCTCCTCCAACAGCATATTATAAATTTGCAAGTTACCACGTAAGGGCAGCAGATACATGGAACACTGTGACCTGCGAGTTTTCCTCCAAGGCACATACTATTCTGACTTGAAGTTATAAAGATGTTCCTTCACTGTTGCTGGGTCAAAATCCTGTAAGTCCCTTTCTAACAGCACTGTGGGTGGTCCTACACTCCAAGGACTGCAGTGGCTCAAGAAGACAGCTCTTTATGATCCTCTCACAGGCAATTAATGATGAGCAATAAATGGTGGCCTAGTCAGCAACACCCACATCCAAGAAAGAATATATAATAAAAGCAAATGATGGAAGCTTGGAGCACATCACCAGAATGAAACATAAGTGCAAAGAAGGATGAAAAATAGAGAATGAAAGTGGGGGGGGGGAGGGTTAAGCAAAGAAAAATACGTTGCAGCAGGACAGATCACACTGACTTTCTACCACCATGCAGGGCCACCAGAATTCTGAGTAAAATTTGAATTATTAGGGGAGAAAACTTCAAATGTTGTCCAAATATTTTTAAATGTGCATTCAGAAGGGCTAATCATGCCTGTTTTGATGAGTAAAATGTGTCAGGGCTACCAATGTTTCAGTTTGCTTGCATTCAGTGGAGTCCTGCAAATATTTGCACCTCTTGCAAAACAAGTAACTATTCAGTTTTGAAAAGATGATGTGATTTATTGATTGATCTAGTTATTGTCACATGTACCGAAATACAGTGAAAAGCTCTGTTTACGAGCGGTACAGGCGGAATAAGAATAAAGCCCCTTAAATACCTCTACTGCTAATTTCTTACTGCTTTGGGTATACCAAGTAACCCACGTGCAAGTTAGCTGCAGAGCAATGTAACAAAAACAAATGGCTTAGCAAGATTATTCTGATGGATTTGTGTGAATGGTGGCTTCATTAAACTGGCATAATTTTCATCTATGAGCATATCACAAACTTGTAACAGCTTAATCTTGACTCGGCAGATGAAAATTAAATTTTCAATTTCATCATAAGGGACACTTTTAGTTGTGGTACTGCCTGGGATCATGTGAAGTGGCATGCAAAATTTCACCATTAGCATATTGCAAAACTGGCCTGCTAGCTACGTCTCTAGGGATTTTAAACCCAAGATTACATCACCATTTGAAAAAATATACATTTAGCGCATATGAAAATGGTACATGACACAACTCTCCAGGCCACTGTGGCACATTTTGGCAATTGAAGTCACACACACAATTAAACACTGGATTCAATAAGTTACTCTCAGCAAATTCCATGCTTCTCTAGAGAATTTGTTGTTGAGGGCTCCTTAGACTAGGATTAATTGATAACAACGGAACCCACAAGAACTTCCATTCTTAAGCTCTAGGTATTATTGCAAAACAAAATCTGAAATTGTTACACCTTGATAAACATGCTGAAATTGGGTTTTTATTAGAATATCAAGTTCATAGTTACTTCCAAACAGCCTCGCTGGCCCTAGGAGTAACACTTTACCTGTCAATGTCTATCTTCACCATTAAAAAGAAATTCTACATTTTAACACTTTTAAGTTGATCATATTTTAGTTTCTACTTTGATTCCATATGAATTTGCATTCATTTCATGATCTATAAAATTTTAAAATTCAAAATGTGAAGGGATGCAGACAGCTTAATTTCTTTGTGAAGAGTTAATGTTCCAGTGTCTTTGGCTGCTTAATGGTATCACTGCAGTTTGATATCTAATAAACCCTCTGACCTAGCGCCAGATTCAAAATTTGTGATAAAAATTGGAGCTTCCACGTCACTGAGAACACTAGATTTGAGTGTACAGCTCTCTCCAGAGGTCACCAGCAAGGGCCATGACTTCAGTGACAGAAAAATTTAACCCATTATGTTGGCATAACCTTTGACACCTTGCGCACAGGTTCATTAGACATGTGTTCATTCACCAAAACGGAATGTGAGGGAAGGAATCTTTGATGAATGACGACTTAAACGCAGAAATTTCAAAGCAACTGCAAGCATACACAAAGTAGAACTTTCAGATCCAAAATATAAATCTTGATACTACAAGTGCAGGGATTAATTACAGTTCCAATGCCACAGGAAATAAAGTACTCTTGTGAAGCAAGAGATAGTAGTTCTCCATTTCTAAAACTTTACATTGCTGCTGTCAGCATCCTCATTCAAACCAATTTGGACAGTTCCAGGCCAGTTCAGACAAGACAACCAGATGTTTGTCATTAAACTTAGACACAACAGCATGACGCAACGTACATAGATAAAACATGAACAATATTCTTAAAAGATACATGGGGAGCAGGTCGTGCATGAATGAAATTCATTCCTTTTATCTAGTCTTTAGCTTTACTGCTGTATAACTTTGGTCAAACTCCCCACCTAGTTGGCATAAAGGGATTTACAACTTCAGCATATTTAACAGGGTTGGAATATAAAAGGAGCGATGTGCTGCTGAGACTTTATAAAGCTCTAGTTAGGCCCCATTTAGAATACTGTGTCCAATTTTGGGCCCCACACCACAGGAACGACATACTGGCACTGGAGCGTGTCCAGTGGAGATTCACACGGATGATCCCTGGAATGGTAGGCCTAACATACGATGAACGGCTGAGGATCCTGGGATTGTATTCATTAGAGTTTAGAAGGTTGAGGGGAGATCTCATAGAAACTTACAAGATAATGCATGGCTTAGAAAGGGTGGACGCTGGGAAGTTGTTTCCGTTAGGTGGGGAGACTAGGACCCGTGGGCACAGCCTTAGAATTAGAGGGGGTCAATTTAGAACGGAAATGAGGAGACATTTCTTCAGCCAGAGAGTGGTGGGCCTGTGGAATTCATTGCCACGGAGCGCAGTGGAGGCCGGGACGTTGAATGCCTTCAAGGCAGAGATTGATAAATTCTTGATCTCGCAAGGAATCAAGGGCTACGGGGAGAGTGCAGGTAAGTGGAGTTGAAATGCCCATCAGCCATGATTAAATGGCGGAGTGGACTCGATGGGCCGAATGGCCTTACTTCCACTCCTATGTCTTATGGTCTTATGGTCTTATATTTAATACAGGATAACAGCTATTGACTGCAGTCTTCATTGCAAGGTAAGGTTTAGGAAACCAACAAAATCATAGAACTTTCGAATACTGCTGAGATGTTCAGCTTCCCAACACATGAACAGGAATAAGTCACTCAGCTGTCAAGCCTGCTCCGCCAAAAATAAATCACATTGCTGTGAATCTTGAGACTCAAGTAAGCTAGTTGATTTCCTTCCTGGGATGCATGATGATACAACAAACTAAAGGTTATTTCTAACTTTCAATTCTGTTTTAAATTCAACCAGCAGCTGTGATAGGATTTGAGCCCAACCCCCCCCAACATTATTGTGGAGCCTTGGATTACAAAGCCACTTAAAATACCACTACACTGTCATCTCCCACACCAGCTAATCTCACAAAATTTCCACTCAGCAATTCAAGTCTCTGACAGACATCCTATTAATCAGTACAAGAGAGTCATGAATAGTCCTGGAATCAAACTGAATAAATTTTAATAACATGGGAGTGAAAAGTGAGGTGAAGACTTACTTCAATTTTACTAATGTAGGTTTTCAACCACAACAAAGGAAGGAGTTAACGTTACAAAGATAATGACCCTTCAGTTGCGAGATGATGGTACATCAACATGAAACTTTAACTTTTCTCACTCCACAGTTGCTGCCAGGCCCGCTGCGTATTTTCTGCTTTAATGTGTGACAGTCCTTGATATCAAGGCTGCATTCGACAGAGTGCGACATCAAGGAGCCTTGGCAAAACTGGAATCAATGGGTATCGGGGCAAACGCTGCAGTGGTTGGAGTCATACCTGATACATAGGAAGACGGTCGTGGTTGTGGGAGGTCAAACATCTCAGCTCCAGGACATCTCTGTAGGAGTTCCTCAGTGTAGTGTCCTAGGCCCAACCATCTTCAGCTGCTTCATCAATGATCTTCCCTCCATCATAAGGTTAGAATTGGGGATGTTTGCCGATGATTGCACAATGTTCAGCACCATTCGCGACTCTTCAGATACCGAAGCAGTTCATGTTCACATGCAACAAGATCTGGACAATGTTCAGGCTTGGGCTGACAAGTGGCAAGTGACATCCGCACCACACAAATGCAGACTAAGACCATCACCAATAAGAGACAATCTGACCACCACCCCTTGACATTCAATGGTGTTACCATCACTGAATCCCCCACTATCAACATCCTGGGGGTTACCACTGACCAGACTCTACTGGACTCACCACATTAACAGAGTGGCCACAAGAGCAGGCTAGAAGCTGGGAATACTGCAGCAAGTAACTCACCTTGTGACCCCTCTAAGCCTATCCACCATCTACAAGGCACAAGTCAGGAGTGTGATGGAATACTCCCCAGTTGCCTGGATGAGTGCAGCCCCAACAACACTCAAGAAGCTTGACACCATCCAGGACAAAGCAGCCTGCTTGATTGGCACTACATCCACAAGCATTCACTCCCTCCACCACCGATACTCAGAAGCAGCAGTGTGTATTATCTACAAGATGCACTGCAGAAACTCACCAAAGATCCTCAGACAGCACCTTCCAAATCCACAACCACTTCCATCTAGAAGGACAAGGGCATCAAACATATGGGAACACCACCACCTCCAAGTTCCTCTCCAAGTCACTCACCATCCTGATTTGGAAATATATCGTTGTTCCTTCACTGCCACTGGGTCAAAAACCTGGAATTCCCTCCCTAACAGAATTGTGGGTCAACCCACAGCAGGAGGACTGCAGCGGTTTAAAAAGGCAGCTCACCACCACCTTCTCAAGGGCAACTAGGGATGGGCAAGAAATGCTGGCCAGCCAGCAACACTAACATCCCACAAATGAATGAATAAAAAAAAAAATTCAAAATCCACAACTGGACTATCTCACTTTTGTGTTGCAAGTTGGTGGTCAGGTTGATTAGTTCAAGAGACACCACTTAAATGAATTCAACATTTAGCAACACTGCCGTCATGATCATCTGACTGAAAAAAAGATTAGGTACATTTCTGCATTTAGTACTTTTTCTGATGAGTCTGGCAAACATGTGGTGAGATAAAGATTCTGACAAACTAATGGGACTGAAGGCAGTCAAGTCACCAGAGCCTGATGGCCTGCATCCAAAAGGTTTTGAAGGAAGTAGCTGCAGAGGTAATTGGCGGCATTGGTCAAAATATTCTACACCTCACAGTAGTATGACTCCAAAGAAGAGTAACATGGAGGGCTCTGGGTGTTCTTGTGCATGAAACACAAAATGTTAGCATGCAGGTGCAGAAATTAATTAAAGTGGCATAGGGAATTTTGGTCTTCATTGCAAGGGAGTTAGAACTTAAAAACAGATAAGTCTGATTACAATTGTACAGGAAGTTGATGCTGCTGCACTTGAGGTACTGCACAGTTTTAATCCCCATATTTAATGAAAGGATACACTGACATTAGAGGTAGTTCAGTAAGAGTGAATTGGTTAATGCCTGAAATGAATGGATTAACTTATCATCAGGAACAGCTAAACTGGTAGCCCTTTATGCATTACGGGCAGCATGGTAGCTCAGTGGTTAGCACCGCAGCCTCACAGCACCAGGGACCCGAGTTCGATTCCAGCCTCCGGCAACTGTATGTGCGGAGTTTGCACATTCTCCCAGTGTCTGCGTGGGTTTCCTCCGGTTTCCTCCCACAGTCCAAAGCTGCGCAGGCTAGGTGGATTGGCCATTCTAAATTGCCCGTAATGTTTGGGGTGTGTGGATTACAGGGGGATGGGTCTGGGTGGGATACTCCAAGGGTCGATGTGGACTTGCTGGGCCGAAGAGCCTGTTTCCACACTGTAGGGATTCTATGATTAGAGTTTAGAAGAACGACAGGTGATCTTATTGAAACACACAAGATTCCAAGAGCACTTGACAGGTTAGGTGCTGAGAAGACGTTTCCACTAGTGGAGGCGTTTTGAACTAAGCGACATAGTTTTAAATGAATGTGCCCTCATTCTGTAACAAAGATGCAAAGGAATTTCTTCTCTACCCCAGAGGGTTGTGGAGACTAGATCATTCAAAATATTAAGAGGAGTTCAAAAGATTTGTTTTGAAATATCAAGAAATTTCAGGCTACGAGAAGCTGGTATGAAAGAGGTCTGTGCAGATACACTAGAATCTTCTAGAATGGTAAGACAAGCTGAGGGGCTGAATTGCCTACAGCCATTCCTTATTCTTGTTGATGCACATACACAAAAAACTGACAATAAGACAAATAAAAGCAGTATCTTGTGATAAATGCTCCAAAATTACTTACAGATTTTGCTGTCACACAGTTGTTCGGCAGTGATGGAATTTAATATAATATAAACAACCTACTACTCTTCTGTATAATGTGCTTCTTTACTCCTTCCTGGGACATGAGCAACACTGGCGAGGCTGGCATTTGTTGTTCATACCTAATTAGCCTTCAGAAGATGTTAGTAAGCCACTTTCTTTTAAAAATATGCACACTGATCTCCCCAATCCTTGCCATACTTGTTCAGGCAAATTGACCAAAAAAGGGATAATCAGTTTTCATATATTCCCAATGCCTTGCCCTACTTTACGTGGAACAACCTCGCCAGAGATACATCACAGCCCTTCATCCATTTCCTTCTTATAACGTCATCTGTATACCCATTCAAAATCTCTGCTCCTCCATAAACTGATCCTCCCCCACCCAATTCCTGTTTGCTTCATAATTTCCATCTGCACCCTTTGGAAAGCACATACCTTTGAGAATCACAACATGAAAGAAAATTGTATTGTTCGCCCTGTACTGCAAAACAATTTCAAAAATATGAACTGAATATCCACCCTGCACTGACATGAGACTAATGATCAAAACTGCATAATTCACTCTATATAGGGCCCATGGTACCAGGCTGATCATGGGGACAAGGGTCCCAGGTCAAAATGTCAGGTGCAAACTTAAACACCTGCATACAAAAGAACTAGTAACTGGCCTTCCTATGTTTACAGACTCCGAGGCAGCACGACAGAAAATTGGTGCTACTTTACCGAGCAGAAGAAATGAACAGGGTTTGATTAATCATCAAGTATACTGTCGGTCAGGAAGAAATCCTTGTGGTAAGCAGCAATGCTTAATGCAAGGAATTTCAGAAAAGGAATCACCAACAGAAGTCCATTCACATATGCTCAAAAGTTTGAGTGAAGGGGACTTGGTTTAAAAGGACACTGTACGATTCATCCCAGGTAGAGCAAAGAGAAGGAAGTTTACTGAATCACTAGAAAACATTTGAGACTTTAAATATAAGACTAAGTGTCTGCTGGGAAGGATATGTATAAACATGGCTTGGGTTTTAGTTGCGAAAAAGCAACTAAGGATACTTTTTCTCCAGTTCGGTATATTAGTTTCATACTAAGTAATGCTCGTCCAAGTTGATTTAGTTTGTTTGAATTTACAGCCCGTATTAGAACATGGGACCACGATCCTGTAACCATTATGGAAACTCAGTTGACAGAAGGGCAGGACTGACAGCTCAATGCTCCAGGGTTTAGGTGTCTCAGGCAAATTAAAGAGGGAGGGGAGTTGCATTACTAATTAAGGAGATGCCACAGTTGTACTAAGAGAGGACATCCTGGACAACTTATCCAGCGAGCCAAATAGATAGGGCTCAGGAATAAGAAAGGTGCAATCACTATGACTGAGTTATACCACTGCCTCCCCACAGACAGCAAGAAATAAAGGATCTGACGATATGTAGGCAGATCATGGAAAGATGCAAAAACAACAGGGTTGTTGTCATGGGTGATTTTAACTTCCACATTATTGACTGGGGAATTAGTGCCAAGGACTTAGATGGGGTAGGATTAGTTAGGTGCATTTAGGAGAGTTTCTTGAAACAACATGGAGAACACCCAACTGTACTAGATCTTGTACTGAGGAAGGAGTCTGGCCAGGTGACTGAATTTCAGTTGGGGATCATTTTGGGAACTTTGATCATAATTCTGCAAGTTTTAAGATAGTTATGGATAAGGATAAGACTTGTCCTCTAAGTGCTAAACTGGGGGAAGGCTAATTAAACATAATTAGACAAGAACTAAAGAAATTAGATTGGGAGCGGCTATTTGAGGGCAACACCAGATCTGACACGTGGGAGGCTTCTAAAGGCCAGGTGATCAGAGTCCAGGCTTGCTCCTGTAAGGTTAAAAGGATGGCAAAATTTGGGATCCTTGGATGACAGGAGATATTGAAAGCTTAGTCAAAAAAGAAAAAAGTTCCACTGTGAAGTTTAGGAAACTAAAATTAAACAAGGCTTGAGGAGTATAACGGAAGCATACAAGAACTTAAACAAGAAATTAGGAGGCCTAGACGGGGCCATGAAATGTCCTTGGCAAGTAGGATTAAGAATTGCAAGGCATTTTATAAGAATAAGGAGCAAGAGGGGAGTTAGGGACAAGATAGGTCCACTCAAGGATAAAGGACAGAATTTACATATGGAGCCACAGGAAGTTGCCGAGGTCCTTAACGAATATGTTAAATTGGTGTTCATCAAGGAGAAGGACATGGATGATGGTAAAATTCAGAAGCGGTATGCTGATATTCTGGGGCATGTCAATATTAAGGAGGGGATGGAGTTGGGTGCCTTGTCAAACATTAAGCTAGATTGGTTGCCGGCACCTGATAGAATCTATCCCAGATACTGAAGGAGGCAAGGAAGGAGATGCTGGGGCATTGAGAGAGATCGTTGTATCCTCTTTAGCAACAGGTAAGCCCCAGAAGATTGGTGACTAACCAAGTCTATTACTTTGTTTAAGAAGGGCAACAGGGATAATCCAGGAAAGTATAGCAAGTGGGCCTTACATCAGTAGTAGGGAAATTATTGAAGAAAATTCCAAGGGTCAAGATTTACTCACAACTGGAGAAGGATAGGTCTATTAGAGATGGTCAGCATGGCTTTGTGGAGGGGAGGACTTGCATCACAAACTTGATTGAGTTTGCTGAGGAGGTAATGAAGACAATTGAGGGGGTAGGGCAGTGGATGATGTCTACATGGACTTTATTAAAAGCATTTGGCAAGGTTCCTCATGGTAGGCTGATCCAGAAGATTAAGTCACATGGCATCCACGGTGAGTCGGAAAGGTGGATACAAAATTGGCTTAGTCACAGGAGTCAGAAAATAGTTGTGGAGGAGTGTTTTTCTTATTGCAAGTCTATGACCAGTGGTTTCCACAAAGATCAGCGCTGGGACCTTTGTTCTTTGCGATATATAAATAATTTGGATGAAAAACGTAGGTGGTCCGATTAGTAAGCTTGCAATTGACATGAAAATTGGTGAAGTTGTGGATGATGAGGAAGATCAAACGATACAGCAGGATAAAAACCAGTTGGAAAGTTGAACAGAGGTAGAGTTCAATCTGGACAAGCGTGAGGTGATGCATTCTGAGAAGTCAAATGCAAGACGAAAGTATACAGTAAATGGCAGGGCCTTAGCAGCATTGAAATACAGAGGGATCTTGGGGTGCAAGTTCCATACTGCTCCTTGAAAATGGCAATACAAATGGACAAGGTGGTAAAGGTGTCTGGTGTGCTTGCTTTCATCAGTCAGGGCACCGAATATAAAAGTTAGCAAGTCATATTGCAGCTGTACAAGAATTTAGTTAGGCCACATTTGGAGTATTATGTGCCGTTCTAGTCACCACAATATAGGAAGGACATGGAGGCTTTGGAGAGGGCGCAAAAGAGGTTTACCAGGACATTGCCTAGATTGGAGTGTATTAGCTACAAGGAAAGTTTGGACAAACTTGGACTGCTTTCACTACAGCATTGGAGACTGAAGGGGATGTGATCGAAATATATAGAATTATGGATAGGATGGATAGTCAGAGCCTTCTTCCTCAGGTGGAATTGTCAAATATTAGGGGGCATAGTTAAGAGGTTAAAAGTTTAGAGATATACGAAGAAAGCTTTTTGTACACAGGTGGTAGGTGCCTGAAATGTGCCACCAGAGGAGGGGCTAGAAGAGGTGCTTAGACATATAAACAGTCAGTGAATTGAGGGATAGTGACCACATACAGGCAGGTAGGATTAGATTAGAATGGCATCCTGGTCACAGACATGATGGGTCCCAGACAAGAGGGTGATGAGGACAGCAAATAACATTTGTTAAACTAGTTGAAACTAGGGTTGACAGCATGCCACGGTGCTCTGATTGGTTCATGGGCAGGTGAACAGCTTGTGTACAAACAATACAAGAGCAGCAAGTTTCCAGACCACAAGGGACAGCAGACATTTTCTCTCTCTGCAGTGATGTAACCAAAACCTGAAAATATTCTTTCCCACCACATGCAATAAGCTGTTGCCTCTAACTAAATGTTTGAGAAACTGAACAACAAATGCGTCAACCACCACCACCCAACTCCCATTCCAGAGTTCTGAAGAGTTCTCAAACCTGACTCAAAACATTAACTCTGTTTCTCTATCCACAGATGTTGCCAGACCTGCTGAACTTCTGTAGTATTCTGTGTTTGTTTCAGATTTCCATCAACCACAGTATTTTGCTTTTCTTCCTCATCAAGCTTCTTTGTACTTCTTCAGAAAACTGCAGCAAGTTAATTGATCATGATTTTCCCTTAAATATGTTCTGGCACTTCCTAACAAACCCACATTGTTCTACTGTTCAAATATGTAAAACTAGGCAGCGTACCCTCTTTTACACTGAAATTATGATATTTACCGCTCATATCACAACGAAATTTTTCTGGGTATGATTTTTTTTTCTACAGTTACAATAAAATGATCTCAACCAGGACTATTAATTATTATGTGTTTATCAGTTCTTCCATTTCAAACTATAATTGGTTTGTAAAACTTGATTTTTTAAAATAATAAAACATGATGGCAAGAATTCTAAGACCTTGGAGTATAAAAAAGCTTCCAATTACAACCATGCAGATATTTGCAAGTTTGACAATGTGGATAAACAATTACATATTTTGGAAAAAAGGTAACAACTTACTAAGATTGAATGTGTTATCAAAGTATTAGAGCTTAAAGGAAAATACTGAATTAAGAAAGTAGTTACCACAAAAAGAAACTTTTCCACTCTCTTTAAAAAAGAAAAATCAGAATCTCAATAGGAATTTAATTAGCAGGCATTATTTTCCCTCTGAAGTTTGAGACCCATCTGCAGCTACATTAGACAGACTTGCCCAGTTTCAATTCTGTTTTCCACTGATTCTGAACTTACAATGAGAATATTGTCCTTTTAAAACTAGCAGCTTCCCCCTCACCAACATAAACACAAGAACCTTTCTGTGTAAGAATGCCAAACTTGAATGGTATCTGACCACAAAAACTACTGATTGCAGAGGCTTATAGCAAAGGATATGAAGCTAAAAGCCACCTTCAACAGGAACTAGATTCATAAAATGGTCACATAATTCTGAAAAGAAAATACTTGCTGTTACTGGCCAATGTCTCCTAGTCCTGTCTTATTGCTGCATTTTATGGCTTTAGAATGCAGGCCAGAAGCTGCCTGGGAACACTGCACAAATTTCCACTGCCATAAAATGATGAAAAACGCACACAAGCAGGTCACTGTTACATTTCTGCCAACCTTTTCAAGTGAAACAGAAAAATATAACCAGTAGCCAACCAGATAATATTATGATAAAAATAGGAATTGAGTATACGTTTGCAGTACAATAGATACACCAGTCCAGTGGACTCAGTCAGTTCAACAGAATACTGTTAAACCAGAAACAATGGAAAGGGATAGACCATTCAGCCCATCAAGTCTGTTCTGCCATTTTAGTTTATGGATGATCATCTCCTCAACGCCCTTTTCACTTAGTGTAATTAGTCTCCAGAAACCTACAGAGTTGCGTTTTAAACTTGTTGACTGATTGAACTTTCACAATCCTTTGAGGTAGAGAATCCCAAAGGTGGACCATGTTCTGAATAAAAAAAAGTTCTTCCTGATAGCAGTCTTAAAAGACCTGCTCCTTTTCCTGAGATTATGTTACCTGGTTTTAGATTTGATAGCCAGGTGAAACATCTGACCTACATCTGCTGTCATGTCCTGTACGTTTCAGTGAGATCATCTATTATTCTTTGAAATGCCACAGAATACAGAACCAGTTTTCTCAACCTCTCCACATAAAACAATTCCACCATTACATGATGAAATTCCCTTGTGCATTTTCTCTCACAAGTATATCCTTCCACAGGTAAGGTGACCAAAACAGTAAACAATACTCAAGATGAGGATTCATCAAGAATCTATGACTGCACCAAGACATCTTTACTTCTGTACTCAAATCCATTTGAAATGGATGTCATATACAACTCACCTTTCTAATTGCTTGCTTTAACCTCCTTCCCCCGGCCTCATCAGTTTCTTGGTCCACCTTTGGTTGACCCCAAATTGCTTCCAATATCCAGACTTGCCACCATTTCTGGTTTTTTTAAATCAGCCATTTTCTTTGATCTAATGCAATCATTAACTTGTATCTTTAACCATGATTCATTCGTCTTTTCCTTTGGGCATTTGTTGCTTAGAAGAAAATATATCAGTTGCAGATCTTGTGTTTCTTGTTCTCAAAACTTAATTGTAAAATATTTTTACTTTGGCATCGGAATTTAAAAATCAGAAGCTAATTTGGGAGATTTTATCCTTCAAAAGTGCTTTATTCAGTACCCTTTTACAGCCTTTTCAACCCCTTAGTAAATTATGGGCATCAGTTCAGCCAGGATGGGATTGAAACCTGAAGTCCACTAAAAACTCTGAACAGGTGCAGTAATAAATTCTTTAACTTAAGAAGCAACTTGGAGCGCTGTAGAGATGAGATGGGAGAATAAAACTAGCTGAGTTGCCCTTGCAGAAAAGCTGCATCAACACAATGACTCAAATAGCCTTCTTCTGTACTGTAGCCATTCTATGATTTACTTCACAGTTTCTTTAAACTTTCTAACTCATCAGAACTAGCTCCAAGCTCTCAAATAACTGAAGGATCCAGAGTTGAAAATCACCCTCCTTCATTTAAATGAACTCACTACAGCTTAAATGTTGTTGCTCTTTATTTCTATCAAAAAATGAAATGTGCAGGATTAGGGTTAAGATGCCACATTTCACTTAACATTATTTTTGAAATAATTTGGAGGCTCCTTTGTTGAGCAACTTCCATAGTTGCACAACTAAGGCTGTGATTAATCTTTACCATACATGTAGGGACTCTTATGACGATATAGACAACACTGCTAGTTTCAACATATGCTGATTTACCAATCTCCCCTCAAATTTATACACTTTAGGAAGTCCAATGTCCATGCATTTCCAGCAAGCCTTTTTGCTGGTTACACAGCCACAGCTGCAAGCGCAAGCCTGTTGAGAGAATCTCTACTGGAGTCTCAAATTTCAATTTCAGCCCTGGCCAGTCCTATTCCCGTAATTTTTTAATGACTTGAAAAGACTGAACAGAGTCCAGTGTACTGAACAAGTTACTTTGAAACAAAAGAATCTCTATCCGCCCAAGTCAATCTTCTGAATTTTTAATTTTGATTAAATGGTAAAATTAAAAATGTTTCAGAGTGAGAATAATAAAAGCAATACTTTGAATTCTTCACACGTTTATTGATGAAAAATCTTTGAATTGCACAAAGCAAACAACCAAAGCTGGAGAAGAGGACATGAGAAACTAGTATAGTGTGATGCCTTACTTGGATTTCGAAACCAATAGCAATAATAGTGACGACAGTATGTTTAGAAATCTGAAATAAAACTGTTACGGATATTCAGCAGGTCAGGCAGCAACTGCAGAGAAAGAAACAAAGGTTATCCTTTTAAGCCAGTGAACCTGGAGCTGACAGCAGCACGTAATTCTGAAGTGTGAACCCATCTTACACTCCATAAATGCTCCTTAACACAATGAGAACATCTAGTTTTTCCTGCTTTTATTTGATGTTCCTAAAAATTTGTATGCTCTTAAAGAATGATGAAACCATAGCAGGAGTCAGTCATCTCAGCAGGCATTCCTTCGTGTACTTATAATCGACCTGTTCAGAGAAGGGTAGGTGGGACTTGAACCCAGGCTTCAGTGTCCAGCATAAGGGACAATACCGCTTTACCACAAAAGCCCTCAGTTCCTCAGGGTAGTGTCCAAGGCACAATTATCTTCAGCTGCTTCATCAATCACCTTCCCTGCTTGAAAAGCTCAGAAGTGAGGATGTTCTCTGATGACTGTATAATGCATTGCAACATTCACAATTCCTCAGATACTGAGCAGTCCACACGCAAATGCAACAAGATCTGGACAACATTTAGGTTTGGGCTGACAACATACAAGTAATATTCGTGCCACACACATGCCTGGAAATGACCATCTTCAACAAGATAGAAACTAACCATCAACTGGACACTTAATGGCAGTACCGTTGCCAAATCCTTCCTAACATCATGGAG
The DNA here is from genome assembly GCA_024137785.1 of Ginglymostoma cirratum. Classification (NCBI taxonomy): domain Eukaryota; kingdom Metazoa; phylum Chordata; class Chondrichthyes; order Orectolobiformes; family Ginglymostomatidae; genus Ginglymostoma; species Ginglymostoma cirratum. The sequence continues at coordinate 47,194,800 of JAHRHZ010000016.1, read as the reverse complement.
AATATCATTGGTTAGAAACTGACAGGACTCACTATATGAAGTGGTTACAAGCACAGGTCAGGCTGGGAATTCTGTGTATCACCACTGTCCATAGCTTTGTACAACAACATTCATATAAAATTGCACGTTGCCTCAAGCAAGTAAAGCGGTTGGCTGTTCTGGATCTGATTTACACCAATAACAGAGTGTTTGACTGGGTGTGGTGTTGTAAGTCAGACCTATCTTCAGGTGGAGAAAAGAGCAAACGAAGGCAAACAAGTAACTTCCTTGGAATACAAGCAAGTATAGAATATGCAAGGGGAGAAGATGATGGCATAATATCAATGTCACTGGACTCTGGGGACATGGATTCAAATCCCACCCTAAGAATAGAATTTAAACTCAATTAATAAAATCTGGAATGTAAAGCTAGCCTCTAATGGTGACCATAATGCAAGCACTGATTGTCATAAACGCATATTTTATTTACTAATATCCATTAGGGAAGGAAAGCTGACATTCTTTCCTGATCCGGCTTGTGAATCCAGACTCTGAGCAATGTGGCTGATGCTTAACTGCCCCTCTGAAATGTCCCAGCAAGCTGCTCAGTTCAAGGACAATTAGGAAGGAGTAACAAATGCTGGCCTTTCCCACAGTCCAGGAGAGAATACAGAAAAGAAAAACAGGCAGAGTGAGGGTTTATAGGGAGGTTGAGTTGTCAAGATGAAGATGGAAAGAAGTTAAAAAGTGACTGAAGTTGTTTATAGTACATCAGCATATATTACTAATATGAAACATAATTCATGTCTGTTACGTAACATTACTGGCAAGTTTCACAAAATCCACAAACCTGACTGCCTGGTCGACCATAGTCTCCGCCTGCTCCTGCCCCACTGAACTTATCTCCACCTATCTTGACTCCATTCTCTCCCCCTTGGTCCAGGAACTCCCTACCTACGTCTGTGACACCACCCACGCTCTCCACCTCCTCCAGAACTTCCAATTCCCCGGTCCCCAACATCTCATTTTTACCATGGACGTCCAGTCCCTATACACCTGCATTCCCCATGCAGATGGCCTAAAGGCCCTCCGCCTCTTCCTGGCCTGCAGGCCCGACCAGTCCCCCTCCACTAACACCCTCATCCACTTAGCCGAACTCGTCCTCACCCTCAACAACTTCTCTTTCAATTCCTCCCACTTCCGACAGACAAAGGAGATGGCCATGGGAACCCACATGGGCCCAAGCTATGCCTGCCTCTTTGTAGGATACGTGGAACAATCCCTCTTCCAAAGCTACACTGGCCCTATCCCCCATCTCTTCCTCCATTACACGGATGACTGTTTCAGCGCCACCTCGTGCTCCTACGAGGAGCTTGAACAGTTCATCCACTTCACTAACACCTTCCACCCCAACCTTAAGTTCACCTGGACCATCTCTGACACCTCTCTCTCCTTCCTGGACCTCTCTGCGTCTATCTGTGGCATCCACCTGGAAACCGATATCCATTCTAAGCCCACCAACTCCCACAACTACCTAGAATACACCTCCTCTCACCCACCTTCCTGTAAAAAGGCCATCCCCTATTCCCAATTCCGTCACCTCCACCGCATCTGCTCCCGAGATGAGGTATTCCACTCCCGAACATCCCAGATGTCCTCGTTTTTCAAGGACCGCAACTTCCTTTCCACATTGATCGAAAATGCCCTCGACCATGTCTCCCACATTTCCCGCAACTCATCCCTCAAACCCCCCTAACCCGCAATAATAACCAAAACAGAATCCCCCCCATCCTCACGTACCACCCCACCAACCTCCAAATCCAACACATCATCCTCTGACATTTCCGACATCTGCAATCTGACCCCACTACCAAAGACATTTTTCCCTCCCCACCCTTATCTGCTTTCCGAAGGGACCACACTCTCCGTGGCTCCCTTGTCCGGTCCACACTCCCCTCCAGCCCCACCACCCCCGGCACTTTTTCCTGTAACCGAAGCAAGTGCTACACCTGCCCCTCCACCTCCCCCCTCATCCCCATCCCAGGCCCTAAAAAGACCTTCCACATCAAACAGATGTTCACCTGCACATCTACCAATGTGGTATACTGTCTCCGCTGTTCCCGTTGTGGCCTGCTCTACATCAGGGAAACCAAGCGGAGGCTTGGGGACCACTTTGTGGAACACCTACGCTCAGTTCGCAACAAACAACACCTCCCAGTCGCGAACCATTTCAACTCCCCCACCCACTCCTCGGACGACATATCCATTCTGGGCCTCCTGCATTGCCACAACAACGCCACTCGAAAGCTGCAAGAACAGCATCTCTTATTTTGCTTGGGAGCCCTGCAGCCCAAGGATATCAATGTGGACCTCACAAGCTTCAAAGTCTCCCCTCCCCTGACCGTATCCCAAAACGGTCCAGCTCATCCCCGCCTCCCTAACCATTCCTCCCACCTCAAGCCCCACCCCCATCTCCTACCCACTAACCTCATCCCGCCTCCTTGACCTGTCCATCCTCCCTGGACCGACCTATCCCCTCCCTAACTCCCCACCTACATTCACCTTCACTGGCTCTAACCTCGCCTCTTTGACCTGTCTGTCTCCTCTCAACCTATCCTCTCCTCTATCCATCTTCTATCCGCCTCCCCCCCGCCCGATTTATTTCAGAATCCCCTTCCCCGCCCCCATTTCTGAAGAAGCGTCTCAACCTGAAACGTCAGCTTTCCTGCTCCTCTCGTGTTGCTTGGCCTGCTGTGTTCATCCAGCTCTACACCGTGTTATCTCAGATTCTCCAGCATCGGCAGTTCCTACTATCTCTGTCACATTTTTTTCCAGTCACCTGGAATGTACATAAATTCCACACAGCAGAAAATGTTTTGCTTATATCTAACTGGGGATAATTTTCAACCGCCCTGTCTACGGACTTATGAGGGAGAACTTACAGCACTCATCTGACTACCCACACATTTAGGATTCATCCAGTTTCATAACAGGATGCAACTAAGATACAGAAACTGGAGGAGAAAGATACGGGGTAGCAAAAAGGTTTGAGAGTGTGGACGAGTTAACAATAGTGCAAAGTCAAAATTCCAAAGCATAGGATGGGAAACAGATCATGTGAAAGGCAAGGGCAGAGTAGAAACCTGAAACAAAGCTTAAATTCTCTAATATTCTGTGACAGTTACACAAATAACTGGTGATTAACTGCACTTTACATTCACAAGTGAAACAAAGAATGACAGGGCCAGCACCAAATGTACACTAATCTTTGCAACAGTTAGTTAAGAAGGCAAAAGTGATCTGAGGGCCTTCACTGCAAGAGAATTTATGTACAGGAACAAAGGTGTCTTACTGTAGTTATACAGGGTCTTTGTGAGCCCACAGTTGGAGTAGTGTGTGCATTTTGGTCTCCTTACCAAAGAAAAGAAATATTTCCCATAGAGGGAGTACAGCAAAGGACTGATAAGGACTGATTCCTGGGATAGCAGGTTTGCTGGGGTGGGGTGGTACATCCCCGAACACGGTCTCAGGATATAGGGAGGCCATTTAGAACCGAAAGGAGAAGTGTTTTCACTCAGAACACGGTAAACCATTGGAATACTCTAACATATAAGCAGCAGAGGGCCAATCACCAAAGAAATTTCAGAAATAGATTAATTTCTATGGGCTAAGAGTGTCAAGTAGCATGAGCAAAGTGTGAAAGTATAGTGTTGAGAATCAGCAAATCAGAATCAGTAAATCAGCTCTGATCATACTGAATGGCACAGTAGGTTCAATGTAGCAAACGGCCTACTCTTGCTCTTGTTTTTCTATATTTCTAAAAGGTATGTTCTTGTTCATGCATTTAAAGCATCAATAGTCAAGGCCATCAATACCAATATTTGGGGCTAATGAAATTTATACAGCATCAGCATTTCAACATTCACGCTTCACAAGAAATCCTGGACTTTTAAAAGTAGTTAAACAATTTATCCAAGAATTGTATTTAAGCAAACATTTCATCAAATTGCTGTTAGCACATTACATGATGCAAAACACACAAAAAAATTGTTGTTGGCTTTCTAATCTCAAGGCTAAAGCAACATTCTCAACTAAATATTGATTCAACACAGCACCTAATTATTGTAAACTAATCTGGTAATCTTTGAAGGGATAAGTCAAAATACATAGCTATATCTTAACATAATAATACACTATTATTCTCATTCTCATGTCTTCTGTCCTCAAAAGGTAGTATGTATTCCACAAGCAATGTCACAAGAGATCTAACAGCATTTGCAAAATGTACTTGGCTTTGGGAATCATTCTTCCATGTGGCAGTATGGTACAGGTTTCAAATTACGACAGTGTTCCATCTCATGGTGGAGTATTGAAATGGTAAATGGTTTTCCACATGTTCTCCTTCAAAAAGTCTAATAAATCAATATGTAACCACTATCAGAGAGAAGCCACTGCTGGACTGAAGCCTACATGATCCATAACCTTTCTTGATCTACAACTCTAAGCAATACATTGAGGTATTTTGTTATGATCTTTTACTGACTTAACATTTTTAAGTCGTCCAAATGCCTCACTTTAACTAACAGAGTGCAAGAACCGCAAAATTTCACTTTTTTTAAGCAGTAAAGCCGACTTTCTTGTACATAAAAGATATAGAAACAAGCAAAACATGCGCAATTAACAACACAATTGTTTGCAATTAGGTAGGTTTATGCAGCCAAATTTATTCTTAATTCCCCAGAAGATTATCTTCTGAGACTTACCATTCTTAAAAAGTTATTTATTTCTAGAAGACATATCATTTGTATTTACTTGTAGAAGTACGTCATAGTGCTCTTGGGATTCCTCCTCAGCTCCAGTTATTCTCAGATGTAAAATGTTCATTTACCATCCAATGACAGTGGACATCTTTGTCCATTGTTCTAGTTAAATTTTCAATACTTTGGCACAAACTCTTCATATCATTGTAGACTCTCTTACTGATTTCAAACAAGGTAATCTTCCCTCACAAAATCACACTGAGTCACAGTCACAGAGATGCGCAGAATGGAAACAGATCCTTCGGTCCACCTTGTCAATGCCGACAGATATCCTAAATTATTATGTCCCATTTGCCTACATTTGGCCCATATCCCTGTAAACACTTACTATTCATGTACCATCGAGATGACTTTTAAATGTTGTTATTGTACCAGCCTCCACCACCTCCTCTGGCAGCTCAATACAAGCCACACTGAGCACAGTGATTGATGAAGTTAGGTTTTTAAACCTAGTTAAGGTGCAAGCCTAGCTAACGATAATTTATTTTACCCTTCATCTCTCAGTGAGTTGCAAACCAAACAAGGCCCAAATTGCACATAACCTCTCCAGCAAACACCCAGATAAACTGCAACCAGAGATCCAACCATCTCCGTGGTGGTGTATTGCTCTGGACTGTCTTCAGACTGATTTTAAGCAAATGATCCCTCATCTTTTTTTTTCAAATCTGATGGAGTAAATTGGTATTACAACCAACCAGGCTTCACTGCATGAAGCTGTACTAATTTAGCTCCATCAACCAAACTAAAAACTAGAATGTCCCTGTTTTTGCAAAGCATTGCAGATGTCGCTTTTCTGAAAATTTTTTACCTCACCATTATCTTGGAAATATACTTCAGTGCCATAGGATCAAAATCCCAGCACTCCATCCCCAACGTCATACAGATCTACCTACAGAACATTCCATGAATGAAAGAAAAGTCAACCTGTTCAGAGATGTTGTTATTACAGACCTCTGGAGTAGGTGGGACTTGAACTCGGGTCCCCTGGCTCAGAGATAGGGACATTACCACTGCAACACAAGAGCCCCTAAAACCCTTGATTGAGTCCGAGTGCTTCTCTCACAACTGAACTATTTCAACCAAGCACTTTTACAGCTTTGAAGGAGGCCATTCAGCCCATGGGGTCTGCACCAGCACTCAATGAAAAACTTACTCAGTGCCATTTTCCCACCTTTTCCCCACGCTTCTGATCATTCTTTATTTTCTTGCATTTTTTAATATCAACCTGCTCAGCAATGTTATCACACATCTCTACAGGAGGTGGGACTTGAACCCTGGCCTCCTGATTTGGAGGTAGGAACACTACCACTGTGCCACAACAGCCGCACCACCCACAACCAAAAAAGAAAACATATCTCCTTCACTGCAGCTAAACCATCTGCTGCTTTACAGCTTTCCCTCTTCTATTCTAGCCTTTTAATCTATAAGCTAAAAAGTTATTCTCTAAAAGCACACAAACCATGAACTAGATAGTTACAAGTTACAATAATTCAAATCAGCATTAGAAAAACAACGATTACTTAACTGTGATATTAATCAGATGATTAATAATTCTCAATTGTTACTAACAGGATTCTAAACTTTAAAGATCACACACACAAATAGTGTAACTTAGATATTTTTACTCCCCTAATGGCTGAGTAAATACAAATGTGATGCGATCTTGAGGTAGGCCAGACCTAGCCAGCACCACCTAAAAGAACAGGAAGAGAACAGTCTCATAATTCACAAAAATCAAAAGAATCAAATACAAATCAGCATAAAAGTAGAATTCAACCACAGACATCAGAAAACCAAAACATGTTCACTGAAAGGAAAAAACAATGCAATATTCATATTAAAAATTAGAATGAAGCCAACGGAAGACCAGAACAACGCATACTCATGTTTTATAAATTACACCACTGTATTTGACAAAGTTAGGCATGAACAAATGTTTTAAATGCTGTATAAAACTTTGATTCAGAAGCTGTGCTCAGCCTAACAGTAGACAATACACAATAAATGCAGTTAACTGATAGCTATTTATTAAAAAAGAAGTGTGAAAAGGTTGTATCAGAGATAAAAGGTACTGCAGATGCTGGAGAATCCGAGATAACAAGCATGGGGCTGGATGAACACAGCAGGTCAAGCAGCATCATAGGAGCAGGAAAACTTGACGTTTCGGGCCTAAACCTGTGTTCTGTCTCCAGATCTTCTCAAATGAAATGATGAGGCATCTCTCAAAAGAATTGCAGTAGGCAGACAGAATATGAATAATTGGAGATATATGAATGAAATGACAGATATGGCAAATAGAGAAAAATCCAGGAAGAATTCTAGACAATTCTAACTAACAAAATTATGGATTTTCACTAACCTGCAGCAAAACGGTATTTATGGATATATCAAAAGATGCCTGGATAACAGTGGAATAAAAAAAAAGTAGTACTTTTTTTTAATCTGGGTGACATAATAACATCAGCTAGGAAACGCGAATGGTTAAGAAGCACATAACACTTGCAAAACAAACGTTTCTAAAAAGTCAGACCTCTTTAGAAATAACAGCATCTGTACGGAAAGCAGATTCAGATTACTGGTCAAAAGTACTACACGGGTGCAGAAGGTGAACACAAAACAGACATGGGAAGTTAACTTACAGACAACAGAAAAGTAGCTTCAAGTTCTCAGATATATGATGAGGATCATTTGGGACAACCCATATAATAATGAATTCTAAAGAAAGCTGGCATACAAGTACAAACTTTTGAGATTATCACTAAGACACACTACAATTCTTTGGCCACATTCATGGTAGACAGAAATCAGAAGTTCTGGTAATAACTGGTTTTAAAAAACACGCAAAAAAAAGGGGGAGATAAATGAAGAACTTCTTCAACAGCTTGAAAACAATAAGTATGCAGGTTAAGAACACTGAAATATTGAGTTTCATGGTCCTTGATAGAAGCCACGACTGTAGATATTGTAAAATACGATACCCGAGAAAAAGCAGATCATTCCGGGTCTCTCACAAGTTAATTGAAAGCGTTACACCAGTCGAAGCATAACACAGACAGGACTTTTAGGGGAAAAAAAGATGACAGGTACACAGACCCTGACAGATATTTGGTATGCACATGAATGAATGTGTGATGGTAGTTGCTAGTCAAATCAGTACATAACAAATGCAAAACCTGATATAACTATCTTATGTACCGGCAACCATTGTAAGTCCTTAGATATTCACTCTTAACTTGCAATCACCCAGCCCACAGGTTTGGAATCATCCCCACAAATGCATGGTTCCATATTTAATCAATGAGGTGTGTGAACTGGAGAAAAGATGGTAGTGATGTGGATATTCATACAGACTGACCTGGTCCTATTTATAATCAAGCTATTCTAATGTTTTGTATAGGGTAAAACCCAGCACACAAACTGAGAAGGCACCCCATAGTTACACATTTACAGGTGTTACAGATGCCAAGAATCATGGCCATAACCTCCCTCAATCCCAAATCCCTTACCTTCCATCCAGCTGAACTGTTGCTATCTCCTTTGTCCTTGAAGTAAGGCACAGATTTGACCATCCAGTCATAAATCTGAGACAGAGTCAACCTCTTCTCAGGAGAACTCTCAATTGCTTTAGTGATGAGGTCTGCATAAGATTGATGACCCCAGGCATTTCTTCTAGAAGAACTCTTCCGCTGAGCATTTGCTGCACCAACTTGGGTACAGACCTCTGCATTCAGACCAGTTTCACTCTCCGATTTTACAGCACTAGAATCAGAAACATCCTGCTTTTCTTCTTCAGTGGGGGTTCCTGAGGCAGAGTCTTCCTGTTTGACAGTTGTCAGATCTGGCCTTGGCAAAGGCCAGGTGCAGGATCTGGGCCGGCTCTGCGGTTCAAAATCTGGATCAATCTCAGCTGGTGATGTTTCTTCAGCCATAATTGATAAGATGTTGTACAATATAAAACAAAACTTAGATTCAGACACAATGGCTATTACTTTTTCTTAAATAAAAAGGCCATGGCAAAAGTTCTCCAAAATGCATGCAATTTTCATTTCATTCAAATGTTCCACATCTTAAATTTTAAAAAATTTGCACCTTTATTGAAGGGAAGAAAAATCCAGGTATTCTCCCAGTTATTCACAAAGTCCAATAAGGTTATAACAAGCACACAAGCAAGTATGCTGGCACTTTTCACCTGTTATAACTTTGACTTCAAACTATGGTCCGTTTCAGTTCCCAGTAATTAAAACAACATAATTCCAATCGACAGGAACAAAACTGGCATACGTTGTAATATGTTCTGTCAAGTCCTTTCCAGTATTTACACATGCTCTGAATTCAAAACACAGATACTATTTAATACTTTGGCATTTTCTATGATGGAAAATCCGATTTGCTTATTATAAACCAAAAAATACTGCAAGGTCTCAACATGCCAGCAGAATCAGAAGATTTAAGTTTTGAAAGCGAAGTTCATGAAATTATCTTTTATCGTATGCATCAGCCTGTCACGGCGATCTTCGATAATGTCAATACACAGAAAATGCTTACAGCAGCCAGTAACTTCGCTAAGATCCGCCAGAATTCACAAATTCGGTGCAATTGCCAAAAAGGGTCGCTCTCCTTTTGTATGAAAAAGTACCTCCAAAATGGTGCGTTTGCAGTCCCTTCTCGAGTGGAATACAGGGTCTTCTTTCATTTGATGTAAAAAAAGGCAGTGTAAAAGAACAAGTGAAAATGAATCCCTGATAGCTTTATATTCGGTTTCTGCAGGATTAAGAACCCATTAGATCCTCCACTTCACAGAAGTGGCTAAGGGGCAGAAAAAAAGTTCCGAGGCAAAACTAGAAGAAAGAAAAATAATCAACGTGCATACAAATCTCCCAATAATCTGCGTTGGCGTGTAGGTTTCTCAAGGAGCCATTGGATGCAGCGTAGTCTCCAGGGCCGGTCGGTGGGCAGTGTTGCCTTTTCCTAAAGAAGGAGCTTCTTCCAGTGCCCTCACTCGCTGGGTCCTGGTCGGTGCCCCGTTGAACGGCCCGGCCACAAGGCAACTCCACTCCGGGCGACCATCTTGAGGCCGAGGGCGGGTAAAGGAGAAAAATGCAAGGCAGTTGCAAACCTGTGCTTCCAAGTTGTCGGGAGGAGGGGGACGGAGTGGTGGGTGGGAGGGGAGAGAAGCTCTGCGTCGTCTACCGGACACCTTGGCAGTAGCGGCCTCCACCGGGACCACCGCCAAACTTCATTGGAAGCGATTCCACTTCACGGCGGGGGTGTCGATCGGATATACTGAAATGTTCTCAAGATCTCTTTTGCTCTGAAACAAAACGTATCTTTTTCCCCTTTTTACGTTTCTATCTGTTTTCACCCGTTTGGCTTCTTTGGACGCGTATTCATGGCGTAGTAAACATCACCGCCTGACGCAGAGTGGAATGGTTGGCGGTGGGGGGGGGGGTGGGGGGGAAGAGGAAGGAAGATGGCGGCGCGCCGCCAATGCATGACGGATACTGTAGTCCTCAGGATGTAGCTGTCGCAGCACTTGATTGGACCGTCGGCGCACGGAGAACTACCTGTCCCAGCGTTCCTCACGGTCCGGCCTTCCGCTGCAACAAAATTTTAGATCCATGCGACCCCCGAGGAGCATCGCGGCCGTGTCATCAGTCAGCTCGAGGTCTGATTGCTCTGGGCAGGCCGACTGGATCCAGTCGTTGTCACAGTTCGTCTTTACGATTCTCTATATCGGATGGGATTACAGTCTCAGCCATTCCCGTTTCTTAATTTTCTCATCCTAAAGCTGCCACGGCGATGGTGCTGACGTTGACCTGTGCCGCTTTGCCTTATGGTAACTGTAGTCCTCAACCGTAGTTTGCCCCATAGCGTATGTCGCCCTGGAGAGGGAGTTGAACTACAACTCCCAAGAAGAGCCGGGACGGGCTTTAATTTAAGAAATCCCCTTCTACGTGGATATCCTCGAACCCCGATTGAAATAAACGTGCTTTTGTTATGACTGACAAGCCAACCGAACAAATGCCCCAATGTTTTGGTTAGCAAAGTTTAAAAACAGGATCTCAACAAAACGCGTTCGCTAATTAAAAAAAGTCGAGCGATGCCTGTGTCAAATATGTAATAAATACAGACACAGCAGTGTAACATATGGCCAGGTATGTGTGTTATGATCAATCTTCCCAGTTTGTAGTGTTTCTAGCTGCCCTCTGTAGAATAATGTGCTGATTGATGCCTCATGACATCAGATCAAATGTGAGCAATGAAATTAACTCATTGCCATCTAGTCTAGACATTAGTCAAGTCAACGTCTTGCCTATTCCAACATGATTCAACAAGTATTCGAGTATCCAACAAGTATTCCAACATGATTATCAAGTAGCACTGAGGTTGGCAAAAGCACAGAACGTACATCAGGTGGGCTGTTCAGTGTCCATCATCAAGAGTGGCTCAGCATCACCACCACAGACCAAGTTAGCCAAGTCTTAAAAGACCTGGCCTGCTGCGTTCCTTCAGCTCCACACTGTGTTCTCTCTGACTCCAGCATCTGCAGTTCTTGCTATCTCTAACTGCTAGACTGCATCTGCAGCAAGTGGTGAAGTAAGCGCAAGAGGGAAAACTTCAACGTCACCACTGTACTTGCTGTGATGTATCTATCCATGAAAGTATCAGTAGAAGTGACCACTGTACAGTGAGGAGGCAAAGTCCTTTTTCAAATTGAGGTAGCCTCCATTGTGTCGTGTGACATTGCCAGCATTCTACATGGGAATAATTTTGAACAGGTACAGCAACTCAAAACTAGGCATCCATATGGCACTGTGGACTATCGGCTGCGGAAGAATCATACTCAACCTTAATCTGAAACCCATAGTGGGTGTAATCCCCCACTCTACCAGTTCCATCAAACCAGTGAATCAACTCTGTTCCATAAAGATTACAAATAGGCGTACTTATAAACAGCAGCAGGCATCACTAAAATCAAGGTGTCAAACTGGTGAAATTAAAGTGTACCACTACTTGAGTGTTAAACAGCAGACAAAATGTAATATTTGGGGAAAAAATGAATTAACGACACAAATATAGATTATTTGATATGATTTAATAGCCATTACTGAGACATGGTTACACAAAGATCAAAGCTGGGAAGCAAATTTTCGAGGTCATGTGACTTTTCCAAGGGCAGACATGAAAGGAAGGAGGGGGTAGCTTTGAGATAAAAGAAGAAACAATCTAGGATCAGATCATATAAAATCCATTTTAGTTCAGGTAAGAAATAACAACAGGGAGATGACGTTGATGGGAGTAATCTATAAGCACGCTAGCAGTAGCTATACTGTAAAACAGAGAATAAATCAGGAGACAATGACAGCACACAAAAAAGACAATACATTAATCATGGGTGACTTTAATATTCAGTGAAATGGGAAAGTAACATTGTCAAAGGTAGTCATGAGGTAGAATTCATAGAGTGTATTTGACAAAATTTACTAAAATCGAGCTAAAAGTTGAAGTTCTAAATTGGACGAAGGCCAATTTTGACCGTATTAAGCAAGTACTGTCAAAAGGTGGATTAGGGTGGATGTTTGCAGGTAAAGGGAGGACTGGAAAATAGGAAGCCTTCAAAAATGAGATAACGAGAGTCCAGAGACAGTATATTCCTGCTGGGGAAAAGGTCCAGGCTGGTAGGTGTACGGAATGCTGAATGACAAGAGAAAATGAGGTTTTGGTTAAGAATAAGAAGGAAGCATATGTCAGGTATAGACAGCAGAGATCGACTGAATCGCTAGAAGAATATAAAGGCAGTAAGAGTACACTTACGAGGGAAATCAGAAGGGCAAAGAGGGGACGTGGAATAGCTTTGGCAAATAGGGTTAAGGAGAATCCAAAGGTATTGTACAAATATATTAAGGGCAAGAAGTAACTAGGGAGAGAATAGGGCCTCTTAAAGATCAGTAAGACTACGTATGTGTGGAACCAAAGGTGATGGGGGAGATACCTAATGAGTCTTTTACATCAGTGTTTACTGTGTGGGATATGGAAGATAAAGAACTTGGGGAAATAAATAGCGACATCTTGAAAAATGTCCATATTACAGGGGAGGATGTGCTGAACGTCTTAAAATGCATAAAGGTGGATAAATCCCTGGGACCTGATCAGGTGTACTCTCTAACTCTGTGGGAAGCTAGGAAAGTGATTGCTGGGCCCTTTGCTGAGATATTTGTATCATCGATAGCCACAGATGAGGTGCCAGAAGACTGGAGGTTGATTAATGTGGTGCAACTATTTAAGAAAAGTGGTTAAGAAAAAATCAGAGTACTATAGACCAGTGAGCCTGACATCAGTGGTGGGCACATTGTTGGGGGGAATACTGAGGGACAGGATTTACATGTATTTGGAAAGGCATGGACTGATTCAGGATAGTCAACATGGCTTTGTGCATGGGAACTTGTATCTCACTAATTTGTTTGAGTTTAAAATAACAAAGAGGGTTGAGGACAGAGTAGTGGACGTGATCTATTTGGACGTCAGTAAGGCGTTTGACAAGGTTCCTCATGGTAGACTGGTTAGCAAAGTTAGATGACACAGAATACAGGGAGGACTGACTGGCTCAAAGGTAGTAGGCAGAGGATGGTTGTGGAAGGTTGCTTTTCAGACAGGAGGTCTGTAATCAGCGGTGTGCTAGAAGGATCAGTGCTGGGTGTACTGCTTTTTGTCATTTATATGAATGATTTGGATGTGAACATGGGAAGTACGGTTAGTAAGTTTGCAGATGACACCAAAATTGGAGGTGTAGTGGACAGTAAAAACGTTACCTCAGAGTACAAAAGGATCTTGATCAGGTGGGCCAATGGGCCGAGGAGTGACAGATGGAGTTTAAATTAGTTAGATGTGAGGTTCTGCATTTTGGAAAGGCAAATCAGGGCAAGACTTCTCCACTTAAGGGTAATGTTTTGGGAAGTGTTGCTGAACAAAGTGACCTTGGAGTGCAGGTTCATAGTTCCTTGAAAGCAGAGTCACAGGTAGATAGGATAATGAAGAAGGTGTTTGGTATGCTTGCCTTTATTGGTCAGTGCATTGAATATAGGAGTTGGGACATCATGTTGCAGGACATTGTACAGGATATTGTTTAGGGCACTTTTGGAATACTGTGTACAGTTCTGGTCTCTCTGCTATAGGAAGGATGTTGTGAAATTTGGAAGGATTCAGAAAAGATTTACAAGGATGTTGCCAGGGTTGGAGGGTTTCAGCTGTAGGGAGAGGGTGAATAGACTGGGGCTATTTTCCCTGGAGCGTTGGGAGGCTGCGAGGTGACCTTATAGAGGTTTATAAGATCATGAGGGGCATGGGTAGGGTATTTAAACAAGATCTTTTCCCAGGGGTGGGTGAGTCCAAACTAGAGGGCATAGGTTTAAAGTGAGAGGGGAAAGATTTAAAAGAGATCGAAGGGTCAACAGTTTCACGCAGCGGGTGGTGCATGTATGGAATGAGCTGCCAGAGGATGTGGTGGAGGCTGGTACAATCACAACATTTAAAAGGCATCTGGATGGGTATATGAATAGGAAGGGTTTATAGGAATATGGGCCAAAAGCTAGCAAATGGGACTAGGTCAGATTGGAATGACTGGTCAGCACGGACAAGTTGAACTGAAAGGTCTTTAAAAACAAAGAAAATCTATCAGTCATAAACCTGTTTCATTGCTAACTTTTCCCAGTGCTAATAAAAGGTTCAGACTAGATTCTAAGGGTAATTGACAGGGTAGGTGTTGAGAAGATGTTCCTACTGTTGGGGCAATCTCAAATTAGGGGACATAGTTACAGAATAATGGGACATTCACTTAAAACTGAAATGAAAGTAATTTTCTTCTTCCAGACGGTACAGAATATATGGAATTTCCTATCCCGAGAGAATTGTGGAGGTGAGATCATTGAAAGCATTTAAAGAAAAGATAGATTTTGAAATATCAGAGATTTGACAGCTGTGCTGAGCTGCCATGAAAGAGGAGTCTGGGGCAGATCTGCCATGACCTTTTTGAATGGTGGAGCAGGCTCGAGGGTCCAAATAGCCTACTCCTGTTTCTATTTCTTATGTTTTTATATTTAACGAAAATCAATGATGTGAAATGTTAATATAAATTAATTGAATATTATCTGTAGCAGTGCAAATACGGGGAATGTTTAACTACCTTATCTTCTGATATACTGGCTGTTTTTACAACTAAATTCTAATTGCGGGCTTTATCCTATAATATCATCCAGATGTGAAAAGCAGAAAGAGGAAACTTTAACAAAACTGTAAAAATATATTTCATGTTTGCTTCTTTGCATGGAATAGAAATACAGCCAAATATTCTTACATACGAAGTAAAAAAGACCATGGACGCTGGAAATTTGAATATGGACAGAAAATTCTGTAAAACTTGCAAGTCTGGCAGTATCTATGGAGAAAGAAAAGCAGAGATAACATGTTATATCTGTAACCTTTTATTAAAATTGATAAAATATTGTTGCAGATTTTAAACAAATACAGATGCTAGGAAAGAAAGGAGGGGGAAAAAGATAAGAGGGAACATCTGAGAAAGGGTGGAAGACAACAGAAATTCAATTAAAGAGCGAATGACTTTCACTCATTGTATCTAGGAACCCTTTCTGAATGGGTGTTATGGGCCATAAGTAGAAATTTCATTGAGGGTAACAAGGTGGAAGAATTTGATTTTATCTCCATTGGCGTAGCTAGGAATTTTTGAGGGCCCTAATTAATGATGAACAGGCAAGATCAAAAGGTCTGATGCCATCAGGTCCTGATCACCCTTCACTGCAGTGCCTACTGACCTACATTATCTCATATTTAGGCAATGCATCGGTTTGAGAATTATTATCCTTGTTTTCAAATCTCATCATGGCCTTGTCCAACCTTATCTTTATGTGTAACCTGGAAGAATCTACTCAGTGCTTCACTGCTGCCATTTCTCATTAAGATTCATTCATGCAGGTCCAGCTTTGTGCCAACCTAGGCACAGCCTACCTTTCTATCTTTGCTTGAAACCTACTGGTTGTCGAGTGCAAAGAGCTGTTGACAACCAAATGTTATAGACTGAGTCATTCCAAAGTATGCACTAAAGTTTGGAGCAGCTACTATGAAGATTCAATGAAAAAAGTCAATTTCTAAGACCTTCCAGCCACAGCGCACAAAGTGGCTAGGACCAGTGGAAAATCTCTCAGATTTTGTGCACCAGAAATATTTGTAAGGAACTGTAAATGTACATTTTAAATATTACCTGTAAATGACAAGTGTACTGAGGCACCTCATGTACTATACTGATAGAAACTGTAATGCACTTTATAAATTGTGAAATTTGAACAGTTATGTGATGTACTTTTACACATTTTACGAATGAAGGACATTTTTGGAAAGAAAAGTGTTCTTTTTCAAATCCTGCAATACTCATTCCTGGACACTAGAGGATGCGCTATGACTTGGTGAATTGAGTTAGCAAAAAAGTAAGCATAGCTGTATTACTAGACAATACATGGGTACGTGGCCTGTTATCATTTTGTTCACTACTTTTCTCTGATAAATGCTCAGACACAAGAAAATGCAGTCTATTGTACAAAATTGTAAATCATCGATTTGGTTTGTGTTGCTGCTCTCCGAAATTTTATCTTTTAGATGTTACCTTGTTTCTTTTGTTCAAAGCTGGAAAGTCAAAAATAAGAATAACAGTAACAATGAAAACATAAATTTAAGGGTCTCGAGTCAATTTCTAGCTCGGGTTGTGGATGCTGTGGTTGGTTCGCTCACTGAGGTGGTCTGTTAGTTCACAGACGTTTCATTACCCTGCTGGGTAACATCATCAGTGCAGCCTCCGATTCATCAGATTCAGCTTCATCAGAGGCTGCACTGATGATGTTACCCAGCAAGGTAATGAAACGTCTGCGAACTAACGGACCAGCTCGACGAGCAAACCAGCCACAAAAACCTAAATTTATCTAGCACATTTAATATAAAATAATATCCCAAGGAGTTTCACAAATAAAACATATTTTAACAGTGCCCTTTAACATAATGGGAGCATCCCAAAATACTTCACAAAAACATTATAGTACAAAGTATGAGACTCTTCACACAAGGCAATGTTAAATCTGATGACCTAAAGCTTGGTCAGTGAGGTGGGTCCTGATAAAT
The DNA here is from genome assembly GCA_024137785.1 of Ginglymostoma cirratum. Classification (NCBI taxonomy): domain Eukaryota; kingdom Metazoa; phylum Chordata; class Chondrichthyes; order Orectolobiformes; family Ginglymostomatidae; genus Ginglymostoma; species Ginglymostoma cirratum. The sequence goes on along the minus strand of JAHRHZ010000016.1, from coordinate 47,177,821 downwards.
GTGACATGATGCATTTTGGAAGAAGCAACAAGGCAAAGGAGTATTCAATGAATGACAGGATACTAGAGAGCTCAGAGGAACAGAGGGATCTTGGGTGCTCATCTATAGATCCCTGTAGGTGGCAAGACTTTTTAATATGGAGTTAAAGTAGCTTACGGGATTCTTACCTTTATCCATTGAGGCATGGATTAGCAGAGTAGGAAGGTTACATATAAGCTTAGACCACAGCTGGAGTACTGTGCGCTGTTCTGGTCACCACACAATAGGAAGAAGGTGATTGCACGGGAGGAGGTGCAGAGAAGATTGCACAGGACACTGTCTAAGATAGAACATTCCAGCGATGAAGTAAGGCTAGATAAGCTCAGGTTGTTTTCTTTGGAGCAGAGAATGTTGAGGGAGTACCTGATAGAGGTGTATGAGGTTATGAGGAGCATGGACAGTGTGAGTAGAAAGCAGCTGTTCCCCATAGCGAAGAGTCGAGAAGAAAGAGGAAACTTTTTTAAAGTGAAAGGTAGAAGATTTGGAAGAAATTTGAGGAAATTCGAACTGTTGCTTGGCTGGGACCAAATATAGATAAATGAGCACAAAGATGAGAAGGAAAGAGTTCTTGCTGTAAGTAATAAGCAGCAGAGTTTTGGAGAGTTTCAGAGTTTGGTAAACCTCTTATCCACCCTCCCAAACCTCCACAATCTTCTCATAGCTTGGTGATCAGAACTGCACACAGTACTCCAAACATGGCCTAACACAGCTGCAACATGACTTGCCAACTTTTATACCCAATTCCCTGAATGATGAAGGCTTGGGTTGCCACTTACAGGAAGCTATGAACTTACACCCCAACATCTCTCCGTATATCAATGAAACTACCATTTACTTTCCTCTTGCATTTGACCTCCCAAAATATATTACCTCCAATACTTGTCTGGATTAAACTCCATCTGACATTTCTCTGCCCAACTTTTTAATTGATCCATATCCTACTGTATCCTTTGATAACATTTTTCAGTATCTACAACTCTGTCAATTTTTATGTCATCTGCAAACTTCCTAATTAGACCAACTACACTGTCATCCGACTTATTTATATATATTACAAGTAACAGAGGTTCCAAACTAATCCTTGCAGAGCACCACTGGTCGCAGGCCTCCAGTCAGAAAAACACCCCTCCACAACTAACGTCTGTCTTCTATGATTAAGCCAATTTTGTATTCAACATACCAACTCACCATGGATCCCATGTGACTTAATCTCCTGGACCAGCCTATCATGAGGGATCTTGTCAAATGTTTTTGTAAGTCCATGTAGGGACCTACCATTCATTGTGTAAATCCTTCTCTTATCAGACCTCCCAAAATTTAAGGTTGAAAGTTCACTTTCATGTTGATATTCCCTGTGCATGCTTGTAAAGCCATGTTGCATAAAGCTGGCTCCCGATGATAAAATGGGGCATTATCCACCTTGCCTGAAGCTTCAATGTTCCTGAAACTGCATTACCGCTGAGATCCTCCTTCAGACATGATTGAGGATGCCTTTCTCATTCCAAAATCCAAGACATCTTTGATTTTGTGGTTACCTTGCTGGCTGTAGATATGTTTGAAACTTTGTGATCATTTGCATCTGAACTAGTAAATAGTTTTCCTCAGCTGCTAACCCTTTACGTGTCAGGACGTGTACTAGTTATTCATATTCATTGCACTTAGCCTGCAACACTAGCAGGACTTTCATCTTCAATTGTATTTTCTGCAACTTTGCTGGAGTCCCAATCAGGTATTAGGGATGTGGAAGTGTAGTCGACAGTAGCTAAACCTTCAGGATTCTGGTCTCTTTTTGCTGCTTTGTTTTGCTCCAGTCTTCACTAAAGGGAAAGACTTCTTCATCTAACTTAGAGTTGCAGTTGTTGTGGCTGTTGCTGGTGAATTCAGTGAATTAATTAGACAAATTTACCTCTCATTACTTTCTCCAACAAAGGGATGACTCACCTCAAAAGAGGCAACAAAGTAAAGCAAAACAAAGGAAAGCAAAATAAAGTCTAAAATTCCTTCTTGTAGATCTTCATCATCTGCGTGTTTTCTCCCACTGTTTGCAGCCTCTGCCTTGAGCTAAATTAACAATCTGCACTATCTTCACAGTCATAGTATTGGAGAGTGATTCCTGGTGTGCTGAGTTGACTTCAGTGTCTGCTAAGTGAAAAACATCCAAAGCTACATAATCATCTTGACTTAATAAGAAATAATGTTTAGAAATGACATATAAGGCTTCTGTGATGTCCTTTGCAATGAATCAATTAATTCTAAAAACAGGTGGAAGTATCTGGAGAAGGGGAATCGAAGAGCTGCACATTTTGACAAGCCAAAAGAAGCATCTCAGTAATCCTGTGGGCAAAAGCTATTGAACTGCCTTCTCAGTCTTTCCCTCAACTCATAACACCCATTTTATTCTCCTGTCTATGTCTGTCTGCACATGTATGTAAAGAGGAAGTTTGTAGGGGAGTTGGAGTTTTAACTAGTAGAGGTATATGTTGACAGTTCATAATTGTTTAGCTATAAATAGAGTTGTTTTATTTGTACTAAATAGTAATTCTTGCTCAGTACTGAAACCTTATCCATGCAGTATGTGTCAACCTGTGTGTAAAAGACAAGTGAACTGGGGAATTTTGTGTGCTTTTAAAAATCTTTAACTTTTCCAAGGGCTTCAGGAATAGCGGCTTCATTTCCAGTGCACTATCCCAGAATGCCTCCAATACCCACAACTATATTCCTCTGTGTCAGGTATGACACCAACCAATGGAGACTTTTCCTCCAATTTTCCCATCACCTGTAGTTTTGCTAGGGCTTCTTGTTACCATTCTTGTTCAAATGCAGCCTCAGTATCAACAGCAATCAATCTCATCTCAACTCTGGAATTCAACTCTTTTGTCCATGTTTGAACTAAGACTGTAATAAGGTTGGGCGTTGAATGGCCCTTACAGAGCTTATACTGAGCATCATTGAGCATATAGGCATAGGGATACAAAATAGACATCAGAAAAACAAGTAGACAAGAGAAATATATAAGGACTCTGATGCTTTAGGCAGTTAGTACCTGAATGGGTTAACTGACATTACAAAATAATCTCTACACATCTAAATATAAAGAACTGTTCCTAAAAGGAGCACATGAGTTCAGCATGTGTTCACCAGTGCGTTGATAATGCTTCAATGATTGTTTTTAATGTTAACAGGTATAACTGAAGTATTTATGTGTACTTAAGTACACTGATAGTCTGACAGTCTCAACAAGGTAACCATGTATCTCAGATGTAATATAAGTGGTTACTAACTAATATGTAATCAATCTATCATTGTTTATTAAGATTAAGCCTATTTTCTACCTGAAGGTTCACCTGAGCATCCTTCCCTATGTGGTACCAGCTGCTTAGATTGATAGGAGCAAAAAGGATTGGTGGCAACGAACCTACCCAATCTTCTCAGCCCAGCATTATAAGATAACAAAAAGAGTTGAGGATTACAACATTACCATTACAACAGGGCCATGAAATCAGGAATGGGGAAATTATAAGAGAAAATGTTGAAACATGCACAACTGGACAAAATTAACAGTCATGACTGGGAGAAGTTAGAGATTCAACAGATTTTAAGCAAACATAAAGACGGAGAAAGAAAGGAAGACTGAAGTCTGAATCCATTAAGATGATTTTAAAAGATAGAGGGAGAATGGAGACTGGTTTAGAAGGACCTTCAAAAAGTAAGTTCAATATATCTGAGCACACTGCAAGACACTCAGAGATAGTAAGAACTGCCGTTGCTGGAGTCAGAGATAACACAGTGTGGAGCTGGAGGAACACAGCAGGCCGGGCAGCATCAAAAGACCAGGAAAGTTGACGTTTCGCGTCGGGACCCTTCTTCGGAAAAAAAAAGATTTCTGAAGCAGGGTCCCGACCCGAAACGTCAACTTTCCTGCTCTTCTGATGCTCTCTGGCCTGCTGTGTTCTTCCAGCTTCACACTGTGTTAACACTGCAAAACACTTCATGAATTCAAATACGATCAATGTCAAAATAACAGTTTCAAATGGTTGCATATATGGCAATTTCTTGGCTATGACCCTAGTTAGGATTAGGTAAGATAGAGGAAATAACCTCTGAAAAGAAGCAGAAATTATTTGGTAGCTTATTAGGTCTGGTTATTCAGCCAGTTCTACATAGTGGAAAACTACTCAAAACAGAAAATAGGCCCCTTGGTATAAAACTGTTTATTTTTCCTTATAGTTTCAGTCAATAGTGTGGAAGATAGTAGTGATTGCAATGTGGATTACAACAGCTATAAAGCAACAAAACTATCCTGCTCTAAGACAATGCAGAATCTACAACAGATCTCCATTTATTTAATAACACAGGGTTGTATTGTACCTAGCTGTTATTTCACCAGTACAATGCTCATCTTTTAACATGATCAGCACATGAGTTACAAACTATACTTTTGGATAGGCAAGGACTGATAAGGGACAGTCAGCATGGCTGTGTGTATGGGAAATCAGGTCTCACTAACTTGATTATGTTTTTTGAAAGGGTGGCAAAGAACATTGATGAAGGCAGAGTGGTAGAGGTTGTCTATATGGACTTCAGTAAGGCATTCGACAAGGTTCTGCATGGTAGACTAGTTAGCAAGATTAGATCGCATGGGATCCAGGGGAACTAGCCAATTGGATACAGAGTTGGCTTGAGGGTAGGAGACAGACGGTGATGGTAGAAGGTTGTTTTTCAGACTAGAGACATGTGACCAGCGGTGTGCTGCAAGGTTGGCACTGGGTCCACTGCTTTTTGTCATTTCTCTAAATGATTTAGATGTGAACATAGGAGGTATGAGTAGGTTTGCAGATGACACCAAAATAGGTTGTGTAATGAACAGTGAAGAAGGTTATCTCAACGTAAAGCAGAACCTTGATCAGATCAGCCAATAGAAAATTGGCAGATGGAGTTTAATTTAGATAAATGTGAGGTGTTGTATTTTGGTAAGGCAAATCAAGGAAGGACTTATACAGTTAATGGTAGGGCCCTGGAAGTGTTGCCAAACAAAGAGACCTTGGGGTGCAGGTGGATAGTTCCTTGAAAGTGGAGATGCAGGTAGACAGATTGGTGAAGAAGGTGTTTGACACGCTTTGCCTTCATTGGTCAGTGCATTGAGTACAGGAATTGGGACATCATGTTGCGGCAGTACAGGACATTGGTGAGGCCACTTTTAGAATACTGCATTCAATTCCAGTCTCCCGGCTATAGGAAAGATGTTGTCAAACTTGAAAGGGTTCAGAAAAATATTAGAAGGATGTTGTCAGGATTGGAGTGTTTGAGCTATAGGGAGTGAATAGGCTGTGCTTTCTTTCCCTGGAACATTGGAGGCTGAGTGGTGACGTTATAGAGGTTTATAAAATCAGGAGGGGCAATGGATAGGGTGAATAGTCAAGGTTTTTTTCCCCAGGGTATGGGAGTCCAAAATTAGAGGGCATAGGTTTAAGGTGAGGGGGGAAACATTTAAAAATAACCTAAGCAGCAAGTTTTAACGCAGAGGGTGGTGCATGTATGGAACGAGCTGCCAGAGGAGGTGGTGGCAGAGGATACAATTACAACATTTAAAAGGCATCTTTATGGGTACATGAATAGGAAGGGTTTGGAGGGATATGGACCAAATGCTGGCAGGTTGGAATAGATTAGAATATCTGGTCGGCTCAGATGAGTGAGCTGAAGTGTCTGTTTCTGTGCTGTATAACTCTATGACTCTATTACTTGGAGATTGGGTAATTTATACTTGAAATCACCTTGTAGAGATTATTACTGAATAGATTAATTTCCAACAAAGTCTTTTCTGTGTCTTTGATACAGACAAAATTTCTTCAAAATCAGAGGAAGCACAAAAGGAGCCAGAAGTATTAGAAAATTGGCATATTAATGGCAAAGGCAGTCTAATACAGAAAAATGTAGTTCAATAAATTCGTGAAAACCTATTAAGGCCGGTTGATTTTGCAATGCAGTCGAGAGGCAAAAGTTTAAGTGTGCACATGGAAATAGATGGGCATGCTAAAAAGCTAAAATGCAAATAGGACTTTGGAATTTACATTGAGAAGGATGTAACAGAAAAGCAAATGTCACGGTGACTAAAGATGGTCAAGTCCTATCTGGAATACTGTATGAGGATTCTTTTGTTTTGTTCTTGCCTGGGATGTGGGCATCACTGGCAATGTCAGCATGTGTTGTCCATCCCTAATTGGCATTGAACTGATTGGCTTGCTAAACTATTTCAGAATCAACCATATTGCTGCAGAGCTAGAGTCACGTGAAGGTCAGACCCAACAGAAGATCTCTGTCAGTAACGAACGTTCATGAACAACTGGGTTTTTACAATAATCAGCAATGGTTTATAATCACTATTATTAAAACCAGCTTTATGTTACAGTTTTATTAATTAAATTCTACTATCTACCTTGGTGGGATTTGAATTTATACCCCAAAGCATTATGCCTCTGGATTGCTAAGGTAATGATATTATCACTGTGCTACTGTCTTCCTCAATCAACTACCTAACAGTTGGAAGAATATTAACTCTGTCCTAAGAACAAACAGATTTTCTAGAATGATTCCAAGGATGAGGGACCTGAGTTATATAGAATTTAGGGGCAGTACAGAAACATGACTCATACTTGAAATGTCAATGTGCCTTTTCTCACCACAAGTCCTGTTTAATATGTAATAAAAACCGAAAGAAGTGCGGATGCTGTAAATCAGGAACAAAAACAAATTTGCTGAAAAAGCTCAGCAGGTCTGGCAGCATTTGTGAAGGAAAAAGCAGAGTTAACGTTTCGGGTCCGGTGACCCTTCCTCAGAACTTCTGTTTTTGTACTGTTTAGCTTTATTGAATTGAATTGAATTAGCTTTATTGTCTCATGTACTCAAATGAGTACGGTGAAAAGTTTACAGTTGCCGCACTACAGTACTATCTTGGGCACAAAGGTACCTAGGTACAGATACTTAAGATCAAATTCTGAGGAATCAAACAAAAATTTAGATAAGTAAAGAAATAAATAGTCCAGCTTAATAGGTCATAGGAATAAACAGAAAAATAAAGAAGTAAAAAGTTCAGAGTATCAGTCTTTCCCACCCAGTCCGTGCCAGCACCGAGCCTCAAGGGAGACGTCCATCGCCTCGCCAGCACCTGTGCCGGACCCATCACCATAGGAGTCACCCCACTTTAGGCACCATCTCTTCACCGGTGGGCCCACTTTGCTGACACCGCTAAACCCACACTCACCCCGTAACCAAGAGTCCCTGGCTCCGCTGCCAGGCCAGATCGCTGCCAGGTCATGAGTCCCACTTTGGCTTCAAGTGTCGCCTTGCTGTCGCCGCCATCTCGAAGAGTCTGATACTGCCAGCACCGCCGTCCCGATCAGTGGAGGAGCTTTGCTGCTGCTACAGCCAGCTCTGAATGCTGGGAGAATGACCTCGCCACCGCTGCCACCCACCCTGAATGGTGAGAGAACACACTTGTCCACTGCTGCCTCCTATCGCCGGGGGTAGCCACATTCACCACTTCGCATGCGGCCCACTTTTGCTTCTGCGCTGGTGCAGCCAACCAACACACCGCACAAAAGGCAAAAAAACCAAAAGGAAAGGAAGATAAAGAAAATAGCAGAAGCAAAAATAAAACAAAGAAGGAAAGCAGATGTGAGCAGACGGGCCCCAGGTAAGAGTCCACAAGCAGCCCTGTTACTCCACTCCTTGCACCAGAAGGGGTGTTGTGTGCATCCAGATTTTCTCCTTTTTGTTCAGAAGTACACTCTTTATGAGATGAGGTGGTGGGGGAGGGGGTTGCTGGTTATTGAAGCAAATTTATGATTTTTCTTTCATGTTTATGATTAATTTGTTTCAGGCTCTTGTCATACATGTTCCAGTTGTATCTTAATATTTTAATATTCTGGAGAAAATTGAGCTTATTAAAAAGCATTTATTTAAACATGGGAATGAAGAAGTAGAAATTAATCCAATTACAGAGTAGAAAAATTTAACAATAAGAAAGTAATCTCACAGACTGGAATCACAAAGTAGACAGGTATAGATAGGCTGAATGAGAGGTCAAATATCCGGCAGGTGGAATGTAATGTGGCAAAATGTGAAGTTGTTTATTTTGGCATGAAGGTTAAAAAGAAAGGAATGGAGAATGATTGCAAAATTCTGAGGTACAGAGACACAAGATAGAAACAGAAGTTGGCCATCAAGTTCACTTCAACATTCAGTGAGATCACAGTTGATCTGATAATCCTCAACTCCACTTTCCTGCCTTTCCCCCATAACTCATGATTCCCTTACTGATTAAAGATCTGTCTGTTTCAGCTTTGAATGTACTTAATGACCCAGCCTCAAAAGCCCTCTGTGGTAAATAATTCCACAGATTCACTATCTTCTGAGAGAAGAAGTTCCTCATCTGTCTTAAATGTCCAAGACGTAATTCTGAGATTATGTCCTCTGGTTCCAGACTTTCCTATAGGGGGAAATAACCTTTCCACATCTACCCTGTCAAATCCTCTAAGAATCTTGAATGTTTTGATAAATTCTTATACATTTTGTTCTTCGATGTTTCAACAAGTACAAGCCCAATATACTCAACCTTTCCTCCTAAGACACTCTCTCCATACCTGCTATCAGCTGAGTGAATATTCTCTGGAGTGCCTCTCTTTCCTTAGATAGAGGGCCCAAACTGTTCATAGCATTCCAGCTACGGTATGATTAGTGCTTTGTATAGTTTTAGCAAAACATATGATTATCCTCCATTCCTTTGAAATTAATGGTCAACATTCCATTTATGTTCCCTATTAGCTGCCAAATTTGCATGCTAGCTTTTTGTGATTTGTGTGGGCTCAGCACGAATCCCTGACGCAAACCATTATTGCAGGGAACTACAGAGGAGGGGAGACGAGAGAAAGAAGTGACAGAGAGAGTGAGGGGGAGAGAAAAAGGGGTGGAGGGGTAGGTGGGGGAGAGAAAATAGGAATATAAGGGCGTCCCAGCCAGACCGATCCCCATAAACCTACATTTCCCATGGCTAGCCCACCTAACCAACACATCCCTGAACATTATGGGTAATTTAACATCGCCAATCCATTGAACTTGCACATCTTTGGATGTGGGAGGAAACCAGAGCACTCAGAGGAAACCCACGCAGACACGGGGAGAACACGCAAACTGCACACAATCACCCGAGACTGGAATCACACTTGGTCCCTAGCGCTGTGAGGCAGCAGTATTAACCACTGAGCCACCATGCCGCCCATTTGTTTTACGTGTACAAGATCCGGAATGGTCTTAATAAAGTAGACTTGGAAATAAATTTTCCCCAAGTGGGATAAGTCCAGATCTGGGGCAATATTTAAAAATTAGAGATTGCCATTTTAGTACAGAGATTAGGAGATTTCTTTTCTCTGTGAATATTTTGCAACCTTGGAACTCTGTCTCAGGACATTATGGAGATGCAGTCATCCAGTACTTTTAAGGTGGACTTAGATTCTGAAAAAGGGTCACTGGACTTGAAATGTTAACTGCCTTCACTCCTGCCAGACGCGACCAGAGCTGATGAGATTTTACTACAATTTCTCTTTTTGTTTCAGATGTCCAGCCTCCACAGTTCTTTGTTTTAATTTTAGGTAGATTCTTTTTAGGCAAAGGAGTCGAAGGATATTGGGAAATTCAGAACACAGGCGGATCGATCATGGTCTTACTGAATGATGGAGAAGGCTTCAGGGGCCAAATGGCTACTTTTGCTTCTAATCAATATGTTCACGTATAAGTAAGAACAAGACAATGAAATTCAGCAGTATAATAAAATATTGAACTGCAGATGCTGAAAATCTGAAACCAAAATAGAAACTACTGGAGAAACCCAGCAATTCTGGCAGTATATGTGGAGAGAGAAACAGAGATAACATTTCAAGTCTGGTGACCCTTCTTCAGAAATTCAGCAAGTAGCAGAAAAGTGGTGGATGGCATATTAAAGGGTAATGTAAAATTACATTGATATTACAAAACAATGCACGATTTCTGTTATACAGGCACTGAATTGCGTATAAATTTCAGTATTTAGCTATTCCGATGAGAACCCAAACCAAGTAAGGAATTGGATTGCATTAATGTGATTTGTCTTGAAATATAAAGGCTCTTTGTTCAACAACATTAGAGAGGTGATGGCCTAGATGTTATTGCTGAATTGTTAATCCAGAAATAATTGTATCAGAGATAATAGGTACTGCAGACGCTGGAGAATCCGAGACAACAAGGTGTGGAGCTGGATGAACACAGCAGGCCAAGCAGCATCACAGGAGCAGGAAAGCTTGACGTTTCGGGCCTGGACCTTTCATCAGAAAAAATCCTTTCCTGCTCCTATGATGCTGCTTGGCCCGCTGTGTTCATCCAGCTCCACACCTTGTCAATCCAGAAACCCAGGTACTCTTCTGGAGACCTGAGGTTCAAATTCCACCATGACAGATGGAATTTGAATGCAATATGTTTTTTTTAAAATCTGTAATTACAAGTATAATGATGATAATGAACCCATTGCCCATTATCGGAATAACCCATATGGTTCACTATGGTGTATTGTGACACTGTAGTTGTCACCCACCTCTGAGCCAGGAGGACTGGGTTAAAATCCCACCTGCTCCAGAATTGTGTAATAACATCTCTGAACAGGGTTATTAGAAAATATATTTAAAAGACCAATAATTCAGTGCCTTTATAAATGAATCAATGCAAACCATTACAAAGGTGAGTACTTTATCACCCCAGAATCTGAATAACGTCATCTCCAACACCGACAGTCTTGGTTGGTTATCTTCGCGTCATCAAGTCCCAGGCTCCAGCGCGGAGCCTGCTGAGCCCCGTAACCTGAATAGCCGAGTGTTGCATGCAGCCGCCCGTGCTTGGCCCCAGAACATGAATACTCATGTTTCTCGCCGAGAGCACCGACTTGCGAACCCTGGACCATGAATAATCCGAATGAGCCACTGTGTCGGCGTAGAGTACGCGGCCCCTAACCATGAATACATAAACCCCGCATACGGGTTGAGCGAAGCGGGAATATTGGGTAGTGCTCTCTCCCGAGTGCCAGATAACGGCCCCGGCCGGCGGTAATCTGAATATTTAACACGCCCGGGTGCAGATTGGCTGTTGTGTTATTGGGCTATGCCGGCCGCGGGTGGAGTCGGGGTGTTTTTTGCATTTTAAAAAGTCCTAGGCCAGTAGTCGGCCGTAAAACAAGCGGAGTCAAGGTTTAAAAATTATTTCCTCCACTGCCTCCTTACATTTGCTCTTTTCTTCCCGAAGATGGCGGAGGCTCTGGGGGTGGCTGACACCCGTAGGCTTCATAGTAAACCGCAGGATTTAAACGACGCGTACGGGCCTCCTAGCAACTTCCTCGAGATCGACATCTTCAACCCACAGACAGTCGGGGTCGGTAGGAGTAAGTACACCACATACGAGGTCCGAATGAGGGTGAGTATACGGCTGCTAGCCTCTAATTTAAATTGAGGGGTGCTGAAGACTGTGTAAATCTAGTCCGAGGCTTCAGTCGTGGCCTACGTTCTTTTTCCATACCACCCCCCCATCTCAGGAGAGTGGCGATTCAGCATGTAATCGTGACCAAACGGAGAGGGTATCTTATTTTTAGGACGGGAAATCCTGCTATTCTTTTTACTTCATTCAGAAGCATATCTCGGAGCCGGTTACTTAAATATTCGCTCACTATCGGATACTGTTAAATCGCTGGTGCCCTCGATTTGCTCACGATCGAGTGATTCTCCACTTGGAAACTGAACACAACCCTCTGTTTTGAGGTGTTGGCTGTCTTGAGCTAATGTTTTGAAGTACCTTTTTTCCTAAAAGAAATAGAATTGTTAGCCCTTTTACGAAGGCGTGATGCTTTTAATAACCTCTTTCTGAATTCCAGTTCTGATTTTAGCTTTTAATCATGCTCGTTACTAGAAAGAGCAACCCACCCGATCGTCCCCCGGGTGCTCCTGGATGAGTTGACTGCGAGTTCAACCTGTCATATATCAATGGCCATGTCAAAAGCAGAAGGAACTGGGTTTTTAACTCCATTAGTAGCTTTGCCTTTATTCTGGTGCCATCTGCAAAGTCTCCTGTATGGTTTTGGGGGGGGGGGGATAAACAAGATGATAAAATGTTAGAGGAGTTAGTAGGTCTGGTGTGTGCAGAGAGAAATTCTGAATGTTTCAAGTCTGATATGATTGTTCAGATTGTTATGACTGATCTGTCTGTGGATGATGTCAGACCTACTGAATTTCTCCAGCAGTTTGCTTTCAATCCAGATTTCCAGCATGTTTGGTACTTCCAGTTGACTAAACATAATGACAGATTTGTACCTGTGTATGGAAAATTAGTCCTGTTTTCTATATAAATTAAACTGAATCCTATAGGTAAATAACTTAATTGGTGAATTATTTGGCCCTACTTGCTGTTTTGAGTCTACTCCTTTTTTAAAAGTTGATGAAGTTTTCACAATGCTGTAACAAACATGGTTGAATTGATTGCTTTTTTTTTAGTCTGGTCATCTTTCTGCTGTCTTTAGGATCACTCCATACTGTAATTTATCTGTTGTTTTAATTCAAAGCCCTCTAATGTCTTAATAAAAGCATTTGCTATGTAATGCTGAGATAAAAGGTACTGCAGATGCTGGAGAATCTGAGATAGCAAGGTTTGGGGCTGGATGACCTGAAGGGTCTAGGCCCAAAACGTCAAGCTTTCCTGCTCCTAGGATGCTACTTGGCCTGCTGTGTTCATCCAGCCCCACACCTTGCTATGTAATGCTGCTCAAATTGATACTGAGACTTATGTGGCTTGTGGTAAATGGACACTCAAAGGTGGTACTTACTTGAAGCTGTTTATAACTTTCAAAGTTTCATCTTTTGAGATGTGCATAATCTTGGCAAGGCCAGTATTCACAAGATAAGGGTGTCGCTGGCTATGCCAGCATTTAATGCCCATACCAGAGGGTAGTTAAGAGTCAGCCACATTGCTGTGGGTCTTGGGCTACATGTGGCCCAAAGCAGGTAAGGATGGCAGTTTCCTTCCATTACAGGACAAGTGATAGCTATACAGCACAGAAACAGACTCTTCAGTCCAACTTCTCTGTGCTGACCAGATATCCTAAACTGATCTAATCTCACTTGCCAACATTTGGCCCATATCTCTCTCAACCCTTCTTATTCATCTTTCCATACAGATGTTGTAATTACAGCTGCCAGCTCATTCCATACATGTAACTCTCTTTGCATGAATAAGTTACTCCTCAGGTCCCTCTTTTAAAATCTTTTCACCCTAAACCTATGCCCTGGAGTTTTGGACTCTGCTACTCTGGGCAAAAGACTTTGGCTATTTGCCTCTCTATGCCCCTCGTGATTTTATAAACCTCTAACGTCACCCCTCGGCCTCTCCCTCCAGCTCAAACTGTCTGATTTCCAGCAACATACAATGAACTGTGCACCTTCACACCTAGGACTCATTTGGAAATGCTCCCCAGGGCCCTACCACTAACTGGACTAGTCCTGTCCTGATTTGCCTTACCAAAATTTAAACAACTTTAACCTAAATTAAAACTCTATCTGCCACTCAGCCCCCATTGACCCATCTGATCAAGATCCTATTATGTTCTGAGATTCTTTGCTGTCCATTACACACTCTGTCAGTTTTGGTGTCCTCTGCAAACTTAGTAACAATACCTCCTATATCTACATTCCAAATCGTTTATATAAATAACAAAAAGCAATGGACCCAGCACTCCTCTGATCTGAAAAACAACCCTCTACTGCCACCCTCCTCCCTACAAAACCAATTTTGTATCCTGTTGACTAGCTCTGTCTGGATCCCATGTGACTTATCCATGTCTGCCGTGTGGAACCTTTGTTGAAAGCCTTGCTGAAGTCGATATTGACAACATCTTCTGCTCTGCCCTCTGTGTTCTTAGTCACTACTTCAAAAAACCCAGTCAAGTTAGTGAGACGGTTTTCCACACTTGGCCATGCTGCCTATCCCTCATCAGTCCTTGCCTTTACAAATGCATGTAAATCCTGTCCCTCAGAATGCCCTCCAATAACTTAGCCACTGTTGATATCAGGCTTACCAGTTTATGTATCCCTGGATTTTTCTTGCAGCCTTTCTTAAATAATGGCACCACATTAGCCAACCTCTAGTCTTCTAGCACTTCACCTGTGGCCATTGATACCAATAACTTGGCAAGGAGCCCAGCAATCTCTTTCCCTAGCTTCCTGCAAAGTTCTGGGATACACTTCCCTAGGTCCTTGGTGGTTTAGTCACCTTCATATATTTTAAGATGTCCAGCACCACCTGTCCTGTAATATAGACACTATTCAAGATATACTTATCTTTTTCCAAGTTCTCTAGCTTTTCATGTCCTTCTCCACATTAAATATTGATGCAAAGTATCCATTTGAGATCTCAAACAACTCCTTTTAGTTCCCCACACAGCCTTGCTGATCTTTAAGGGGCCCTATTCTCTCCCTAGTTATCCTTTTGTCCTTAGTGTATTTGTAGAGTCCCTTTGGGTTCTCCTTGACCCTATTTGCCAAAGCAAACTCATTCCATTCTTGCCCTCCTGATTTCTCTTAAGTATACTCCTACATCCCTTGTACTCTGCAGGGATTCCAGCTGTCCATACCTGACGACACATGCTGCTGCTTCCTCCTTAACCAAAGCTTCGATTTCTCCAGTTGTCCAGCTTTGTCCTTTTTGTGCTAACAGGAACAATCTTTCCCTGAACGATCATCTCATTATTCAAGGCTTCGCACTTTCCAACTGTCCTTTTACCTGTAAATAGCATCTCCCAGGCAACTTTTGAAAGTTCTTGCCTAATATCATCAAAATTGGCCTTGCTCCGATTTAAACTTTAACTTTTTAGATCAGGTTTATCTTTTTTTCATAACTAGTGAACCAGATGTCAGAAAAAACACAATAGTTTCATGGTCATTAGACTTAATTCTGGATTTTTAATTTTATAAAATCCATCTGTCCTGGCAGGAGTTGGACCCAGGATATTACCTGTGTCTCTGGCTTAAAAATCCAGCAATAATACCACTGGACCATCTCCCTGAAGACTTTGTTACCCATCCTTTTTGTTTTGCCTTTCATATGACTAGCTTGTTAGGCCATTTTTGAGAATGGCTAAGGGTTAACCACACCACTGTGAATCTGAAATTATATTTTGCCAAATGTGATAAGGATGGCAGATTTTTTTTTTTGCCTGAAAAGACTTTGAACCAGTTGGCCACCATAATTGTGTAGTTTTCAATTCCATATTTTACTTTAACTCCAAACTGTTGTGGGATTTTAAACCTGAGCTTCTGGGATATGTATCAGTCTCTCCTTCCCCTGTCCTCCCATCTCCTGAGTGAATCTTGCTAGCAAAGGTGTGTAATGTTATAATCACAAATACAATTTGTCTTTCTATGCTGTTATCACCATACACGATGACAATCGTAGCTTTGATCACTTGACTGTGTAACAATACTGTGACATAAGTGAATATGGCAATGTAACTTCAGTTTAGGTACACTAAATGTACTGTTTATGCAAACTTGAAATGTTGCCTACTTTGATAGAATCCCCACGGTGTGGAAACAGGCCCTTCGGCCCAACAAGTCCACCCCGAACCTCAGAGCATCCCATCCGCCTGTAACTCACCTAATCTACACGTCCCTGAACGCTATGGGCAACTTAGCGTGGCCGATCCACCTAACCTGCACCACTTTGGACTGTGGGAGGAAACCCATGCAGACACAAGGAGAATGTCACCCAAGGATGGAGTCGAACCTGGGTCCCTGGTGCTGAGGGGCAGCAGTGCTAACCACTGTGCCAATGCTTTTAAAACATCAGACTCTAGTACAGATTTGGCTCCCAATCTTGATTGTTTACTGAGCTCACTAAATTGATCAGACAGCAACGTCATAGAACTACTGTTACACAAGAACTAATATTTCAGTCATCACTAACTTCAACTTTAACATGTTCTGTGTATTCTAACTATTCCTCCTGGTGCTTTGTGTAGGACAACAACATTAATATTAAAGCATGTGATCTTGTCTTTACACTTTTTGTTTTTCTAACTTACTGAAACTTGTGCTGGAATATAGATCCAAAGGTCCCAGCACTCTGTTGCCCGACATAATTGTTGAACTAAAATCATATTTGGGGAAAACTTCCACCGATCTGGCAGCATCTGTGGAGAGAAAGCAGAGTTAATGTTTTACGTCCAGCAGCCCTTCAGGTTTGAAGAAACATTAACTCTGCTTTTGCTTAACAGATGTTGCCAGACCTGCAAAGTTTCTCAGCAGTTCCTTTTTGAGGGTTTTTGTAGTTGCTGAACTGTTATGTCTTCCTGTAGTTAATAGGATTACAGTGCTTCACGTGGACCTAGTTGTGAGGCTCCTAGCATCCTGCCCTCAGAATGCCCCTGGTGTGCTTCTGAAGCATGATGCTGTGCTGAAGTGTTAAACTGGCTTATTGGAAGACTAAACCACTCATTACTGGGCAGTCCAGAGGTACCATGGGCTTTGGTCTGTTGGGTCAGTTATTGTCTATGAAGACAAGCAAGTAGAATAGTGTTGGGGTAAAAGCGCTTAAGATTCTGTCTAGGTTTGGTTACTAAAGATATGGCCAACGTATCTGCAGTTGATGTTAATGACCTTTAAGTTGGTTCCTCTTTTCCTTTCATGGTTTGTTTCCCTCCTCAGTGTAGCTGCATATTTTGAATTATGTGCATCTGAGTACCATTATGTGGCCTTTCCCTTTGGAGGAAGCACTGAATATTAGGTTTTAGGTGATAGTCACCTAGAAGATTACCTTAAGCTGCTTTTTACTTGAATGAATAAGTTCCCGTTCATTATGGACTTCTAGGACTATGATCAAATGATGAGTGTCATGTGCCAGTACTGTCACATGGTTCCTGTCTGATCAGCCAACAGCTTGACAGGACATCCACCAGGGATGGTGATGTCAGAATTATGACTTATCACAGCTATCTGTCTATTTTTTTTGACTAATCTAACATAAAATACTTCAAAGTTCATGGTGTTTATACAGCCAACTAGGCTAAAATGGATTGCATTTAGCTCAGTAAATGTACACCTTGTGTGTTCAGTAGTTAAAATGACTAACTCAAGGCAATGGTTTCCCCCTTAAAGATATTTAGTGAGGTTGTGATTTTTAAGTTAACTGACAGCATATCTAATACAAAAAACAATGACTGGAATAAGCCATTTAAAATTACTTACTCAGGTCAAACAGCATCTGTAGGGAGAATGTTACATTTTTGGGTAAGTGGACATTGCCAGCCTGGAAAAGGTTAATTTTTGTCTTCCCCTCCCTAGATCCTGTCTGACCTACACTTTTTTTTGCCATGTCACCAGTAATCCACACATGCACCCCCACGCCCCCTGCACTTCCCAGACTTGTGTATCAAAACTGGTAGCCAGAAATGCAAATCTGCATTTAACACTTCCAGACAGTGAAAGACTGCATGGAATCTAAAGTAAAGTCAACTTTCATGGTCTTCCTAAATAAATACAAGTTCTTATCTTCAATACCCTCTGGATTTTCTAAAACACTTGTAGCCAATGTGATACTACAAAAAATGTAAATCAATTTCCACACTGCAAGATCCAGAAGTAGTAATAAATGAGGATTTTGGAAGTAACATTTGAACAAACAAAATATTGAAAGAGCCCTCTATGGTCTTTCTCATCCACCTGGATGAGGCTTGGCTTATCTCAAGAAAGCAAACTCTTAACTAGCACATTCTAAAATCTCTAGGGTTTCCACTTTAAACACTTCAAGTGTGAGTGCTTGTTGCTGTGCCAAGACCAACGTCTCAAACGAACATTGAGAGATTAGATATCATTTACTATCAGCTGAAGACTGCAGTAAACCCATCCCACCACATTTCTTTTTAAGAACTTTGTTCTGTGTTCCCATAACATTTTGTTCTGATACTTTCTTCCAGACTAATCTTTTTTAAAACAAATGTTCTCCACTTTCTTGAATTTTCACCCTAATTCCCATTCCATGCAAGCACAACAGATGTAACACTTGCCCTTTTAGCTCTCCCCTTCTTTCAAGGTGAAACAGCACACTAGTACTGTATAGTCACTGTTCAAGACTTGGTCTCCTCTGTTCTGGGGTAACTAATACCTCCCCTTTTTTTTCGTCTAAGTGTGGTTTCAGGCCTTGAGTTAAGTTATAGCAGATGATCTCTACTCTTTGCTTCCAATAAAGCTAAATAATTGAAGTTTGCCACTTCAGCTCTTGATTTACATTATCACCACCTAGACTGAATCTGGAGTTCAAGTTAAGATCATCACTTCTACTTGCACTTTTTTCTAACTGTAACCATCACTGGTTACATGCAATTCCTCTTGATCTGTCTGATCATGCTATGATTTCTTCATTTTATGTTTGCACTGTTGGTTTTTTGTTTTTTTTTTGTCATTCTAAACTCCATATCTTGAATCCTGTATGTATATCTCTTTATAAAGACGAGTGTTTGTTGTTTTCACCCATGCTCAGTTATTTTTATTTAACATCCATGATTCTTCCTGGCATGTGTGGCTTGTGAATGTAGGCAAACATCATTTCAAACTGACAACTTGGGCAGAATAACTGTTTCTTCTTGTAAGCACGAAGTAAATTGTTAATCAATTTGTTGGCTTCAAAACAATTTCACTTTCCAATCTCTCCATTCAAGATACTTGCATACTTTGTGCTGAAGATAAGTTGGGCTCACTCACCCTGCAATTGCATCCAGTGCTTTTTCCTTAAATCAGATGGGACTTGAGGCCATGCTTGAAGTGCATAGGAGGGCCCCTTTCAATGTCTCCCATAATTCATCCTTTTGAAGAAACTGGAGGGCTCTTTAAATTGTCTTTCAGAATCATGTCTTTTCGAAAACTACCCACAATACCCCTATGCTAATTTCTCTGCTTTGCACATCTACACTGCATGTTTTCTGAGCTGGGTGAGTCATCAATAAGTTTAACTGTGTTGGAAATGATATAGCATTACTTGCAAGCTATTAATCTTAGACACTAAATTGTGAAGGAAACTGAGCTGCAACTGAATGCAAAGTCCACTCTTAAATCATCTTTAAAATTAGTTAGCCAGGTGTGCTTACAGCAATAATTTGGCCAGTGCTAAGCATAAATCTGCCCTGTCTTTGCTATTGGTTAATTTAATCCTTTTATATTGTTGCACCTCTTCATTTAGGCAAATAACATATTATTTTAATTTTATTTACAGCCAGAGTTGACTTGTTGAATTGTTCACTTTGCTTACTTTATATCTTGCTCTGTATGTGAATTTAAACTTTTGCATGCTGCTTTTCACTTCACTAAGATTACAAAAAGTGGCAATGTAGCTACATTTGAGCAAAATTCATTTTCAAATACTGTGGACTTCTGTCACAGTCAGAATTGCCATGATCAAGACAATTGACTTGAAGCTCTTGTTTTCTAAATTAAAATGTAGCCAGTAGATCAAACTAGATTGGGTTTCTACACAGATTATAGCTAAGCAAACAATAGGAGCTGTTAGTTCAACATGGCTGAAGAATTTCCTGTATTCATTAAAAGTTTTTAATGTGATTTTTGCATCAGACCAGGATTAATCACATACAAAAACAGAAGTTGCTAGAAAACTCAGCAAGTCTGGCCACACCTGAAGTTGGGGGTGGGGGTGGTGAGAAATCAGTTAACATTTTGGGTCCAGTGACCTGTGCTCAACTGTTGGTTCCAGATACTCAAATTGTGCTTTCAAATCGTGTACAATTGTAACACAACTTTATTCCTGTATTCTAATCTAGTAACTTAGGCAGTGTCTCATTGCTTCTAATTTCATTAATTTTGTGTGCCTGGCATGAGTACATCAAGTCTTTGTCAACAGTTTGGTTTCACACCATTTGGAAAAGGAAATTCTGTTTGTGTACTCTTGAGTCAAGGGAATAACTTTGCTTCCCTATGTTTGCTACCCATCTGCTTTTTTTTTTTTTTTTTGCTGGCTCACTTGACCAGATAGTGTGGTAAAAGTCACTATATAAACTTTTTATCTCTGTTTAACATACCAGTTATCAGCCAGTGATGTTGAGAGACTAAACTGCTTTGGGAGTAAACCAAACTTTGTCCTTCAAATATGCTTGGTTTCTATCTGAGCACTTAGTGAATTTCTTTATATTTTTCTTAAATGAAAGAGGTTTGCAACAAAATCATCTTTGTTCTGGAAGTGCAAGTTTTCCTTAAGTGTATCCCAGAAATATTGCCGTACTACTGGTTTGAGCTGCCCTACTTTCAAAAAAGGATTTGAGGTCTATGCAGAAGGGACTTAAGTGATGAGGTGATAAGCTAGTTCCCCTTAAAACATGGGCTAAAGGGTGTCTGGAGGAGAATTAATTGCCATTTGGGAGCTGACTCTGCTTGTGGAGAAGGTAACTGTTCTGTAACTTGTCCCTCTTCCTCCATATCAATAATACAGATCATGTGAGTATTGTGAACTGAGGACAGTGATAGAGTTCAAGAGGGCATAATGTAGGAATGAGCAGACAGGCAGTTAATCTTCAATGCAGAAAATGTGAAGTATCCAATGTAAAATGAGTGCAATCTTTAAAAGAAAAAGGGTGCTTGAACAGGAGGGTCTAAGGACTTAATGTTCTCAAATTTATTGAACATCTTGGCAGCTTTAGAAAGCTACCACAACTAGTTTCTGTTCTGGCTGAGAACTTCATTTATGAGGATTAGTAAATCTGAAGCCCTTGGAAGAGATCTGATATAGGTACTCAAGAAACGGGATCTTTATTTAGGGAGAAATTAAGAACCAGAGGTAATTGGTTTTTGTTACCAAAAGTTCATATGGCAAAACCATTCTTTAGTGTGTGTGACTGGGATCTGGCATGTACTGACTGATGGAAGTAGTCAAAGTCCTTCAAAGAAGTAGGCAATTATCTGACATTGTGGGGGTGGGGATGTAATGGAATGTATTAGGTGACTTGTTCGTCTTGGTTCAAGAGCATTGAACATTCAGCCGCAGAACTAAACCACTTGTTTGGACTAGCAGGTCATATTGAAGCACAAATGGTTGAGGTATTGCAGGAAGTAAGAACTGCAAGAGATTGTTGTGGAAGGGATGTACAAGATGATGGATTAGGTATGAGGCTCATTGTGGTCACAGACTGTCTTGCAAACAAAAATCAGTCTGTTAGCCTGGTTGACAATTGAGTTGTGTGCCTGGGCAGTTGTGTATGATGTATTCTGATCGTTGTGCTGGATGTTTATCAAGTGTGCTGTCCTGTTACTGTTTGGATTAAAACAGATCTTTTTTTTCTTATGCAGCGTGTCAGCCTTTCAATTGAAAAGGCAATTGACTTGCATGTAGAAAAACATTGTTCTTGTGCACAGAACTATAAATAATAAGTACAACTGTTTTCATTTTTGCAGACAAATCTTCCCATTTTTAAGATGAAGGATTCATGTGTGCGCAGGCGATACAGTGACTTTGAATGGTTAAAAAGTGAATTGGAGAGAGACAGTAAGGTAATGCCATAGGAAAGTGACTAAATTTGAGGAAAATTGATGTCTTTCTGTCAACTATTCTTTTGAGTACTTAATTAGGACATACAAAGTAACATGACTAAAATGTAGTGGTTATGGATTATACTTGCTAGCATTTGCAATAAATGGTAAACTTCTCATTTTCTAAACTTTTTTTTTCATTAGACCCCTAGTCCCATTTGTGATCGGGGTAAAGCAGCCCTCTTCACAACTGACCTAAGAAAGCTGCCCAGGAAGAGGGATTTGTAGAGTTCAGCACTGAAACAACCCTTGATCAGAACAGACTAGTTGGACCATAATTCCAAACTAAACTAGTACCACCTGCTTGCACTTGGCCCATATCCCTTCAAATATTTCTTATTCATGTCCTTATCCAATGTATCTTTTAAATGTTACAACTGTAGCTGCATCCATCATTTCCTTCAGTTCATTCCACACATGAAGCACTTTAAGACTTAATCTTTCTGCGCTCTTGCATCCCGTAGCCTTTTTCAAAAAGGCCCAGCTTCACCTTAACTTGAACCCACCATTTCTGGCAACATCTTGGTAAATCTTTTCTGCACCCTCTCCAGCTGAATAATCGCCCTCCTATAACTGACCAGAACAGAACACAGTACTCCAGAAGAGGCCTCACCAAAATATTGTACAACATCAGTATGATGTCCCAACTGCTATACTTGGTATGAGCAATGAAGGCAAGCATGCCACATGCTGCCTTAACCACAAAATACAAAGAATTATGTATCTAAGCCCCTAGGTCTCTGTTCGACAAAACTACTCAAAAGCCCTACTTCTTGTTTCTAACCAAAATGCAATATGCTTATCCAAATTAAACTTCATCTGCCACTCCTCAGCCCATTGACCTTGCCCCAATTTTTAAATATGGTGTCCAGCAGCAGTAATGCCAGCAAGCTAGGGATACAATAAACAAAAGGTTTTTTAAAAAAAAAAAAATCTTCAATTTCAGGACCTGATCCGCAGGTCTAACATTCCCTCCTTCCACAATTGCCATGCAATGAAAGCAGTCTACTAAGATGTACTGCAGCAGCTTTTCATGGCTCTCCTTTAATGTCTTCCCAAGTCATAATCTATATTTCTTAGAAAGGCAAAGACAGCAAGTGCATGGTACAATGAACCCCAACTGACAGTAATACTAGGTAATTCAGATTCTTGGCTTGATTGACAGTGGGTTGTATCTTGACAGTTTGCTTACTGTCATGGTCAATGACTATATTCACACAAGGCTTTTAATGTACCTTAAGCTAACAGTTTATACACTTGTACAGTATTTATGTATAAAAATACAAGAACTGAGGTTTTATTACAAATAAAAGACTTAATCCTCATAACTTTGGATACTCTGACTAAACAAGTTGGGTCCTTTTTAATCAGTTTAAAAGAATGAGGAGTAACCTTTATTGAAACATGACTGTGAAGAGGCTAATGGGGTAGATGTTGACGTATTTCCACTCTTGAGGGAATCTCAAATTAGAGGACAGTTACAGAATACAGGAACATTTTCATTTAAAACTAAGATTTGAATGACTTGGGCATAACTCACTTCTGGAATTCTGTATACTGCAGTGGTGTGGAGGTTAGCTCTCAAAACGGTTCAAGACCAGGTAGATTAAGAGCTGAGGGCGTGAGGAATGGGTATCAAACATGCTGTTACCATGACTTGTGTATCTCCTTAACATAGGTTCCTTTTGAACACGTCATCCTCAATTTTTTTTTTTTTTTTTTTTTTTTTCCTCTGGGGGCTTTCTCTTGCTAACATCTAAACTGGGGACTACTTGGGGCTACATATCTTCTGCCTTGACTACATTTTTTTTTTAGGCTCCTAAACTGCATAAGTGCAACTTTTTTAATTCTGGGCATGTATAGATTCCTGAAGTTACTGTCAGTTCTGTGGAGTAATGACATGAATGCTAACAGTTTCACCATCCTTGCCATCTCAATAACTTGGTCCCAAATCTCTTCCTAACAAGACCCCATCGCACATGTACTCTAACAATCCTGCCTTTTTGCTTTCATGTACTTAAAAGTTGTGTAGTTGCTTTCAACCGGAAGGGGTGGCTCAGCAAGGAGTTAAATGTGCTTTTTAGTTGTCTAATAACCAACCAGTGATTTCTGCTTACTCAAGTGTACATTGCTGCAAAAACTTATTAGGTTAGATGTCTTTTTTTTGCAAAAACAGCATCTGTTAGAACTGCTTCAAGATAATGCTGCAATTTGTTGTCTTCACTTTGACCATTTCAGATGTTGGTGACAGTGAGGAACTAAGCAAGTGTATGAAAAGTCTGATATCCAAAAACCAGGATTTTTTCCCCACTGTCTTGGATATTTGTCTAAATTGCCATAGTGGAGCAAGCAGAGCTGAGTGACTAATGTAAAACTAGTGAGTGAATTAGCATGCATGGGAACTAGAAGTGTCCACTTTGAAAGCTGACTTCATTGAATAGATTGTAACTTTGAAGTGTGCTGGTGGGAGCTAGGTGAGGAAATGTTGAATGCAATAAATTGTCTTTTTTTTCATAAAATACCTTAACTTCACTGCAGATTGTCGTGCCACCACTACCAGGAAAAGCTTTGAAACGTCAACTACCATTTAGAATGGATGAAGGAATTTTTGAAGAGTCATTTATCGAAGAAAGAAGAGCTGGATTAGAACAATTCATTAACAAGTAATCTTTTGACTAGCTCCTACACTTCCCATTCGGGAAGATTTTCTAATGTAATCTTCATGGCAGTTCCTAGTTACTTGCCCTAAGATGAAGCCACATGAACACAAATGTTACAGTTCTAAGATTTATTGGCAAGAAATCTTGATACAGGAGACAACTGTCTATCTTGGCACACTTTTTTAAAAAGTAATACCGGTTGTCTTCTGTAATGAACCTCTATGTACAAACACATCCCAGCAGAACATTGTTTTTCAAAGTTCATATTTTCAACAAGTTAGGTATTCGGTGTTTTTTTTTTCTGCAAAGTTGCAAATACTTGGTTATTTTTCTGGGGAGTGAACAGAGCTTTAAATAACTTGGGGTGGGGTAGAGAAAGAGAGAGAATGTACCCCCGTAAAGATTAGGATAGAATTCTTTTAAAAGCTATTTGGAGTGTTTTTTAAATGTAGATAAGTAGCATTATAGTATGTAACTGTAACAAGAACAACTGACACTTGCTATTATAGCTTGAAATATTCAGTACTATAACTAACAATTACAGAACACAAATCTTTTCGGTTATCTGACAATTTTCTTGAATTTTTTTCCTCTCTTAGAATTGCAGGTCACCCATTGGCCCAGAATGAACGCTGCCTGCATATGTTCTTACAAGAAGAAAGCATCGATAGGAATTACGTACCTGGCAAAGTACGTCAGTAGGGCATCTGGATGCTTTGGTTTTTCCTCCAGTGTATTCCCTTATTTTTACACTAAATATATACACTTATCACTACCTTTTTAATTTTGACTGTTCAAAAAGTAAGCACTGCTGGTTTCACAACTATAATGTGGCTTTTTAAAATACCCTCTCAAACCCACTATATTCTAGCAGAGGCAGCCTGAGTCCTGCAGATTCTGAAATGAGCATCAGGACTTGTGGTATTGGTTTGACTTGACCTGAAAATCTGAACCTGTATTGGATGGGTCAGCCTTTGGGCTTTTCCTCTTCTGTTAATCTTTCACCCCAATTTCTTGCCATGGTGTCACTTGGAGGAAAATTAAACATTCATTAACGTTCTGCCTACAGACCTCCTGGATGTTAAATACAATTTCTAATTTTTGTATTGCTTGATGCAGATGGTGTTTAAACTTGTAACTGTTCATATTGTAACTGCTAAAGCTTCTGTGCCCTGCAAATATTTGCTATCTTGTCTACTAGAGAACAATTAGTGTAAGACTCAACACTTCCTAAAGATTTCCTCTATCCCTTTTGAAGGTAGCTTCATAAATGCTTAAACCAACCAACTTATTTTAAGTACATGTGCTCCATTATCCATTTCCACTCTTTACCCATCTCCCAACACAACATTCTCTGTTCTGTGATGCACTGAATGGCTTCTTACAGTAAGAGCACTGCAATTGGCCAAAAGTAGAACTGTAAGACATTTAAACTCTCTGAATTCCACATAAATATTTACAACTGAATACTTGCCTAATAAGTAAATTGCATCAACATATTTGGCAGTCATTACATCTGCTTATTGTGATAAATGCACTCTTGGTTTTACTACTTGGCCAAAAATGACATGTTCTGGGTAATCAAATGATCAGGTTTCCCTTTTTTAAAAGGAGTTAAAACATCAGGTGTGCTGCAATTGTTCTTTGTACAGTAGCTGTTAAACCTTGCTGCAAAATGTATATAAGCTTTATTTAAAATGTGCAATGTCAATTTTTGTGGCAAATGACCATCTTGTTAGCTAACTGTTCTATCAAAGTTAATTGTTCACTGCTAAATGTTTAGTAACAGCTTCAACTTTTTTTTACTACATTCCTGCTGTAGTAAAACTGAATTAAGAATTGTGTGAATCTGTTATTCTTGGATCCAACCATAAGCTTTTTAAATTGCATTTGATTAACTTCCGGTTTCTAATTCCTCAAATTTTCTTAAATTCCTTGCATGTTCATACTCCTATTGTGCGCTCAAACTAGAGAAATGAAATGCTGCTGCCTCAACTGGAAATAAATCCTTGTGGAAACTTTTTTTTCTTTGTGATTCGCCTCTAGTACTCGGATGTTTTCTTTTCCAGATTCTTAATGCAGTTGACTTGTGACCAGCATAAAACATTTTCCATGAAAATCATTTGTGCTGTAAAAGAATACTTGAGCAATATTCACATCTAGTTGTTGCCTAAAACTCTTATGTTGAAGTGAAATATAACAGGCATTTCTTCTACCAACTGCTGCCTTTTGCTTGCTTGCTGTTAAAATTTTTCAGCTATCTTTGTTCTGCCATAAACTTCTTTAGCAGTAGTGTTCCAGATGAGCTACAATACTGTGTTGGGTTTTAACACCATATCTCCATTTATTGGCCCATTACTTCCTGGAATATCATGGAATGTAGTACAAGCACGAAACATCTAGCTATGTTTAAAAGCTGTTGCTTCATGTACAATGAGGTTGAAGGGGTGTCCACTTTTTGTTAAACTACCAATTGTGATTTTTGTTTTTCTCCTAAATGCAGAGTCTAAGTGGGCCACTAAAGACTAGAGGAAGCAAATCTGTCACCTGGAGCACATCAGATGATAAAGCTGTTAACAAACTTATCATTTTAGTCTAAATTCTTCATTCTGCCCTTCTGACTTGTTCTTTACTCCCTTCTGTACGTTCTAATGAACTTTGGTTTTTTCCCCCATTTTAACTGCTCAAATCTAATCTTGCGTGAGGATAACTCTTGTAGTTGACACTTGCACTTAATCACTATATTCTATTCCTGTCCATCTGGAATTCCGGAAGATTGTTTTGTTTCCAACTTCTGAGGAATGGTTAAAGGAATAAATTCCTCCTGCTCTTGAGGGATGTGTGAATTGGTAGACGGCCATGAGGAGAGATGCCTCAACTACTTGGTATCCGAGGGAAATCCATGACTTGCTGTTATTGAATTTGAAACCTACATCTTGATGTAGTCAAGCAACTTGAAGACAGAGTACCTGATTTTACTTTTTCTCTGCAGCTTGAAGTTTGTTCTGTTCTCATGCACTTTTTTATCGCTAGGATGGTTACCCTCTGCAGACCTCTGGAATTTTGGACCTCTTGACATGTTAGTCTGAATGGGTTTGTGGACTTTAGATGTTAGTAGCCTGAAGGAAGGGAAATGCCAAACAGAGTGAAAATGTCTAAGATGACACTTGTGTGGGCTGGACATCATCAGTTTTGGGATGAAACTGCAATGGGAGGAGGGGGCAGGGAAGAAAAACCTTCTGTTAGAATCTCTTGGAGTAAGTGCACTTTTAATAGTGCAACACCAAATGGATTTTGTGTAAATAATCACCAGTCCTGTTCACTTTTTTGAAATACACTTGTTAGGACAAATCTATTAACTGCTTATTGAAACTATTAAAGGTTTCTCATCTAGTTTGGCATTTCAAAAAGGAGAATCTATGGTTAAGTACTTTCATCCCTGTCTGCTTAATGCTATCATTCTTATTGGGATTGTGATGTAATATTTTCTTTGTTAAAGATCAATACGAAATGCAATTTCTTTCCCACTGAAACCAGAAACAAATATGTATTGTATTCAACCAAATTTAGCTAGTATGACAAGTTCATTGTTGTCAAGCCATTCCTCTTAAAGCAACATTCCTCAGTAAGTCATTTTGTCTCTTCTACAGCGACTTAGACTTTTAACGTGTGTGTGTGGTACCATGGCCATCTCTGGATTCTGATTTGTGTTTGCTCTATAAGGCTGATTACCTGTCGTTGGAACTACTATTGTGTTCTCCTGCTGATCTCTCAGTTGCCTGCTCCAGTGGAACACCACCTTGTTTGTTAACATGTCAGGCACTTGTTTTATAGCCTTTGGCATGTTGAACCTAATTTTCCTTTCCATGTTTCGGTTTTTAAACATTCTGTTTAGCAGCTATTCATTGTCATTTATGGTTCCACTGGGATTGAAAAGATTGGCAGCAGATAATGTCCTGGGAAAACTAAAACAAAACAGATGCTAGGTATCGGAGATTCTCCAGATCGAGAAACACCAGTCTTCCAGCCTCTGTAGAGACAAAATAGTTAACATTGAGTCAAATGACTCTCAACTACATTCCACCAGCCCCTCGCTTCAAGAGCTGTTACAGATGGTCAAGATGCCACTGTGCAATGAGAGAAAGTAACAATTGATTTTGCTTATGTAACATCACCACCTGCGAAGTTAGTGACAGCCTTTTATCAAGGCTGCATATGACAGTATAGCATCAAGGATTGCTGCTAAAGCAGTCCAAGATGAAATGCAGCAAGAGCTGTCTACTATCCAGATTGCACTGTCAAGTGGCAAGTAACAGTCATTGCAGACAATGACCATCTCCTACAAGAAGCAATCTAATCACAGACCTGTTGCATTGCAATTGCTGAATTCTCCACTCTCCAGTATCCTGGGGGTTACCATTCATCAGCAAATCAACTGGATAAGCTGCCTACATAGTGTGGAGACCAGAGCAGCTTAGAGGCTAGGAATACTGCAGTGAGTTACTCATTATCTGTCTCCCTAAAGCCTGGCCACTTGACCAAGGCACATGTTGGTAGTGTGATGGAATACTTCCCTCCTCATTTAGAGGAGTGCAGCTCCACCAACAGTCCAACTTGACACCGTCCAGGACAAAGCAACCTGTCTACTTGCAACCATCTCCACTTAATATCTATAAGGTACACTGCAGAAATTTTCCAAAGATCCTTCTAAATCTACTGTGAATACTATAGAGATATATGGGAAGCTCAGCTACACGTTCTCCAAGCCACTCACTCCTCAGACGTTGAGGGAATGGTGATTATATTTTCACGTTGCTGGCTTAAAATTCTGCGTAATTCCTTTCCCCAGTCATAATGTGAGTCTACCTTCAGTCCATGGTCTAGAATAATTCCAGACAACAGCTTACCATTACATCAAGTGCAACCGGGGACGGGTAATGAATGCTGGTTGAGCCAGTGAAGCGCTGGCGGCCCCCCCCCCCCCCCCCCAAATCCTAGGAGTGAATAAAAGAAGCATTGATCTTGACGGCTTCTGTTTTGTATGCTATCCACCTTATTCAGTTGAGAGGTGGAACCACTTGCTTCGTAAATCAATTTTAGCTTTTATGTTTAACCTGGTGGAAAGCTCTAGCGTTTGGCACTGAATTGACTTCATAAATTGTACTGTTTAACTTCTTCTCCTCTGGTTTGCGTTCGTGGGGAAAAATGATACAAATTCCTTGATTTTAATTTCCAGCATGTAATGTAATAAAGTTTTAGACTTGTATATCATTTTAAGTTATTTTGGAAATTATGCTTAAAAAAGGGCACCCTTGCACATGTAAACAGGAGTGATGTTGATGATTATGGCCTCTTCAGTGAATGGCAGAGCAAACTTGGACCTCATTCCACTTTCCCAACCAATCTCGAAGTTTACAAATCCAAGGACACAAAGGGAGAGGGGAAAATTTTGATGTCAGACTATCCACAAGTCTCTCAACTGCAGAATTCCAAAGCTACACAAACAAGGGAAGAAATTTCTCATTGCTTGTGGCAACCTCTGACACTTTGCCCTCCACGGTTCAAAACTCTCCAGCCAGCTTACAGTCTGTTAGCGACTACGGTGTCAAGCCTTCTTAGAATCTTGCTCATTTTGATTAAATCACTTCTTGTTCTTAAAAAGCCCCATTTACTGAACATCTTGCCCTCAGACAGTGTTTCATCTCACAAATATGGGGAACTTCTTTAATCCTGTCTTAAGGTAAATATATCCTTCCTTTAGATGAGGAAATTTTGCTGTACAACATGTGTGGTCCTAAGGCTATATTCACATAGCATCGTTTCCTTTTCCTATACTCCAGTGCCTTTACAATAAAGCTGACATGCTATTTGTGTCTCTAACTGCTTGCAGTTCTTGCATCCAAGCTATTTGTTGCTGAGGACACCCAAATCCCTCAACATCGTTAAAATATTTCTCTGATTTAAGGAGCTGTTGTCTTTTGTTTCAAAAAATTGCAGCAAATGAATTAAAGTAAATGAAATTCAAAGGTTCCTAGACCCTTTTACCTATGTGAGTATCTGAAACTATTCTGGGATATTGGAAAATAAAGATCGCTGAAAGCAAAGTTAAACAAAAAATATAATGGAAAATGATGCAAAAATAAACTTTCGATATGTAGCTTTCAAAACATTTTTTTGTACCTGGATGTGAATCGACTGATCCTCTTCCTTGGGGAAGCTTGCATATGCCAGTGCTCAGCCGCTATCTCTTTTTATGTAAGAAAATGCGAATTAAGTCAACGAAGCCAACAAGTGGGAATGACGTTGAGGGAGTATCCCAAGTGGGATGCAACATTTAAGGCCTTGACTGCTAGTGCAGATGGAGATAAAGAACCCTTTGCCTCTAGGCACACACACGTCACGTGCAGATGTATTTGCCACCACCCCGACGCTAGGACAGAATCAAAGCAGTTCTCAATGGCATAGTAAGGTAAAATGGGTAAAGGTTTGTCACTATTGAATGTAGCCGCAAAATATCTTTGAATCTCCTCCATTTGATTTGACTGTGGAAGGAAAGTTAACGGAATGATAGACTTGAATTTTTCTTGACTCACCCGAACCTAAGAGCTACCACTTCAAACTGTGTCTGCTAGCAGATATTTAAGTGTACCAACAACCTCAATATGTTGTATTCCCTAAAAGGACTGTATGACAAAATTCAATTATCAAAAAAATCCAAACAAATTTCTTCAATCAAACTGCTAGTGGCTTCTTGTTGCTATCCTACAAAGAAAGATTTGCATTCCTAAGAACTTAACGAAGTAGTAGTATATTTGAATTAATACATTATTGTAGTAAACACAGCTCAACCACAAGAGGGCACAATAGCCAAACTCAATCCTACAACAAACCGAATGCTGGCGAAGCTCAGGTCTGGCAGCCTCTGTAGAGAGAGAGAAATAGAGTTAATGTTTTGAATCCAGTCTAATTTTGTTTAAACCATCCTTCACACATTCCAGTGTGCAAAATGTACTGGCATGATTTGAATTAGATTTTGCTGAGACTGGCTGGATTTAATGAGCGTTTGTAGGTGAGAGGCTAGAAAAGTACTGCAGGTTAGGGTCAGTCGAGCAGGAAAGTCAACATTTCGCGCCAAAGCCCTTCATCAGGACTTAGTGTCTCCTGGATTTAATGAGATTTTTTTGAGTCCTAATATTCTACTATTGAGGAGAACTGTTCCATTATTCTCTTACTAGAAATTATATACAGATTTATCTATAAACAAGGAGGCAGTGGCAATGTCACAGGATTGTTAACTTGTCAGTAGTTGGGAAACTTCAATGTCCATCACTATAAGTAGGTCAATAGCACCACTGCTGATCAAGTCCTAAAGGACTCTGCTGCTAGACTGGGTCTAGAAGGTATTGACAGAACTAACAAGACGAAAGAGCTTCTTTGACCTTCTCCTCGCCAACCTACCTGACACAGATGAATTTGACCATGAAACTATCAGTAAAAGTTACCATTATACTGTACTTGAGGAGATGAAGGCCTGTGTTCACAATGTGGGAAAATCTGCATTGTGTCATGTAACACTACCATCATAGGAATGAGGTAGATTTTAAGCATATCTAGCAACTGAACACTTGGCATCCCTGAGGCTCTGTGAGCAATCAGCAGAAGCGGAATTGTACTCAAACACAATCTGCAATCTCATGGCATGAAGTATCCTTCATTGCTTTCTATTACTCAATCTTTATCACCAAGCCAGGGGATCAACCCTGGTTCAGCGAAGGGTGGGCATGCCAGGAGCACTATCAGGCATACATAAAAATGAAGTGTCAACCTGGTGAACGTATAAAACAGGACAACTTGCAGGCCAAACAGTGGAAGTAGCATATATTAGACAAAGCTAAACAATCCCTTACCAATAGATTAGGTCTAAGGGCTCTGCAGTCTTGACATTGTTGTAAATGGTGGTGGACAATTAAACAACTAACAGGAAGAAGGGGTACCACAATTGGCTCCCCACCCCCCCCACCCCACTCAATGATGGCAGAGCCAAATATACCAGTGCAAAATGCCAGCCTGAAGAATTTTCAAGTATCTTCATCTAGTCATGCCAAGTGGCTGATCATTTCACACGGATGATCCCTGGAATGGTAGGCCTAACATACGATGAACGGCTGAGGATCCTGGGATTGTATTCATTAGAGTTTAGAAGGTTGAGGGGAGATCTAATAGAAACTTACAAGATAATGCATGGCTTAGAAAGGGTGGACGCTGGGAAGTTGTTTCTGTTAGGTGGGGAGACTAGGACCCGAGGGCAGAGCCTTAGAATTAGAGGGGGTCGATTTAGACCGGAAAT
The DNA here is from genome assembly GCA_024137785.1 of Ginglymostoma cirratum. Taxonomy (NCBI): domain Eukaryota; kingdom Metazoa; phylum Chordata; class Chondrichthyes; order Orectolobiformes; family Ginglymostomatidae; genus Ginglymostoma; species Ginglymostoma cirratum. The sequence goes on along the minus strand of JAHRHZ010000016.1, from coordinate 47,145,134 downwards.
GAGGAGACATTTCTTCAGCCAGAGAGTGGTGGGCCTGTGGAATTCATTGCCACGGAGCGCAGTAGAGGCAGGGACGTTGAATGTCTTCAAGGCAGAGATTGATAAATTCTTGATCTCGCAAGGCTACAGGGAGAGTGCGGGTAAGTGGAGTTGAAATGCCCATCAGCCATGATTAAATGGCGGAGTGGACTCGATGGGCCGAATGGCTTTACTTCCACGCCTATGTCTTATGGTCTTATTCCTGGCTTCCTCTTGAGTCTTAATCATCACAGATGATTACCTAGTCTTTAGCCAGTTCAATTCTCTTCCCTTGATGTCAAGAAACCACTGAACGCACAGAATACTGTCATGGCTGTGGGTTCTCATAACACTCTGACAATTGTACTGAAGACGTGCTCCATAATTAGCTGTGCCCAGAGCAAAGCAGTTCCAGTACAGCTGCAACACTGTATTTACTCAATAAATTGCAATGGCATGTCCTGTCCACAAAATGCGTGACCAATCTGACCTGCCCAAATGCCACCCATTAGTCATTGTCAGTCATCAGCAAAGTGATGGAAAGTGCCTTTAACAGTGGCAATTACTCAATAAAAACCTGCTCCCTGATGCTCAGTTTGAGTTCTGCCAGGCCCACTTAACTCCTGACCTAATTACAGACATGTAATTGGAGCAGACATGGACAAAAGAGGTAAATTCCGGAGGGGATAACATCAAGGCTTCACTTGAACAAATATGGCATCAAGGTGCGTTAGAAGAACACGAGTCAATTGAAGTCAGGCATGAATCACTCTAATAGTTGGAGTCATATCTACATAAAGGAGAGTGGTTTTGGTTGTTAGGTCACCATCAGCTCAATTCCAGAACTTCTCTGCAGGAATTCCTCAGGGTAGTGTCCTAGGCCAACCACCTCTATCTGGTTTTTAAATGACATTTCCTTCATCATAAAGTTCCCACTTTAGGTGGGGACGCTTGCTGATGATTACATAATGTTCAGCACCATTCGTGACTTCTCAAGTACTGAGCAATCCGTGTCCATAGGCAACAAGATCTTTTCTTTATTCATTCGTGGAAGTAGACCTCGCCGGCTGACCAGTATTTATTGCCCATCCATAGTTGCTCTTGAGAAGGTGGCAGTGAGCTGCCTTCTTGAACTGCTACAGTCTATGTACTGTAAGAAGACCCACAATGCTGTTAGGGAGGGAATTTCAGGATTTTGACTTTTTTGAAGGAACAGTGATATATTTCCGGGTCAGGATGATGAGTGGCTTGGACGGGAACCATATGTAGTGATGTTCACATGTATCTGCCGCCCTTGTCCTTCTGGATGGAAATGGTCTGGGTTTGGAAGGTATTGTTTAAGAATCTTTGGTGAATTTCTGCAGTGCATCTAGTCAGTAGTATACGTAGCTGTGCGTGAATGTTGGTTATGAAGGGAATGGATGTTTGTGGATATGGTTCCAATCAGACAGGCTGCTTTGTCCTGGATGGTGTCAAGCTTCTTCAGTGTTGTTGGGGCTGCCCTCATCCAGGCAACTGGGGAGTATTCCACCACATCCCTGACTTGTGCCTTTTAGATGGTGGACAGGCTTTGGGGAATCAGGAGGTGAGTTACTCATGACAGTATTCCTAGCTTCTGACCTACTTTTGTATTCACTGTATTTATGTGGTCAGTCCAATTACTTTTCTGGTCAATCGTAACCCCCAGGGTTGATAATGGGGGATGTCAAGGGAAAGTGGTTAGATTGTCACTTATTGGTGATTGTCATTGCCTGACATTTGAGTGGCATTAATGTTACTTGCCACTTTCATACCAAGCCTGGATATTGTCCAGGTAATGCTGCATTTGAACGTGAACTGTTTCAGTCTCTGAGGAGTTGTGAATGGCGCTGAACATTGTGCAATCATTGGTGAACAGACAAAAAAAAAATTACCTGTCAAGTGCTTCAGGGGAAGTACTGACCCCATGCCAAAAGGCTATAGTCAGAGAGATAATAGAACCCATGTGCAAAACTGGTGTTTGAAGAAAGTCTTAAAGGAAAAGACAGTACTGCAGGTCCTATTCAGAGCAGTTGAGGCTACAGAACCTTTGCTTCATCACCCTAATCATTGCTTGATGTTCCTTCTGGCAGTGTAGCTCTCAACACTGGCAACATGGAGTTGCATTGCAGATGAGAATCACGAGTCAAATGTGGAGCTGATAGACCTTGCTGTCCAGCAGCCACCATCTGGTTAATGTGATGGCTAGAAGTTTGATAGAACAATGGACTGGCACCTAACGAATGCATCCAGATTGCACTTAGGGTAGTAGGCAGGATAACATGCCAAGCGTGGTTGTACACAAAGTGTACATTCAATGAGTCACAATCTTATTGTGGTGTATCTCAACATTGGGATGGAGCCTGTGTAAAGCTAAAATGTATGCAGTGCATGGCATCCAGAATCATGGGGAGTAATGTAAGAACATAAGAAATAGAAATAGGAGTAGGCCCTTCAGACCATTCAATCTGCCAGTCAATGAGATCATGACTGATCTACTGTTTCAATGCCATCATCCTGCTATCCTTTGATTTTTTTTAATATATAGAAATTTATTGATCTCTGTCTTGAACATACATGACTGAATGATTTGAGCCTACAGCCCTCTGGGGTAGAGAATTTCAAAGCCTTACCATACTCTGACTGACTCTTCCTTCACATCTAAGTCTTAAGTGATGTATCCCTTATTCTGAGATAAAAGGTACTGCAGATGCTGGAGAATCCGAGATAACAAGGCGTAGGGCTGGATGAACATAGCAGGCCAAGCAGCATCAGAGGAGCAGGAAAACTTGACGTTTCGGGCCTAGACCCTTCATCAGAAATGGGGGCGGGGAAGAGGGTTCTGAAATAAATAGGGAGAGAGGGTGAGGCGGGTAGAGGATGGAGGATGCAGGATGCTGAGTCATACAGCAACAGAAATAGACCCTTCTGGACCAGTGCATGCCAATCATAATCCCAAACTAATCTAGTCCCATCTGCCTGCTCCTGGCCCATATCTCTCCAAATTTTTCCTACTCATGTACTTTTCTAAGTGTCTTTTAAACATTGTAATTGAGCCAACATCCATCACTTCTTCAGGAAGTTCATTCCACATGCGAACTACTCTGTGTGAAAAGAAAATTGCCTCTCAAGTCTTTTTTAAATCTTTCTCCTCTCACCTTAAAAAAAAAAGACCCCTATCTTGAAATCCCCCACCCTAGGGAAAATACACCTACCATTGACCCTATCTATACCTGTCGTAATTTTAGAAACTTCTATACGATCACCACTCAACCTCTTATGCTCAAGTGAAGTATTGAAAGATTTACCAATGGCATAACTACTGCCATTTATTAGTTTCTCAATTTATTGACACACCGATCTGAATCTATGGCTATAAACAGGTGAGGACTTAATGTTGGAACTGCATGTCCAGATTACAACTGTCCTACTTTAGAAATAAAACCAGTCTGACTCCAAACTAAGACACAAATAGGTTCTGAACAAGGTCTCACACATAACATGCATTGTCTGTCCTAAATTGTCACCTCTTCTTTCCACTGATAAAACACTTAGTTCTCTCAGGACCGTGACTTGAAAGGCAATTGGGAATTTACATACACATACTAATCAATTAAAAACTTCTAACTGATTAAAAATTTAACAGCATCCTCATCAATGGTGTGAAACCTTGATCTTTTGCGTATACATTTTGTGTCTGAAACTACCTCTCTAACTAACACCTGAAGAAGGACCGAGGCTCCGAAAGCTTGTGTTTTCAAATGAAAAAAACTGTTGGCCTATAACCTGGTGTGGTGAGATTTCTGAGTTTGTCCACCCCAGTCCAACACCAGCACCTCCACATCATGCTGGAAAAACTGAACTAAAAAGAAAACAGGGGGGAGAAAAAAATGGAGGAACTCAGTAGGTCAGCCAGCTTTATTGGAGAGAAGCAGGACCTGTTGCAGACTTGGGGGGGGGGGGGGGGGGCAACCCACAGCATTCTCCTCACCACCATGTGCTTGCGTATGGGTTCCAATATTGCACTGATGGGGCTGATCTTGATTAGCTTCAGAGCCATTTAGTTGTTTATAAGTATGTTAGGACCGGAGTGCAGGTTTAGAGTAAAGTGCTCCTGACTCAGTCCTTGAGCAGACCTGACCAGTGTTACCCCCCGCCCATTTATCTTTCTGTGTAGAATGAGGCGGAGCCTCTGCTGTTTGTGCAATGTCTGGGGATCCGTTTCGTCTGCAACTGATTGATTTTGATACTTCCATTTATTCCGGCAACCGGCAGGCAGCAGGCGACGACACGCACGTTTAACACTTGGGGATTTTGTATATTTCCACAGAGAGAACTCGCCCCGGGCTGTTTGACTGTAGATCGGTCCAAAACCCTGGCGACGGGTTAAGTCAGGCCAAAAAAAAACATTACATAAAAGCATCGGGTGCAGACCACACCGATTGGGAAAACAAGTGCACGCAGCTCCCTTGCAGGAGGGGGCAGATGGACGGCGAGACGGCAGAGCTGAAGCAGACGGTGGAGATGGGGGAGGTGGCTGAGCTGCAGTCGGAAGAGCCGGAGGGCAGCGCCCCCGAGCTCCCGGCACAGGCGGCCTCCACTCCGGGAGCACAGCCCGGCTCCCTCGTCCCCGAAGGCGGCTTCGGCTGGCTAGTGGTTTTCGCCAGCACCTGGTGCAACGGCTCCATTTTCGGCATCCAGAACTCATTCGGGATTCTCTACATGATGTTCCTAAAAGAGTTGGAGGCTCGCAATGAGGCGAGCATCCAGTTTAAAACTGGTGAGTGTCAATTGTCCAGGTCTTCAGGCAGTGCCACGGTTTCCCGTCCAACTTCCCCAGAAACCATTCCAACTCGGCGAAAGTTACTGTGACCAGACGCTGTCTCTGCGATGTAGGACGTGATTAGCACGTTTTGTGCATCTTATTTGATCTGATTAATTATTGTCACGTGCACCGAGATACAGTGAAAATCATGGTGTTGCCTACAATCCTGGCAAAGCATACCTTACACACTGCATCAGGGTAATAGAACAGAATGTAGTGTCACAGCTACAGAAAAGGTGCAGAGAAAGATCATCTTTGATATATGGGAGGTCCATCGTAAAGTCTAAGAAGCTGTAAGTCATATGCAACGTGTTATATGAAGAGCCGTATCTTACATTTAGCAGAAAGAGTGATGTTTGTTGCAAACTAATGGAGCTTTGTTTGTCTCCTTGTCGGGAGTTATGTCAAAGCTTAGCACTTGAACCAAACAGAAATCCTTTTGGAAATGATTTCGGAAGCGGTAGGTTTTCCTCTGAGATAATGAGAGAAAATGTAGGGAATACTCAGTTAAGTTAAGTTAAGGAGCATCTGGGGGGAGAAGCAGATGCCGTGGCTGCAGTGACGGGTTTCTGGTTGGTTTTCAGATTTCCAGTGCTTGCTTTAGTTGAGATGAGTGACTGAACTGTGCAACGTTAGAACAAGTGAAACATCGCAAATAAAAGCAAAATTCAGGGAATACTGGAGACTTGACACGCTGGCTTTATTTCTTTCCGCAAATGCTATCAAATCTGTTCAGTTTCTCCAACATTCTGTGTGTGAAACATGAAAGAACCCTGGCAAAATTGAAGTGAATCAGGGACACAGCTGTTGGTTAGAGACATGCCTAGCAGAAAGGAAGATGGTTGCATTGGTTGGGATCAGTCTTTTCAGCTCCAGGACATTTCTGCAGGAGCTCCTCAGGCTAAATATCTTCCTAATCAAAATGTTCAGACATGTTATTACACTCCTCTGGAGCAGGTGGGACTTGAATCTGGGCCTCTTGGCTCAGAGGTAGGGACCCTACCACTGTGCTACAAGAACCCCAAGCTCTTCATAGTAGATATGTTTTGAATCAACCTGCTCGGAATTGTTTTTACACACCTTTGGAGCAGATGGGCCCGGAACCCTAGTCTCCCGGTCCAAAGGTTAGGGAGACCACCTCTACACCCTCTAGATGATGTCCTAGACGCAACCATCCTCAGCCGCGTCATCAATGACCTTCCTTCATCATAAGGTCAGAGGTGGGGATGACCACTGATCTCTGCAGTTTTCTGTACCATGCTACCAGATTTGAGTTTCTCAAGCACTTACTTTTTTTATAATAGTTGGTGTACAGCAAATATTTTGATATGATTTAAGCTACTTTTAGTAGGTTTAAAACAAGATGCTGTCATTATTGTAAAACTTGAATTTTTCTTTCAAAAAAGCCTCCACTAACTGAATGGACTAACTTTCAAGTCCTGAGGGTTTTGTCCCAGATGTTTGGAGTAATTTATGAATAATCCTATGTATTCAAGCTTGATGTGAATGGATGTCAATGAAAAGAAACCATAATTTGTTTTAGATTGATTCAACTCACCTATTTCAGGAGAAGGCTCCTGTCAAAATGAAGGGAGTTTTCCCTCTTACATTGTGCTATATTTTTATGTTCAAAGTTACTGTTTGCTTTGTGAGGCAGTGCTTTGCTGTACATTAACATTTAATACTTATTTTCACATTTGCTGGAGATCTCTTCTGACCTTGATTCATGTGAAAGAAGCAGGGAAGAATAACCATCTGTGATCTTGCATAGACAGACTCTCAATGTTTCAATAAGATTGCTGAAGTAAATATATCCAATTTTCCAAACCAAATAGATGAAATTTAGTTGTCAGTTTCTGAAGAGTGGCCGTTCTTCATAACCCCTGATGCATATAAATGTACTTTAATCTTTAGGGAGAATTGGCTCCTTTACCTGAAATATTACGTGAACTCTATGTACATATTGCTGTCATAGAAAACCATTTTGATAACTTCTTAAACTCGTTCATGGGATGTAGGCATCGCTGACTGGGCCAAAGTTTAAAGTTGCCCTTGAGAAGGTGGAAGTGAGCTGCCTTGAACTGCTGCAGTCCACCTGATGTAGGTACACCCACATGCTGGGTTTGTGGGAGGGAGTTCCAAAATTTTGACCCAGTGAGGCTGAAGGAATTGCAATATATTTCCAAGTCAGTATGGTGAATGGCTTAGAGGGGACCTTGCAGGTGGTGGTGTTCCTTAGTGTCTGCTGCCCTTGTCCTTTTAGGTAGTAGAGGTTGCAAATTTGGAAGGTACTGTCTAAGGACCATTGGTAAGTGGTTGCAGTGCATCTTGTAGATGATACACATTGCTGCCACTGTGCATTGGGGTTGGTGGCAGTGAATGTTGAAGCTGTTAGTTGGGTGCCAAATAAGCAGACCGCTTTGTCCTGGATTGTGTCGAGCTTCATAGCGTTGCTTGAGTTGTACTCATCCAGGCAAGTGGAGAGTCTCCCATCACATTCCTGACTTGTGCTTTGTGGATCTTGGGCAGGCTTTGGGAAATCAAGAGGTGAGTTACTTGCTGCAGTATTCCTAGCCTCTGACCTGCTCTTGTTAGCCACAATATTTATGTGACTGGTCCAGTTCAGTTTCTCATCAGTGGTAACCCCAGATGTTGGTAGTGTGGGATTCAACAATGGTGATGTCGTTGAATTTTAAGGTGAGGAGCATGCTTGAATCTTCTCTTGTTGGAGATAGTCATTGCCTGGTGTTTGTGTGGCATAAATGTTACATAGCACTTACCAGCCCAGGCCCAAATATTGTCTAGGTCTTGCTGAATTAGGACATAGACTACTTACTATCTGAGGATAACAAGGTGTGGAGCTGGATGAACAAAGCAAGCCAAGCCGATGCGGCTTGGCCTGCTGTGTTCATCCAGCTCCACACCTTGTTATCTCAGACTCTCCAGCATCTGCAGTACCTATTATCTCTGATACTATCTGAGGAATTGTGAATGGTGCTGAACCATCTTATTTTCTTACTAGCTATGTGGTCTTTCGAGACCTGTGCGGGGCATTGACTTCCAGAACCAGAAGTCAGTACCATATTAGGTGTGCCGAGGTGACTGGAGCAGCTGTGCACACGTGCAGTTTAGTGAGAATGTCAGTGCTGAACATTGTGCAATCATCATCAAATATCTACACCTCTGATCTTGTCCTGGAGGGGAGCTCATTAATGAAGCATCTGACAATGACTGGGCTGGGGTCACTATACTGAGGAACTTCTGTGAAGATGTCCTGAAGCTGAGATGATTGATCTTCCCCACCCACAGCCATCTTCTTTTGTGCTAGGTATGACTCCTGCCTGAGTCTCATTGGATTTAGCGTTCTTGATGATATCATGGGTGCATTTGACCCAGTGTGCCAAGGGCAGTCACCCTCACTCATTTGAATATTTTCCAGTCTTAAAGGCTTAGTCAACCCCAAATAACGAAATGTAAAATGAGTCCATTATGCAGATCAACATGTTGCATTGAATGTGCATGAACTGAGTGTTTAACTGTATGTGGGTGCACATTAACTGTGCAAAACCAGGCTTTACTTCTATTAGTTTTTTACATTTTCTTAATGTTATTATGATCCAACTGGAAAAACATGAGAGCTATAAAAAGATGTTAGAGCTGTATGTGTCTCCAGAGCTATAGATTGCAACCTCCTGGGTTAGTAGTACGTGCTGTTCATGTGTGGAAGCACCACTATCCTTCACCACTTGGTTTTATAGAGTAGAACAACAAATTGATGTTAAATTTAATTGGGTTGCACTAGTGTGGTGCAATTTAATTGGGTTGCACAAGTGTGGTGCTGTGTTGGATTCAGTCATAAAGACATGAGAATACTTTGACTTGTTCCATATTTTATCTGCAAATGTGTGGAATTAAATAATGGTGTAGAGAAGTATTTTCAATTGTAGTTCTGCAATTTTGTTGACTGTTATAGCTTTAAAGTCACTTTGCTCATTGGAATAGCCTTCATCTGAGACTAAGTTATCTGTTGGATGAAACATTACGTCAAACTCATATCTGCCTTCTCAAATGAACATGATATTTGAAGAATACTGGAGTCACTCTCCTTGCTTCATGTCTTCTAACCTTCATTAAGTGTAACTTAAATAGATTGTTGGGCCATCTGTGTGGACTTTGTGTGTTCTCTCTGTGTCTGCATGGGTTTCTTCTGGGAGCTCTCGTTTCCTCCCACAGTCCAAAGATGTCCAGGTTAGGTGGATTGGCCAGGCTAAATTGAACTGTAATGTCCAGGGATGTGCTGGCTAGGTGGATTAGCCATGAGAAATACAGTGCTACAGGGGTAGAGTAGCGGGGTGGGTCTAGGTGATTTCTATGAGCTCTTTTTGAGGGCCATGTTGTGTGCAGATTTGCTGCTGTATTTCCTTACGTTGCAAACATTTCAATAGTTGGGTGCTACAAAGAATAATGCTTGGGTTTCAGTTATTTCTAACTATATCCATGATTTCAATAAAAGGACAAATTGTAATGTGTGCAGGTTTGCTAATGATGTGAAACTGGTGGCAAAGTGAGAAGGAGGCAAAGGTGCACAGAGGACTGGAATAAGAGACAGAGTTAGAATTATTGCAAAATCAGGTGGTATCATTGAAGATACAGAGACTTTGATTTTGTGTACTTTTGAGTAAATCTAGAAAGTTTGGTTGATAAGCTTAGTGAGCCCAGGAGCACTTAACCAAATGGCAACATGATGCTGTTGTATGACTGAGACCAGGTTTAAAAAAAGGGAGGTCCAGATGCTTAATATTCTTGGGCACATAATATTCAAGAAAGATAAGGAAGGGAAAAATGAGCATGGGTAACATTTTGGTTAAGCAAAATATTACATTGTGAAAAACACAGAATATTATTGAGGGACCAAGGGCAGAATCAATTTGGTTAGAGTTAAGAAACAATAATGGCGCCACTATGTTGCTAAGTTTATTGTACACTACACTGAGGAGTGAGGAGGAAGTAGACAAACAGATTTGCAAAGAAATTACTTAGCACTATAGAGTTGTAATGATGGGAGACCTTAACTATCTCAATCAATATTAAAGGAGCAGTGATGGTATGTAGGACAAAGACGGGTATACATTTTTGGTGCGCTCATGAGAATTGTTTTGATCAGTCATGCCTCCTCCTTCCAATGAGGGAGAAAGCATTATCATATGGTCCTGGGAAGTGAACTGGATCTAGTAGAGAGTGGCAATGGTGGAAGCACATTGGAAATAGTGATCATCGCGTCATAAAGTTTAGCTTAATTCTAGAGAAAGGGCAGGAGCTATTTACTATAACACTATTAAGGGCTAATTTTAACGAATTCAACAGGAAATGACCCAATTAAATTGGACCTAAGCGTGCAGGCAGAATATTATGGAGCATTGCATGATTTTTAAAGAGGAGAAGATTCACGTAAAGTTTCATTACATTCTCAAACGTGGAAAAGATTCAGGTGTTTTGAAAAGCCAGGAAATTCACCCAAACATGTAGAAAACACCATCTTTGTTTCAACTGGAGGAGTATGTCCATGGACAGGAATGGATCCGAAGGCTTTAGAGAGGATACACAAAAGATTTACTAGAACGTTTCCATGCATGAGGAATAAGAGTTTGTGTCGATAGAGTGGAGAAGCTGGGATAGCTCTTGCAGCTGAGAAGGCTAACAGGAGATTTTGTAGAGCTGCTTAAAATGATCAATTAATTGGATAAAGTAAAGGAAAGAGAACTTGTTCCAAATAGTTTAGGGATCAATACTAGAGAGCATAGATTTAAGAAGTTTGTTAAACCAAAGGTAACATAAAGAACTTCTGACATGATGAGTACTTAGAATTTGGAGAGCGCTGTCGAATAGAGGAGAACATTAAAAAGCAGTTTCTGAAAGAGAATTAAGTGAATACTTGAAGGAGGCCAAATTGCAACAACATGAAGGAAGAACGTGGCGTAGGATTAACTGGATTGTTCTTTGTGAAAGAAACTGGAGTTCTCAGTGTCAGAGCAAGAGTAGGAGAAGAAAAAAAAAATTCTTAGCCCAGAGTTGTTGATGCTTAATCATTGAACATACTCACAACTGAATTCAACTGATTCTTGAATCAAAGGAAAGCAAAGAACATGGTGATAGTGCAGAAAATGGGAATAAAATAATGAAGACTTCTGATTTGAGGATTGCTGGACTGAGAAACCAGTGTAGGCCTGGAAGAAGTAGCGTGATCTGGGAACAAGTTACAGTGCCAGTTTGAATATGGTCAGCAGAAGTTTGAACAATTGTGAACAGTAAGTGAAGGAATTGGGTACTTGCATTTTAATCCCAGACAAACTGTGTTTGCAACTATTTTTTTACATAAAGCCAATGACGCAAATGTGCTTAAAATTCCAAAGAGTATTAAATTTTTTGCAGATTTCTTAAGGTTTTTCGTGTCTGTAGTAGGTGCAAATAGAATCAATCACAGGATGAATTATTGGAGTGTAAACACAAGCAGATGGTGGAATTTGACATCAATAAAAATCTTAATGATGACCATTGTCGATTGTTGGGAAAACCTATCTAATTCACTAAAGGCCGTTAGGTGAGGAAACTGCCATCATTACCTGGTCTGGCCTACGTGTGACTCCGGACCCGCAGAAATGCGGTTGATGCTTAACTGTCCTCAGGGCAGTTGAGATGGGCAATAAATGCTGGCCTTGCCAGCGATGCTCTCATCCTATGAATAGATTTTAAAAAAACCCTTGGACACACCTTCCCCTCCCTGGAAGTGACAAGGGAGGTGGCAAGGAAGGGAAATAATTGGGCCAGTTGGCCCTGGAGATGCACTCATCCCCTTTCTGCCATCCTAGCAATTAGGACCTGGGTGAGAAGGTCCATTAGGGACTTTTAGCAGCAATTTACAGCCACTTATGGGCCTCAATCTGCCCTGTTACAGGTATCTGCCTTCCCAGCAGGCAAGAAAGGAAGCTAGTTCCCAGAGTTACTATTTGCTGGAAAATTGCTTCAATCTAATGTAATTGGCAGCGTAGCGAACAAAAGCATCTTTGCCTGCCCTTGCTTCCGACCTTCTAACATCCCCGTTCTTCATGATAAGGAAATGTTTTATCTTTGTGCTGTTGCATCCCCTGAGAAGTCAGCCTCTACGATGGTCTTTAGGAACCAGAGGCTACTGGTTTCTGATTGGTTTCCCAGTCTCCAGAAGCTACCAGCTAATTTCAAGGGCAGTGATAAGCTGAGAAATTTGCTGATGCTTACCAATCAGCCGTTAGCAAGCTTAATGATGCCCAATAGGTTGAGTTTTCTTGGAGGTGGGAGTGGTGTATTATTCGCTATATGACATGAACCCACAACCTCCTACACTTCATCCCAAAAAGAGAAAATCCCAGCCCTTTTCTAGGTAATACAAAGAATTCAATGCACAGGAACAGCCCATTGGCCTCGTACATGTTTATGTTTCACAAATGTCCTCGTACCCTAATCATCTGACTGCTTCAGTGATACCTTCTATTCTTTCTCCTTCGTATAATCTTCTAGCCTCCCATTTAAAAATTCAGTGATCCCTTGAGTGCCTCACCTCAAACATTTCATTAACCATGAGTCAGGTCTCTGATAGCTTTGTTGATAAATTACCGTTACTGGTATTACGGTCCCTGTAGACTCCCATAACTTATAAAAATAAATTTTAAACTCCCATTCACTAACTCGAAAGGTCACACAAGGTTTCAAGTTTGAATAATTTTTCTGTACCAAGTGAACTATGTTCTATTTTAGTAGACTTTAGTACACAACTACAGAAAAGAATATCCCCCATTGAACTATTCAGTTGTCTCAGAAACCCCCTTCAAGATTATACTTCATTCTCTCCCTTAAGTCGAAGTTTCATTCTGAAGGAGCCAGTCAGAATCTATCCACAGCTTCTGATGGCATGGTTCATTTCTCCCTTTTTCTACCTGGATGACTTCTAATCCCTGAACTGACTTCAGAGTGAGGGTTACTTGGGAGATTTCTCTCTCTGACTTTGTTTAAATTTTCCCAAACTTGGCTTCTGCAATCCAGTCTGTCACCTGTATTCTACGTGGGGAATGACACATGCTGACTAGCTCTGTCGTTCTACTCTCTCAGATTCTTGCAGATTGACCTCATTGTGAAACCCAGTAAGCCAATACTGGCTTTCTTTGGTTTGCTCCCTCCTCAAAGTCCATGAATAACATGGCTGTTTTATCCAGGTAGAAATGCCAACTAATTATCTTCCAAACCTCCACCTCCATTCTGTCTTAGAATTAACTAGACAGTTTAAAGTATGACCATTTATAAAACCTGATATTTCTAATACATTCCTATGATTCTTGGAGGCTAATGATCTACCCAGAGTCAATAGTGATACCCTTGCCATTGCACATGAGATGTGCGGACATCTTGTATAATCATCCTGGTAAAATAACCTGGGCCACCCTTTAATCTTAAATAATCAACCCACCGAGCATGTTGTCGGACAGAATTCAGAACCAGTCACATACTCCCTCTTCATTCCTCAATTTTACCCTAAAACGTAATCTTTTAAAGTTTTTAAAGTTAAAGATGTTGTATAGATCTATGCAGATTGAAACATTCCAGATTCAGGTAAGTGAGCCACATGATATATATGGCAGTTGGCCTTTGTTAGGAAGAATCACCATTCCTGATTCTGATCCAATACTGAAAAGTGTGCATGCACGGACAACTGTAGAGGACAGTTTGAACTTTGCCCTCAATTGCTGAATAACCTGTTGATAATCATTATCTAAACACAAACTTGAAACAATACTATTATAGTGACTTCAGTGGGGCAGCACATTGTTATCTCCAAATAGCTTCTCTCCACATGTGCAATGCCAAAAATTACGTGATCCTGTGAAAAGTGCAGGAGGAAGCAAGAACTTTCTCCTAGAGAGAGCAAGAGAGAAGTGATAAGTCAATCACTCTCTGCCCCTTTATGAAAAATACACTTACATACAATCTGTAAATGAATTGTGTGCGGTATGAGGATGGAGATAAATTATCTTTCAACGTAATAGAAGGAAGAAAAAAGATAGTAGTATCCCAACTCCTGATTTTGATGTGGGCATGTATTCCACAAATTGGCCCACGTTTTAGATCTGTAATTTTAGATAGTTTAGTTTCTTAATGAGAAAATATTCACTTACGTAATTCATTCATAGCCCGTGAGCATCATTGGGAAAAGCTGCATTTATTGCATATCCCTAATGATCTGAAAAAGGATGTAATGAGTCATCTTGAATATAACTGAATGATTTGCTAGGCCATTTCAGAGACCAGTTAAGAGGTAACCATATTGCTGTGGACCTGGAGTCAACTATAGGCCAGGCTGGCTAAATGTGGCAAATTCTCATCCCTAAAGGAGGTTAGTGAACCAAATGGATTCTACAACGATCTGCTAGTTTCATGGTCTCCGTTACCAATGTTAGCTTTTGTTCAGTGCAGGTTTGTTTAATTAAATTAAATTTAAATCTCCTGTTGCCAAGTCAGGATGTGCAACATAACCACTATGCAACCATACCCCTGAAAAGCATTATAAATCTTCAGTGGTGTTTACAAAATTGCAAACGTTTTGGTTTTCCACAAGTTTCTTGTGGCTTATTTCTTTACTGGTATTTTAAAGGAGCCAGTCTTAATAAATACCATGGTAATAAGTAAACTTATTTGCTACTTTTGCTTATAAGTTACCAGACAATGCAGATTCTATCAGCTTGAACTTAGATGGCAAGTGTTAACTGGAGTGTTCCATGCCGTTTGGATTGAATGACCGGCACACGGAATGATTTTATTTCTTCACTTTACATAAGCTCAATATTGGCAATGCACGACCAAATGTAATGCTGTTAAGGCTGAAGGAAACAACCTTTGCCAGATAATAGAGATAACAGGGTGTAGAGCTGATGAACACAGCAAGCCAGGCAGCATCAGAGGAGCAGGAAAGCTGATGTTTCGGGTCTGGACCCTTCTTCAGAAATGGGGGAGGGGGAGGGAGCTCTGAAATAAATAGAGAGGGGGGGAGGCGATGATAGAAGGTGGATAGTGGAGCAGACAGGTGGAGAAAAGACAGACATGTCAAGGATGCAGGGATGAAGCTAGTAAAGGTGAATGTAGTAAAGGTAGGGAGTTGGGATGGGGGTGGATCAGTGAGGTGGAGGGGCGGATAGGTGGGAGGGAAAACAGACAGGTCAAGGAGGCGGGGATGAGGCTAGTAGAGGTCAGTTAGGTAGGAAGTGGGGGTGCGGCTTGGTCAGTGAGGTGGGAGGAGCGGATAGGTGGGAGAAAAGACGGACAGGTCAAGGAGGTGGGGGGGGGCGCGAGAGAGGGTGCTGGTCTTGGGATGAGGTCGGGGGTGGGGAGATTTTGAAGCTTAGTCAACATTGAGACCATTGGGTTTAACCGTACAACCTAATGGTCTCAATGTGGACTTTACAAGCCTTAATTTCTGAAGAAGGGTTCAGACCCGAAACGTCAGCTTTCCTGCTCTTCTGATGCTGCCTGGCCTGCTGTGTTCCTCCTGCTCCACACCTTGTTATCTCAGACTCCAGCGTCAGAAGTTCCTACTATCTCATATATATAATAGCAGGAGGTACAGAATGCTTCAGATATCTTGTAGGCTGGAATCATTATTAATAATGTCAGTTAAAGACCAGTTTGGTGAGAGGCACATGGAAGGCGGCCAGGAGAGCTTTGAAATTATTGAGTCTAAAGGTAGCAAAGGCATGAATGAGCAGATGAGCTGAGACTGAGGCAGAGATAGGATGCTGAAGCAGGAAAATTTGAGTGAGCAGAATATAATGTTGGAGTCTCGCCTCAGTATTTAATAGAAGTGCCGAGAGGCAGGGCCAACTGCAAAGACAATGTCCACGGACATCCCAATCCCAGCAGAATTATCTCAGTCTAGTTGGAAAGGACAGCACAGAATAGGCCATTTAATGGTCTATGAAGATTATCCAAGATGGCGGAGTAGGCACTGTCTGGGCTCCTCAGCCCAGGGCTCGTCCATCTGTCAGCTTTTTCTTTTTTTTTCATTTTCTTCCGGCCTCTTTTTTTCTAAGATTTTAAAGTGTTTTGCTTCTGGAAAAAGTAAAGTTACCCTGGAGCAGCTGAGGCCCAGAGTGGAGTGGGCTGGAGGCCCGAAGTAGGGCAGGTTGGAGGCCCAGAGCAGCTGAGAGTTTTTTTTTTGTAGAATCCCTACAGTGTGGAAACAGACTCTTCGGCCCAACAAGCCCACACCAACCCTTGGAGCATCCCACCCAGACCGATCCCCCTCTCACCCACACACCCCTGAACACTATGGGCAATTTAGCATGGCCAATCCACCTAGCCTGCACATCTTTGGACTGTGGGAAGAAACCGAGCCCCTGGAGGAAACCCACACAGACACAGGGAGAATGTGCAAACTCCACAACGACAGTCACCTGAGGCTGGAATTGAACCCTGGTCCCTGGCGCTGTGAGGCTGCTGTGCTAGCCACTGTGCCGCTCAAAGTCGGAGCGGAGCGGGTTGGAGGCCCAGAGCAGAGGGAGCTGGAGGCGTGGAGCAGAGTGGTGGAGGGCTGGAGCGGGAACAGTTGTTGGACTGGGGACCGATGCAGCTGGTCAGTGGCTTGCGAGCCCTGTCAGGCCATGTATGGAAGCCCCTGCACTGATCTACAACAATATAATGTTTATCTGTAATCTGTTTATCTGACTGTAATGATTATCCTTTTCACTTTGTCTTATTTTCTAACTTATACAATGAATCACTGTGAGGTAATCTAACCTTTTCCTCCTTTATTTCTCTATTTTTGTATCTAAGATTTGTACCAAGGTATTTTGTACCCAAGATGGCGCCATGTGGGGTGACATTGTAAACTTTTCAGTGTACTCCGGTACTTGAGTACGCGTGTCAATAAACCTAATTCTATTCTAAGTCTGGAGCCTGTGAGTAGCCTCTGTCAGTGACTAGGGAACAGGAAGGCGTTAAAAGAGCGAATTACTGTGGATGCTGGAAATCTGAAACACACGCAGATATTGGCTGGAAATACAAAGCATATCAGGCAACATCTGTGGAAACAAATAGTATTACAGATCAGTGACCTTTTAAAAGTGACCTTTCAGGAGTGTAAGTACTTACGCATGCAACCAATGGTAGAAGTTGGGAATTTTCCCCCCACAAACTGCAGTTGATGCTACATTGACTGTCAAGTTTGGGTTTGATAGATTTTTTTGTTAAGGAAAATATATTAGGGATATGGAGCAAATGTTGGCATATATAGTTGGATTACAGACCAGATATGGCAGAATAAGCTTGAGAGTCTGGATGTTTTCCCCCGATTATGTTTCTTGAAACTTTTGACTTCTATATTAAATCTTTGATAGCTACAACGGAAGTACAAATAACTGTCATGCAGTCATGCACAGTGTTCTTGTGTGGCTGGTTGCTGTGATGAATTATTAGTTGTGAAGGTGTCAACAAAGTAAAACTTGGAGTTTACCTCCCAGGAAACAATTCCAACTTATTTCGAAATATAGCTTCACGACTGATGCTTTAAATGTTTCACATCATCATATAAATCATTATACAATACATTTACGCTGTGATTTTATTCCTATTGATTTGTTTTAGAAAAAAGCAAAATTCTTGTTAATTGATCTTTTAAACAGCAGAAGATCTGCATTGTGAGATAGATTTCACTTAGTTGTAGCATTTTTCTTTCAGAATGCACACAAAATCAATGTAACCAGTGTAAAAGAGCACAGAATTTGAAGTGTAGTTTATTTTCATTGCCAGTCAAGACCCTGTGATTTTTTTGTTTTGTGTGGTTCAGAAAATATTTTGCTCACATCTGTCCCTGCCTGCAAAACCACTCTTGCCTCTAGGATGAATGAATCATCATTTAGGAAGTTCCATTTGACAAGATCACTACTAGACCTTCAGGAAGGCTCTAAAAATTAAATGGATTCTTTGAGACATAAGACCATACATTAAAACCTTCTAAATACCACTCTACACTAATATATGTAGCAAATGGTTGGTTTTCAAAAGTATTTTTCATTATTTAAAATCAGGTTATTTAGTTATTCATTTGGCAAGGTCAATGGAAGTGCTTATATTTTGTGATTTATCCCAGTTTCACTCAAAATCATCAAATTTTTCCAAGTTACTGTTATTAAATACATTGAGGATGGTAGGGTACAACTGTGTAAATATAACACCTTGCATGTTGAAACTTCTTTAACACCAGTTTTTTGAATTTTCATTGCTACAGTGTTAGCATTTAGTGCAACAACATTCCTTTCTGTACATGATCTGTGTGATCTCATCTGACTATAAATGCAAAAATCGACAAGATTTCAAACTTTTGTTGATGTTATTTCCTGTGTTTTTATATTTTTGGACTCCCAATGAATGCTACTGCAGTAGACCTCATTTCCTCAATAGACGTACAATGAAATAGCTAGAAGTGCAGAACTATGGCATAGAGGATAGTGGAATGATTTTGCATTAGTAAACCCTTAAAAAGAGATGTTAATCTATCTGTCCTGCTCAAATAAATAATAACAATTATGATTATTCTTAACAATGCAGCAATTTAAGATGCACTATTTCCACTCGGATGAAATAACACTAGACTCCCAGCTATCATTTCAATATTCTCTGAATCAAGGGATATAGAGAATGGACAGGAAAGTAGAAGATTAGTCATCACAATTAGAAGGGTTTATTGAATGGTGGAGCAGGCTTGCAGGGCAGTTTGCTCTCATTAATCTCCTATTCCTTACCTTCTCATATTCTTCTCTTTGAACTTAAGTTATTTGAAACTGATGAATTCCCTGATTATGTTCTTGTAAAACACTTTGGAATACATTATTATATTAAAGTTACTGTATGAATGCAAGTCATTGTGACTTCAAATTCCCCTTTGATAGCAAAGTTCTCTTGTGTAATATTCTGCTTGAAGATTGACCAGCATTTCCAAGAACCTTTAACTTACCCACATAAGTCCCATCACTGTTTGTTATTTGTTCCCAGGATGTGGGCGTTGCTGGCTGAGGCAGCATTTATTGTCCATCCCTAATTGCCCTTGCGAGGGAGATGGTGATGAAACTGCCTTCTTGAACTTCAACAGCCCTTGAGGTGTAGGAAGAGGAAGGGAGGGAGTTCCAGGAATTTGACCTAATGACAGTGAAGGATTGGTGATATAGTTCCAAGTCGGAAAGGTGAGTTATTTGGAACCTGCAGGTGGTAGTGTTCCCATGCAACTGCTGCTCTTGTCCTTCTAGGTGGTAGAGGTCACAGGTTAAAGCCTCTTCCAACTGTCACAGGAAGGAACAGAGACAATTATTTATGTGTTAAGTTCAAGTTCTTTGAGGTTCCAGAGCAGTCAGTCATTTGGACCTCTCTCCGTTCCATATTAGGCCCATCTGTATCCATCTAGAAGTTAGTGTGCCTCAGCATCCATAGGCTGGGTCCCAGCTGGGCTACAGATCAGGACTGGCAATACAGGCAGCCCCCATTTTTGAGGCTGTTCTTAATGTTATTAGTCTTGTAAAGAATCAACTGAGGTACTGAATGAGAATTCCTGGAACCTATGGAGTCATCCCACAACAGAATCCTGTTCTTAATACTCGCTTTCAGGAAAATGCGCCTTTTCTTTCCAATTTTCTCTATTCCATTCTTGTGGATTAACTCCGCAGCCACCAGCAGACTTTAGTTCCCAATTCCAGCATCCATTTTCACTTCCATTCGCTGCTGAAGATTGCTGGCACTTCACAACTGAAGCCAAAAGAGAAAACACATTTATTTATGATACCTGGAGCTTAAAATTTGTGCATCTTCACAGCTACTTCCTACAATACTTTGTTTCATGGTACCATATTTCTGTCATATTTTCGTCTCAGCTGCTACAACTATAAATTCCCCTGTCCACATTTACGTGAAAACTGTGGCTCTTGTGTGGAGTTAGTGTCCCTATTGCGAGTGAGGAGGCCTGGGTTCAAATCCCACATGCTCCAGAGGAGTGTGGTAGCACCTTGAAGATGTTGATTAGCAAATATCTAAACGTGTCATGTAGGCACTGGAGATGGCCAATCAGCTTCTCAATCTTGTTCCACCATTCAGTTAGACCTTGGCTGACTGCTATGTATCCTTTACAGACCTCTGCTAGTTCTGGGAGTAAATAAATAGTTTGAACAACAAGGTCACTGGAGACTTGCCTCAATGTGTACTTGTCTCTGATACTATTCGGCCTATTTACAGACAGTGAAGCCAATTAACCTTTGTTTAATATTTGTATTCAGTTGGTCATTTATTTTCTTTCTTGTGCTAAGATGAGGCTGTCTAACTTGCTGAGTTTAGTCATTTTAATTCCAACATAGTTTTGAAGGTGAAAATACAACTGCAGAATTGGGAAAACAATCTGGATTGGTTTAAATTTATCTTTTTTATTCTTGCAAAATATTTTTGCACTGAACCAAAATCTGAAAAGAGCTAAAGGCGATATAATTTTTAGTAAATGCTGTTTCTACAGCCTTATAAAGGTGTGCAGAGCAAATTGCTCTGGTAAAAGTATGATAATAAATTACAAATAAAAGATTATTAAGTTTCGCGAAACAGTATATCTTGAGTAAAAAGGTTAACTTTCTTTTGAACCTTGAACTTTCAGCAAAATCACTGAACTGGCATTGCATAAGTCAGATCAACCCTTATTGGTCATCCTTCGCCTTTTGACTTCGGTGTTTGCACAAAATTGGATTTAGATCATTATCATCGGGCAACCTCTCCCTTTCCCTCTCCTCGCTTAAGTCCTGGTTCTTATTATCTCTTGCGTAGGTTTTGCAAGAGTTCTGCACAATCCCCAGAGTTGATGAAAGAACATATCCACATGAACACCTCCAATTTACTCCAGTAGAGTTCAGAACTAGGGAGCACTATTTTAAAATTAGGTGTCACCCTTTCAGGACCAAGGTGAGGAGACTTTTTTGACTCCGAGGGTCCTGCAACTTTTGGAACTCTGCACCTCAGAAGGGGTTGAAGGTAGGGGGTTCATTAAATAGGTTTTAAGACAGTCTAAAACAAATTATTTGATAATACGATGCTTAGAAAATATCAACAGGCGTAGATAAGTCAACATGTAGTCATGACAAGCTTAGGACATATTTAGAGTAGAATAGATAAGGAGTAACCAGTAGATGTGGTGCATTTCAATTTTCAGAAGCTGTTCGTAAAGTCCCACATAAGAGGCTATTGTGCATAATTAAAGCATACAGCACTTTGGATAACATACTGGCTTGGTGTGAGAATTGGTTAGTGAATGGGAAACACTGTAGAAATAAATTGGTCTTCATTTGGAGTGCAAGTTAGTGAGTGTCACAGGGATCAGTGCTTGGGACCCACCTATTCATAATACGTGTCAATGACTTGGATGAGGGAATCAAATGTGACATTTCCAAGTTTGCTAACAACTCAAAACTAGGTGGGATTGTGAATGGTGAGGAGAATGTAAGGAGGCTTTAGGCTGATTTAGACAACTTGATTGAGAGGGAAAATACCTGACAAATGCAGGATATTGTGGATAAGTATGAAGTTATCAGTTTGGCAGAGTATTACTTAAATGGTGATAGATTGGGAAATGTTAATGTACAAATGGATGCCCTCGTACACTGATCAAGAAAGTAAGCATGCCGGTGTAGCAAGCCATTAAGAAGGCAAATTGTATGTTGGCCTTAATTGTAAGATGATTTGAATACAGGAGAAAGGATGCCTTACTTCAGCTGTCCAGGTTCTTGGTGAAATCACTTCTGGAGTATTAGTTTCCTTACCTCAGAAAAGATACACTTGCAGTCAGGGGAGTGCAACAAAGGTTCACCAGACTGATTCCTGGGATGGCAGGATAGCCGTATGAGAAGTGATTATTGTTGACGTGGCCTGTATTCACTGTATTAAGAGTTTAGAAGAATGAGTGTGAATATTATTGAAACAATTGAAGTTCTGACAAACTGGATGCAGGGATGATGCTTCCCTTGCACTGGGCAGAACTGCGGGGGGAGGTTGGGTCAGAAAAAAAGAGTTGCGGTCTCAGGATATAGGGTTGCTGATTTTGGACTGAGATGAAGAGAAATCTCTTCACTCAGACGGTGGTGAACCTCCAGAGAGAAAAATCTGTTTTTAAAAAAAGGAAGTTTGGAAAGGAACATACTGGTCACACTGAAGCTCTGTTTTGATGTACACAAGATAGGATGACAGACCAGAGTATGTCATCTGCAAGTGTTCTTTCTGGACCTGTGGAGTTCTTTGCTACAAATGACTGTGTAGGCTAAGTCACTGAATATATTTAAGAAGGAAATGGAGGGCAGGATTTTCTGCCCCTTTGGATGGTGGGGGCGGTGGCATGAAAAGTGGGAAAATATGCCATAAACGAAACAAAATTAGAATCTCAACTTTTGAGGAGAAGATTTCCAATTTTCCCCTAAAGCTTTAAATGTTGAGTTTGGAATCCCACCGACAAGTTTATTTCCATGCACTTACATCTAATTATTATCCCAACTCACTTCAGTGCAGTTTCCATTTCTCCTTCGCAAGAAACTAGATGATGCAAATTCCTGACATGAAAGTCTTGGTGATAGCCTGGCAGCACCTTGCCCCATGTTTCACTGAATTCTTCACCACAGAGTCTCTGCAAGCCCCTTGCACCGTATGCTTCTCCAAGCTTTGTCCGTGCAAGTTTAGCAACAGTAAGCCACCGACCTCTGACCAACTTGCTTCAGGACCTCACTTTGGAACTCAGAGACATCTACAAATTACATGCTTCTGCAGGTCACTTTGCATGCAAGGTCACACATGCATCTCATGCATCCACACAGAATACATCTTCTGCAATGGTCTTTTCCCTGGGGTAGGGGAATTCAAAACTAGAGGGCATAGTTTTACATTGAGAGGGACAAGATTAAAAAGGACCTGAGGGGCAACTTTTTCACACAGAGGGTGGTGCGTATCTGGAATGAACTACCAGAGAAAGTATTAGATGCACGTATATTTAGAAGGCATTTGGATAGGTATATGAATAGAAAAAGTTTAGAGGGATAAGGGCCAAATGCAGGCAAGTGGGACTTGTTTAGTTTGGGAAACCTGGTCAGCATGGATGAGTTGGGCCGAAGGGTCAATTTCCATGCTGTATGACTCTGAGACATTTGTAGTGTGCTTTAACTAGTATGCAACATTGGTTAAGGTGTAGATATTTATTAATATAACCTTCAGTTTTCATCCGTAAAATGTACTTTTGAATTTGCACTGTACTTCTTCGTTCATGAACTTTTGTCAACAGTAAGACACGATGGTCTGCTTAAAGTTTCTGGTTAATATAACTCTTTTAATTGCACAACTGCATTAATAATCTGTTATAGAATATAGTTAAGTATTAGTTACAAAAGAATAGAATCTGAATTATTATCAATTGCCCTTCAGTTCTTCAAAGGAGTAATGACAATGTAATTTACTTTCATTTTTTCAGCGTTCAGTTCCTTCATGTTTTTTACAACTTGACCCAACTCTTTATCATAACTTACCTTTTTCTTGGCTCATTTCTTGATTTACTTCATTTCTTGACAACACAATTTCCTTTAATATAAAATGGAACTCCTATGTCACTATAGGAAAAGCTGTCTGCAAGTTACAAGCCGAGTTAAATTCCAAACATTTTTGTCAAACACTTAGTTTCTCCTCAGCAACTCTCCAAAAACCTCAAGGTGTCCAGTATTTCAAATTTTTATTCCGTATCTAAGGAAACTCTTCTAACCACTGTTGTATTTTTGACCAGAATGTTTGACAGGCTGGGTTCCTGGTTAAGCAAGGTCTCAATTTTAAAAAATATGTCCTCGATTTCAAACTTATCCATGACCTTGCCCCTCCCTAACACTGTAATCACTTGTAACCCCACAAAACTCTATTTTCAGTGAATCCTGACAGCTTGTGCACCCCATAAATCATTCCATCGTTGGTGGTCATGCCTTTGGCTGCTAAGGCTCTTTGCTCTTGAATTCCTCACTAAATCTTTCTTCCACTCCGCCCTTTAATACACTCCTCAAAATGTACAACTTTAACCAAGCTTTTGGCCATCTTCCCTAACAAGGCTGGGTGTCAGATTGTGCTTAATAATATGCCTGAAAGGTGTCCTTGGTCATTTTATGACATTAAAGGCACTGGATAAATGCAAGTTGTTGCTATTAGTTAAACATAGCCTGTCAGCACAAACTGCCAAGTTATGAAGCATCATAGTCCAGTATCAGGTACTGCCTGAAGTGAGAAAAATAATATTCAGATCTACTTGTGTCGATAAAGATGTGCATAGAGCTTTCTTTTAAAAATCCAGCATTGGAGAGCTCCTTGGCTAGGCATTTTTTTGTTTCCAATTGAAAACCTTTGCTTCTTGAATTTTCTTGCAAATGCATATTTAAAGATCCATTTTTTTTCTCAAAGTGCTGAAATTCCTAATAAGTTGCACGTTACAATTTTATCTGTTTAAAAGGCATTTGATTTGCAGTTAACTTTGATTTTGCATGATGTACGTTTTTGTATTATAATTGCCTCGTCAGTGCAATCCATTTTGGTCACTTCAGGATAACATGAAGCGCTGTCTTAACTAATTCCCACAATCCAACATGTATACCTTTTATGAACAGATGTTAATTTTAAACAAATACCTGCATACAATAGAGATTGCAGCCTACACCTAGGACTGGGATGTACGACAGATGCTCTTTTGGAGCATACTGAAAATTATCCAACAAGAGACTGGGACTTCAGTCAAAAGGAGCACAAAAGTAGTGAACATTTGGTAGCGTTAGAATTTCAAACTGCATGAGCCAGCTGGGCATCTGCACCTGCAAGTCCCACTTGAAATTTGTCAGGTTGGGAGCACGAGTGGGAGAAATTTGCACTGGGACATGAGCCAGAAAAGTTTAAGGGCTGCGGTGTCTTGAATGGAAAAGGTAAGCCTGTGGAAAGTAATGCCGCTCTGTTAAAAGAAGAGGTTAACATTTTGCACAACGATGGACTTGTTCCTTACGTGAAGAGGAAAAACTATTCAATTAGAACAGTGAAAACAGTCAGAGCTGATTATTACTTTGCCTTTGAAGTCTTCGGAAACACACAATCAAATTCCTGTTGAGCCTGAGCTTTTTCAAGAAGTTGGAAGCACTTTGTGCAATTAGTTGATGAAATACTGTTAAGCTCTGGAGACAGCATTCCGCTTGAGCCCCCGATGGATTGTTGTACTCAACAATTCATGCGAGAGTCTGAAATGAACGCAGACAATTGCAGCTATCTGGAAACTGTGCACTGACGAGGAATAGTTCAGGAATTGAACTTCTTTGTGGCTTAGTTGTGTGTGTTTTGAAGTAATTTATTGACATCCCCAAAATCCAACTTTGCATATGAAGTGTAGGCACAGAATTTGTTTAAAAGGCTGTGAAAGGTAGCAAGCCTTTGCTATGCTTTGGACTAATTGGAAACTTTTAGAACCTCAACACCAAGGCTGTCATGTATGCCTCCTCAGTTGAGATGCCTAACAATGGCTTGTTTTAATACCAAGGCCGTAGTAACCAGTAAGCCTTTCTGATATAACAAGGTGTAGAGCCGGATGAACACAGCAGGCCAAGCAGCATCAGAGGAGCAGGAAAGCTGACGTTTCGGGCCTAGACCCTTCTTCAGGTCCGAAACGTCAAGCTTTCCTGCTCTTCTGATGCTGCTGGGCCTGCTGTGTTCATCCAGCTCTACACCTTGTTATCTCAGATTCTCCAGCATCTGCAGTTCCTACTATCTCTGAAGCCTTACTGAAAAATTGAGCGATGATGAGGAAACTACAATTTGGCCCTTCAGCCTTAGCAGCTTCAAGACAAAGACTGGGCACCTTGTTTCTATTTGTGCTCTCATTCACCTCTTTTTACTTCGTTTAAATTTCACAAATCAATGTGAGCCACAAAATCTACTGGCTTCAAGGCAACAGGCACAATGCTCCTGATCTTGCTGCCTATTATTGTACTGTTTGGTAGAAATGTGTGAAATGAAGATCAGTTCATCCTTCACGGAACTAGCTCTTGATTAAAACAGTATAATGTACGGTACATGTCCTTCTCAAAAGGGAAGTTATAATAGATGAACAACTACGTAAATAGGAAGCTTGACATTTAGTTACATAATCAACATTGTCCAAAGCCCACAAGGCATATTATTAAAAGCATCCTACAGACCCAGCTGCAAATTTCCCAAGGACAGTAAGTGAAATGCTGCATGACATTCATTGCATAACTTCAATCCTAAGAAAGTTTGGTTATTTCTTTTGAAGGGTTGCTGTCCCACACTGTTGTGCATAAAGCCATGGGATCTAAAGATTATTTGAAAAAGTGGGTTTTTGCATTGAACAGGAAAGCTATCGGCAGAATTATAGATTGAATTTCTCCAACACTTTCTTCCATCTTCTCCTGCAATCTGACGTAAGCTCTATCCTGTCCAATGCTCTGCGCACTAAGACCTCCACCCTGACGAGCCTTCACTGACGTTTCACTCCCAAATAACTGCTGCCTGAATCCTCCTGCTAACTTATTGAATCTCTGTGATTCTTCATCAAAGTTTGAATCTGTCCCATTCCTCCCTGTCCTCCACCGTTGCATCCAATGTACTAGTGCTAATCTTCACCTTGCTACATCTCCCACTTTTCCTCAAAAACAGCATTAACTGGTAGCTGTTGATTATACCTTTGGTCACCTGACTGCTGTCTAATTCATTTTCTATGTGCTTCTTATCTGTTCCATCTGTCTTTGAGAAGCAACTAGGAATATTTATAGATGCAGTTTGTTGTTGTCATACCACCCAGAAATGAATGCCACATTGCACCAACAGAGTCGGAGCAGCCCATTTATTTGGTCTTGCTTGCCTGCCCTGCCAAAAACATCAGTGACCACCTCACATTGTCCCCATATTTCTTAATTCCATTAATGCCCCAGTGCTGTGAATGTACTCACCAATTAAGATCTACAGCCCTCGGGGTAGAGAATTTCAAAGATTCACAACCTTTTGAGTGAAGAACTGTCTTTCCATCTCAGTCCCAAATGGCCAATCCCTTAATCTGTGACTTTGAGCTCATAGGTTCCCCAGCCAGGGAATATATTTCCAGTGAATGGTCCATCTGTGGGACGGTGAGGACATTGGTTGGAGGAGAGATCAAATCCAACAAATTGAATTGAAACTATGTTCTTGTTTCCTTTTTCTTGCAGCGTGGGTAGGTGCAGTCTCAATGGGAATGATTTTCTTCTGTTCTCCAGTAGTCAGCATTTTCACTGACTGGTTTGGATGCAGGAAGACAGCAATGGGCGGTGCAGCAACAGCTTTTATTGGACTTCTTTCCAGCTCCTTCACAAAGTAAGAGTGGATTTCTGTCTTAATGCATATTCTACATACGCATGTGCTCTTAAAACTGGTAACATTTACTAAAGTTTAATGTTGAAATGTGGAAATGTCTTGCATTGAAAGTTGATTTAGGCCTGGTCAACTGCTTTGATACCTGGATACATGATGGCACCCTGCAAAAGGCCTGGGTATTGCTGGAAGCATCACGATTGGCCGGGAGGAATTGTTTTCAGTCTGACCTTTATCTTTTGCTGCACAGGCACCTGATCTACTGCATTTCATCATACATTATCCAATCCACTTCCATTCCAATCAAACTTTGTATCTGAATGCCCACCCTAAGCTTAAGTGATTTGTTGTTAGTTGATATGAATTCATGCAAATCCTTAAATGTATTTGTCTTTTGCTGGTTTCTGTGCAAGTTGTCATTCACAGACAGCCCATTACTTGCAGTAATGTCACTCTTAAAACCAGCTACCAAGGACTGCATTAATGTAACCTGAAAAGACTTATATTTTAACCTGTATTTATGCTACCCAGCAGTAATATAATGGGATCATTTACTCAATTAATGCAGGAGAGTTAGGCGCATAAGCCCATTTTTTTTCCCTGTTTTGTGTTCCCACATAATGATGCTCCAGTGTTCTTTTTCCGGTACCAAGCTCAGACATTTGACTGTGAAATACAAGTGATTACATCTGTTTTTCACTAATATTAAACAACTTTAGAGTGCGTGGAATTGGTGGTAACAGAGTTGTGTGAATTGAGAAGTGATTAACAGAGCAAAAGAAGAAAATAGGAAGGAACAGATCATACTTGGGATGTCGCAAGTGAGACACCACGAGAGTCAATGCTGAGGCCACAGCTTTTGATAATTTATTATAAATTATTTGAATGCAGAGACCATTTGTAATATTTAAAAATTGACTGGTGACACAAAAATTAGTGGGAGTGTATTTAATGAAGAAGATCCAAGGAGGTTTCAAGCAGATTTGGAAAGGTAATATGATTGGGCAAGAGCACAGCAGCCGGAATTTAATGTGGGATTGGTGTGAAGTTATCCACTTGAGAAAGAGAAAGACAGAAGGATAGAATATTTCTTAAATGGTGAGGGATTGGGAAGTATTGGTATCCTAATAGACCTGAGCGCCCTTGTTTACGAGTCACCTGAAAATGTGCAAGCAGGTGTCACAAGGAAGGCAGTAGTATATTCAGAGATAGCAAGAACTGCAGGTGCTGGAGTCAGAGATCCCCGACCCAAAACATCAACTTGCCTGCTCCTCTGATGCTGCCTGGCGTGCTGTGTTCCTCCAGCACCACACCTTGTTATCTCAGGCAATAGTGTATTGACCTTCATTACAAGGGGATTTATTTGAATACAGGATTAAAGATCTGAAATAAAAATAGAAAGTGATGGAGAAACTCAGCAGGTCTGGTAGAATCTGTGGATGGGAAACCAACAGTTAACATTTTGGGTCCAGTGATCCTTTGTCAGAATTTATGCTGATGATGGGATGGGGGTGGAGAGAACGGAGTTGAATAGATGGAGATGGTGCTTAGGGAGAGGGAGAGGGAAAGAAAGGTCAAAGGGATTGCCGTTGATGGGCTGGGAGATAGATAAAGGTACCTGGTCTCCTTATATAAGGAAGGATATTCAGTATTTGCTGTAGAGACAGTGCAACAGAAGGTGATCATGCTAATTGCGAGGATTGCCTTATGAGGAGAAATTGAGAAAAGGTGGTCCATAATTTTGAAGAATGAGCTACAATCTCATTGAGATTTACAGAATTGTTACAGGGCATGACAGGACGGATGTAGATAGAGTTTTTTTTCCCAGGCTGCTGACTCTAGAATCAGGGAACACAGAGCTGTATTTTCCCAAACACAGAGCTGTATTTTCCCAAACACTGAATGATTCAAATAATAAGTCAGTTGTGAAAATATGGTGAGATCGGAAAAATTAGATTTTAGATATTGAGAGAAAGAGTCCAGTTTTCCATCCAAGGTATGAACAGTGAGACGAGAATCTCACTAGTGAGCAGCAATGAGCAGTTTTGCGTCCCATTAGGACTCACTCTCACTTTACTTATCTGCAATTTCCTATTCTCCTATGCAGCTGAGAGGAAGTAGATGGACAATTCCCGAAAGTCAGAGTAGGTACCTGAAGGCCCCAGATGGTAGCTTTCTCCTCCATACCTGTACCTTGGATAGTCTCCAACATCTCTGCGCACTTCCACAGAGGATGGCATTGCACATGCACAGCCTCGCCACATTTTCCTGGCAGTTCTCCACTACACATGGAGTACAGTTATCCACTTCTATGCTGCACTTTGCAGTGCACCAACAACATACTTTGCAATGCTGCCACTTTGTGTACGGGGATAGGCACCCAATTCATATATCAGAGTAAGCTCAGGGCTGTTTGCTTGGTCTCTTAGTACTCATTCACTTTGCACCTACTTTGCACAGTATCTCTGCCTTTTCTTGCATTGCTTTTTTGCGCTTTGTGACCTCACTCAGAATTTAAAATCTCACAGTACTTCTGTCTTGCATTGTCTTAAGCACAGATACAATGCCAGGTGGCATAACATGTTGTGACCTGTCAAGTGGTGAACATGTTGCTGTGTGGCAACATGTTACGTCAATGTCACACCTACAGCATGTGCCTGCAGCTAACATGGCAAACACATTGAATATGATTATGTCTCACAGTCTAAGAGGAGTGATCCCTGGTCAAGTCAAGGGGGACTGTTGTCAGTAAGTGTGTTCCACCACAGTAAGCCGAGGGCAGCATCTGACGTCAGTCCAGGGTCTTGAACACATGTGAGTTGGCTGCTTGGGGCAGGCAGGCTCAGGGATTCTATAATGTTACTGTCTGGGAAGTGGGTCATGGTCAGTTCTGCAGGCCCCGGTGCAATAAGTCTGTAGTTTAGCAGTATTTCAGTCAGGGAGTTGTGCAGAGAGCAGTCAGGGGTCCAGTCGCTCATTGGTCAGGGCTGTCTTTTCAAGCCAGTCACCGGGTGGGCCACAGAGGTCCAGGGTCAATCCTGGGGATCTGCTGACTGGAAATCGAGGGAGGTTATCGGGGCGGTCACTGCAGTGATAGGGAAGTCAATTATAGGGAGTGGAGGCAGCATGTTGGGGTGCAGAGGGGACAATAATTCTGAAGGGAGGTAGAGCAACATGTAAGGGTCTCATGGTGCAGTGGTCGTGTCACTACCTCTGGGCCAGAAGGCCTGGGTTCAGGTAAAACTTGCTCTGGAAGTTTGTCTTAGTATCCAGTCAGGTTAATTAAAATAGCTGTAAGGGTGGTAGTGCATTGGAGGACACGGGTTACTGTGGGAGAAGAAATCATCAATGGTCAGCAACACCCTCGTTTCAACAGGGGGGCATTACTTCACAATGGTTGGCATGGCTACGCTGTAGGTCTGGGTCTTAGGCAGTAATGGTGGGAGATGAAGATGTAAATGAAAGAGTTGGGACGGAACGTGTGGAAGCTCAGAACTGAAGGAGCCGAGAAGGAGAGCGCAAAGAAGGAAGAGACATGAAGATTTGGGAGGCACATGGATTACCCAACTGAGCCTGTGATCCTCTCTGCCTAGCATGACCTGCACTGCGTTCTATCTTCATTTGAATTATGAAAGTGTAATGGAAGTGAAAAGTGGCTATGACACACCCAGAATAATCAGATAATTTTGTGTCTGAGGGCGTGGTCTCTGCTTGTGAACAACGTGGCGCCCTTCAAGGGGTAATTGCATTAATTAGACCATTTCACAGCATGGAGTAAAGACATCTGTAATCATAGTAACCTGCACATGAAACACATGCACTCAGCTGGACAATGCAAATCCTGCCCACAAGCAACCTTAACCATCTCTGTGCTCATTACAGATTGATCATAGTCATCATTGCAAAGCAGAGATAATCACATTTGACCTTAGAAGTCTCACCCAAAGGCCAGAATTCATAAAAGACAAAACCTCAAAGTCCAAGATCTCATACGCTGCCCCAGGATTACCTCTTGCCTTGAACTGTATGTTCGCGGCCTTTCTTGGGTGGTATGGAAGTGTGGGGAGTGTACAGTAGTTGCACCACACTTACAGTCTCCTACTTTATTTGTGCAGCGTGCTTTGTGCTACATTGGAATAATGTCCAGCACGTCAGAGGTCTGTGGAGAAGCATCCCATCATATTCCTTGTCGGAGTCCTTCATCACCTGTTGAATGGAGGATTTTATGGAATTATCATTTGCGTGTGATGCAAATGCTGATGCTCACATGACTAAGAACTTGTTCTGTTTCTGATACTCACCCACACAGGTTCATTGACACAGGTTCATGACCAATGGTTACAGCCACATTAGATGTCTTTGTTTCTGTGGCTACAGCGCTACAGAGGCAGAGTAATGGAGGAGGAGCAGTTGTGTATGTAAGGCCAGCACTAGCAGAAACCTCCAGCTTCTGCTGAGCAAGGCCCAACGACACTCAAGAAAGTTGGCACCAGCTAGGACAAGGTGGTCCTCAATGACAGACATCCACTGTCTCCACCACCGACGCTCAGTAGCAGCAGTTGTACTGCAGAAACTCACCTAGTGTGCTTAGGAAGCACCTTCTCAACCTACAATCACTACCATCTAGAAGGACACAGGCAGTAGGTATACAACTGCATGTTTCTGACCAAACCACTCACTGTAATAAAATGTAGGAGCAGAAGTAGGCCATTCAGCCCATCAATGCTGCTCTGCCATTCAATGAGATCATGGCTTATTCGATCGTCTTGAACTCCACTTTCCTCCCTTTTCCCCATAACCTTGATTCACTTGGTGATTAAAAATCTATCTATGTCAGCCTTCAATACATTTAACAACCCAGCCTCTTAAAGCCCTCTGTGGTAAAGAATTCCACCGATTCACTACCTGCTGAGAGAAGAAATTCCTCCTTTTCTCTGTCTTAAGGTGCAACCCCTTATTCTGAGACTATGCCCTCTGGTCCTGGACTGTGCATCAAGAGGATTTCTGCATTTACCCTCTCAAGTCCCCTAAGAACCTTTGTTTGTTTGAACAAGGTTGCTTCTCATTCTTCTAAATTCCAAAGAGTAGACCCAACCTACTCAAACTCTCCTCATAAGACAGTCCCTCCATCATCAGTACCAGCCTAGTGAACCTTCTCTTGCCTGTGTCCAATACCAGTATATCTTTCCTCGGGTAAGGGGCTCAAAACTGTTCTAGATGTGATCTGACTAGTGCCTTTTATAGTTTTAGCACACCTTCCCTATTTTCGTATCCATTTTGTTTGAAATAAAGGCCAACAGTCCATGTACCTTCCCTATTACCCACAGAACTTGGATGCTAGTTTTATGTGATTCATACACAGCAACCTCCAAATCCCTCTGTGCTGCAGCTTTCTGCAGTCTTTCTCTGTTTAAATAATAACATTCAGCTCCTTTATTCCTCCTGCCACTACCCTGATTTGGAAATGTTTTGCTATTCCTTCAATGTTGCTGGCTCAAAGTCTTGGAATTCTCTCACTAATGGTATTGTGGGTCGACTTACCAGCAAATGGACTGCGATGGGTCACTTGGACAGCTCACCACCACTTTCTCAAAGACAATTGGTGATGGGCAATGAATGCTGACCCAGTCAGCAAAGTCCACATGCCATGAATGAATTAAAAAAAAAAGCATGAAGAAGTTACCAGTCCTCTCTGGCGATAAAGACTGTACACACATTGCATTGCCAGCATCATATCTTAACAAAACTGACTTTGTCAAGTGGAAAAACTCCATCAGTGTACAAGTCATCTGTGATCATAGGTACCGCGCCTTAGGAGTCTGTGCCAGGTACTGTGGAAGCAGGCAAGAGAGGCAGAGTGGCCTCCTTCTGTGCTTTTACTTTTTTTCTACATTTTCTAAATACTGTAAATGTCTGAAGAGGAGAATGCAGGAGGAAGGAGATGGTGGTGGGTACAGGACATGAACTGCTCCTTAGGAGGGTCAGCATGTGCATGATGGGCGAGATAGTCTCGTTCTGTGCTCTGACAGTCCTATGATTCTTTAAATCATTTGAAGTCTGTTGTTTGATGTCTGTTGCCTTGCAGAACATCATTTGAAGAGGCAGATAATCTGGGGCAGGGTTTTCGCGATTTGCTTCACTTCTCCAAATTGAGCTTCCGTGGTGTTTGGGAGTCATCTAACAGTCATTCTGCTTAAAGTTCGCCTTGCCCTTAAAACAGGTCACATCCTCAGCATGAATTTATCCCCATTGCAATTTTCCTTTGACACATTATTACAGAAGACAGAAGCTGTGCAGTGTTGTCTACACCTACATACCACAGAATAAACTGCAACATTAATCACTCTCTTCCCAGCAGCAGACTGAAGGTGCAATCCTGAAAGTTTCACAGCTCTAAATGTGACACCCATCACACAGCAACATCCCTGGTACAAGAAATGATGCTGAATACCAGCATTTTGCATTGGTACTGCAGATCACTTGGCCATGCTGCTGTTCGTTTTGATAAAGCTTGGAAGTCACTAAGTTCAATCGTTTGTAACGTGGGCAAAGCGCCATTTGGTAAAGGCATAACCTGCAAAAAAGATTGCTTTGAGACCCACCTAGCAGAGACGACATCCATCATTGAATTGGAAAGAAAAACCTTGCTGAAATATAACATGAACCTAGAATTCTGGAATACTGCACAACTTGAAAGTAGCGAAGACAGCTGGGCAACAGACAGGGTGATACACAAGTTCAGACCCTGACTGCATAATATCTGTTCTCCATTTTTCTTACATTCCCTGCCCCCCACCCCACTCCCTGAACTTTGTCTAGTTACATTGCTGTGAAGACAGGACCCATTCTCTCTCTTTCACACCTTAATTTACAACCATCTTACGTCTCATTTTCTCTGTCACCACCTTTAACAACCCCATTTCTTCACCACACCTCGACTCCACCTACCCCTCTTCCATCTCTGTCAAAAGTATTTTAAGAACTGGTTTCCAGCTCCTTTCAGCTCTGATGAAGAGTCACACTGGACTCAGAATGCCAGTTCTGTTTCTCTTTCTTTGGATGTCGAGTTTCTCCAGCATTTTCTGTGTTGATACGACCATACACCACATCCTCACAGGGAACTCCTCAGCACTGGTAATACACAGGAATTCATTTGAAAAATCAGCTTCAAACACTTCAGAGTACCTCTCTCGTGTCTGTAACCTGATGTTCCTGACGATAACCATCCAGCAAACCAAGGTTACGGTACATAGGTGTCACATCTGCACCCTTGATCACATTACTCTGCTAAAGTGGTTAGCTAATTCTTTTACCTTGGGTCCATTGTTATCAACAATCTGCCCCTTGCTATAGAAATTGATATACATGTAATAGGAGTGGCTTCGGCCTACTCATAAAGCCTGCATAGAATAACATCGAACTGATTCTGAGTGCCAGGATGCTGGCTTATGAGGATTGTGTTCTCAGTAGCTTGTTGTACAACAGTGAAATATGAATGATTTGCAACCACCAAGAAAGCAAGGTCCACAACTTGCATTTTTCTTTCAGTGCGGTGTGGAGCCAGAGGAACACAGCAGGTCAGGCAGCTGCCCTGATGAAGGGTAAATACTCAAAGCATTGACTTTCCTGCTCCTCTGATGCTGCCTGACCTACCGTGTTCCTCCAGCTCCACACTGTATTGACTCTGACTCCAGCATCTGCAGTTCTTGCTATCCCTTTTGTTGTTGTTTGTTATGACACCTTCTTGCCACCTCATGAAAGGTTAAAATCACTAATGTGGCATGTTTCTCAGAGGCCAATCTCTGAAGTATGCTACCATTTATCAAGCAGGAGCAACCTCATTGGCAGAATGAAAGATTTGTACTCAAAAGATTTTCTGTATGGTGTGGTTACTGGAGCCTGAAGACTCATAGGAAGCCCAAAACTCCACTTCAAGGAGGCCTGTGTGGCATGAAGGCCCAAAGCATCGATTTTCACACCTGGCAGGGAGAGGCACTAGCTGATAACTAAAGGAAATGGCAATGTCACCTCTGAGCTGGCGTGTGCCATCTTGCTGGTGGGTGGCTACCGCGGCTTGGCAACAGGTGTCAATACCAAAAGCAACAGCTTTTAACAGAATGCTGTAAAACTTGTACCAGGTCCAGCCACTGACAGATTGATCTCCTCAGCATCAGTTTGTTATGAAACTATCCCAGCTCCAGCAGATTTTTCTGCATGTCCATCATCCTGTGTAGTTGGAGAGGTGAGTAATTGTACTCACTTGGAAACTTGAAGGGTGCTCTTAAAATTGGGCACAAGGATACCAATAAATACATTCAAAAGCTTTTAAATACTTCTTAAATCTTTTGAGAAACAGATGGTGCAAACAAATATCATTGGTAAATGGTTCTATCTAGTTTCTACTAAAGTAGTTCTCAGTTATTGAAAATTGGATTCATTATGTTTGAGCCCCTGATTGGACAATCCACTGAAACACAGCTGTACCTTAATGCACATGTCACCTATTACACGGTGTACTGTTGCTGCCACAAAAAAAAATCAATTCCTTTGACTTGCCGTAAGCAATGTCATATAATATTTGTTGTGTAATCAGAAAACACTAGAAATATGCATTAGCTCTGTCAGCTTTAGATCAACATCTTTCTTCCCAAGAAGGTTTGTAGAATTGGTAGCATCGGTAGAAACTGCTAAAAGGGATAGTTCGGAGGCTGCAGTGGGTTTTGAGACTGTTTGTTGTGGGATCAGAGTACAGAGCTAGGACAGTTACACAACGGAAAAGAGAGAACCACATGAGGAAATGTTAGAGGAATTAATCATTTTCCAAAATTCTTTGGAAACAAATTGTATTTTGGTGGTTGGTGAATGTTGCACACGCAACATGTTGGGGACTCGTGGGAACATGTTGATTTTGGCACTTAACCTGGGCACATTGATCAGATGCGGGAAGCACCATGGAACAGGCAGCTCTGAGACTGAAGTAGATCAAGTTGCAGTTTTCATGAAGATCCTGCCTTTCAGTGCATGGTTTCATGGCAACACACCAGCTAAAACAAGCAAAGATAAGAGGATTGAAAGGGCTAAGGGAACTGACGGTCAAGAAAGCTTTACATACTGAGAATTAAAGCTGAGTGCAGGGCTTTTGCCCAGGGGACCTGTTCTGGGAGGATGCTTTCACTGCTTTAGACACGATTTTCAAGACCTTGGAAGTTATTTGTGTTTCCTTGGAGGTTTTTATTTGCTATGATCTTCACCTCCCAGCTGTCAGCCTTGGCAACAACATGGGAGCTACTAATAGAGCTTTATCTTGAAGCTGTGATGAGGAATAGAGGGAGCATTATGAGAAAGAGAAGCAACTGCCTTCTCCCCAGGCACCTGTCACTCCATAGCACAGTCAAGGTGAGCCTGTACCTTCAGCTCATAGGGAGTGATACCCACAACACAAGGTGCACAGACACAGGAATAGCAGCAGCAGTACCTCATTAAGTTCAGACTTTCCTAACCAGCAGCTCCTGGCATTTGCTGCCAAGACCTGCTTCCAAAGGGAACACATTTAGAGTGTTGGCCAAGGTCACCGTAAATGTTTCTTTCTTTATGTCCGGCTCCCTCTATGGATCTGCTGGTGGCATATGACAGAGCTTGCCCTCTGACCCTCACAGCATCCTTATAAATAGTGGTGCTGAAACAGACAGCAGTGGGTTGTCATCTACTCAGATATGAAACCCAGAGGCTGGTCGGAGACACTCTGACTGAGTTAAAGAACTCCTGACAAGCGTGCTACTGAGCTTCCAGGTTCCTAATGCTCTGCTGGCTTTCGTGGAGAGAATCTTGCCGTGTGCTTGAGAGAAGCATAAAGGATGGCACCGGATGATTGTGATGTCGAGATAGGCCTTGCTGCACTTGTTGCTCAATTCTGCCATTGCACTCATTGCTCAGACCTGGGAACCATCTGCCTGTTGTTACATTGTTACAATAAGATGGACCTAGATGTTAGGTCTTACTCCTTCAAGATCCAAAAATGAACCTATTTTTATCATATCAGTGCAGCTTGTACCTAGTTGCTAGCATGCAGTAAACTGTGTCTTGTTTAAGACAAGGGCTTCTTCCCACTAGGCTACAAAGTGGTTTCTCTTGATCACACTGGGCCAAGTGGGACCTGACCCTGAGAGAGGAAGCTGATGGCCAATCTACCTTGTAGTGAGCAATATCACAGAGAGCTCACACAAAATAATGAGCAGTGGTACAGATTGCTCATATAACTGGCATCAACTTCTTCGAAATAACGCCTAATTGCAAAAGCATTTCAGCTTCACTTTCTTGGCTCCCAGCCTATACTACACTACCCTGTGTGTATACCCTGACTCCCTCCAATCATTTCCTCATATTCCCAGTCAGGATGAAAAGGGTGTGTGTGGCTGCGATGCTCACATCTTCCCTGTAGCCTCTGACTTCTTTGAGTGAAATCACTGTTCTGTAACAGAACAGAACCCTGTACCAAAATCTTTGCTGTCAAAATTTTCGAAATGTACTACTGTCTAAGATGTCCTGTCTGTGAACTTATTCTTGCTGGCAGATTTGGTAGCTGTTAAAGGATACATATTTTCTTTTTCTTTGTCCTGTTCACATATGCTCTAATTTAGGAGTCCACCTGAGAATAATAGAGATGAGATAAAAGGTACTGCAGATGCTGGAGAATCCGAGATAGGCCCGAAACGTCAAGTTTTCCTGCTCCTATGATGCTGCTTGACCTGCTGTGTTCATCCAGCCCCATGCTTGTTATCAATAATAGAGATGAGAGTCTGTTTTAGGCCTTCAACAATAAATTGGCAGATGAGTTCATATACTTCAGGACCTTGAATTCAAGTGATACTGAGGTTTAATGCAGCAGATATGTTTGTAAAATGTGCTGTGGAATAATTAAGCCGATAAATAATACAAAAGGAAATTTTGTCATAGGCACAGTTTATTATCTGTTTGCTATTTAATAAATCTCTTTGGTAGTTTAGGGCCATACATCCTGCTTATTCTGTCACTGTTAGAAATTGAGAAAGTGGCATTATGCCACACGTATGGTCAGAAAGCTGAAGCATCGTGACAAAGGTTTACTGTCTGCCCCTTGGGCTCACTGCACAGCAGCCTCTCTGTTAGGCAGGTGAAGACCCAT
The DNA here is from genome assembly GCA_024137785.1 of Ginglymostoma cirratum. Taxonomy (NCBI): domain Eukaryota; kingdom Metazoa; phylum Chordata; class Chondrichthyes; order Orectolobiformes; family Ginglymostomatidae; genus Ginglymostoma; species Ginglymostoma cirratum. Next base: position 47,106,666 of record JAHRHZ010000016.1, on the reverse strand, counting down.
GCTGATTTACAAGGAAGAAGAACCCAGTTAAAAGAGTCGCTTGAAATGAGCAATCAACTATAGGAAAAGGCGTGTCCGGAAATGAGAAAGGAAAAGGGAGGGGAATATTTTTAGGTTTAGGTACAGTGTACATGTTATGTTTTTAAGTATTTTAACTTTGGCTGAACCCCTGCATTATATTCTCCACAATACACAGGCTGATACAATCTGTTGGCTGAGTTTTCGTTTGTGAACTTGGCACCTAGATCACCGACGGGGTCCCACCTTCCTTAGAAGACAAAATTCTGGATATACTTCAACCACATTCTAGACGCTCCAATAGAATTTTAAGGAATTATTGGTGGGGAGAAGCTGTAGTTTCTGTCGGTGCAAGAATACATTTTTCTCAGGTTTAGATGGTATATTGTCCTTTTCGCCTTTATGGGTATAGCTGTAAGACAGTGCAATTATACCAGAAATAGAACATCCCCATTAAAACTGAATCTGTAAAATCAATCACTCTGAAACACACCCGCAAGAGCAAGATAGGGGAGGATCAGTCATAAAAAAAAAATTCCATCCAGAACAAAGGAATTGACGTCTATCAGATTTGCTTGTCCTAATCACTGTTCCTTGTATGACCCTTTTAATTTTTGACTTCTTATTGATTTCTTGTCTGATTCCTGCTTAATCATCCTGATTGATGTAGGATTTTAAGAGTTCATTCTCACCTCGTAGGTGTCATTGGCAATTCTTGCCTGCCTGGAGAAGACGGTGGTGGAAATGCTTCTTGAAACACTACAGTCTTTACAGTAACTGATGTTAGGTTAGAGTACACTTAACAGTCAGACATACCAGTGTCCTCTAATGAGGAGAAGTTGAATAGGTGAGACCTGTACTCGTTGGAGTTTAGAAGAATGAGACGTGACTTAATTGAAACATAGAAGATTCTTAGGATAGATGCAAAAAGCTTGGTGAGACTAGGACCAGAGGGCATATTGTCAGAATAAGGAGTTGCACATTTAACACAGGGATGAGGGGGAAATTCTTCTCTCGGAGGGTTGTGAATCTGTGGAACTTTTTTTTTACCTCCGAGGGCTGTCGAGGCTGGGTTGTTAAGTATTCAAGACTGAGGTAAATGGATTTTTAATCAGTAAGGGAATCAAGAGTTACGGAGAAAAGATTTGAAAGTGTAGTTGAGGGTTATTTGGGGCGGCGCGGTGGTTCAGTGATTAGCACTGTTGCCTCACGGTGCCAGGGACCCAAGTTTGATCCCATCCCTTGGGTGATTGCCTGTGTGGAGCTTGCACATTCTCCCCGTGGCTGCGTGGGATTCCTCCAGTTTTCCTCCACAGTCCACAGACGTGCAGGTTAGGTGGATTGGCCTTGCTAAATTGTCCATAGTGTCCAGTATTGTGCAGGTCAGGTGGATTAGCCATGGGAAATATAGGGTTACAGGGCGAGGGTAATGGGTGTGGGTCTGGGTGGGATGTTGTTCAGAGGGTTGGAGTAAACACTTTAGGCTGAATGGCTCCCTTCCACACTGCAGGGATTCTATAACTATCAGATCAGACATAATTTCATGGAATGGCGGAGTAGACCCAGTGGGCTGAATGGCCTGCTTCTGCTCCTATGGGTTGACACTGACACTACTGATGTGTAAGATTGGCAAGTTTCCTTTCCTGATGAACATTTGTTGTGTTTTTATAACAGTCCAAATGCTTCACGGTCACTTTGTCAACACGGATATTTTAATGCCAGAGTTTTATTTTAATGTCAGAATTGAACTGCTCAGTGGAAGTAAGACCTTTAAAACCTGCTGAGCTTTGATTCACTACCAACTAGAAGGTTCCCAGTTTGATTCCGTGAAGTATTTGCCAGATATTCAAATGAGCTGAACGCGTCATCCAGCAAAATAGATCTACCACATAAACAAGCCTTTTAACCACAATTTATATTCAACATACACATTTAATTTTAGACTAAATTGTGTATTGTTGGCTTTCGACCTTTTATTTAGGAGAAAATATGCTGGTGGTGAAGCATTAACTTTCAAGACACTGAAGATTGTGTATTTTCTGACCAAAGAGAGGAGGTTTGTGACAAACACATCCTGTTCTGGTCTTTCTGGTGTTGAAAGGTGTTGAAAGTTCTCTTCAGTAGAACTGAAAAAAAAGAGACAAGCATTGAAGCTTTTCACCAAGCACTTACCAGGACTGATGCAGGAATACCAGATCTCAGCGGCAACAACAATGTATAATAAAAGTGCTGATTAGGTGGCAAGTCTGAATCTGACTGTGTGCAATGACTCAGTACTTGCAAAACTCAAAATATAGGGTTCAACATTGGATGTATTCTGTGATTGGACAGCACTTGTAGCAACACAGTGGCTCAGTGGTTAGCACTGCTGCCCTCACAGTGTCAGGGACCCGGGTTCGATTCAACCCTCGGGCGACTGTGTGTAGAGTTTTCACATTCTCCCTGTGTCTACACAGGTTTCCTCTGGGTGCTCCAGTTTCCTCCCACAGTCCAAAGATGTGCCGGTTGGTGGATTGACCATGCTAAATTGTGCCATAGTGTCCAGGAATGTGCAGGTTAGGTGGATTGCCCATGAGAAAGGCGGGTTTACAGGCGTAGAGTGTTCAGGGATTATCAGGAGCTAAGAATGAAATTAAAGAACAGGTCTTCAAGGGTTATAACCTCCGGATTACTGCCCGAGCCACCTGCACATTGACATAGCGACCCAAGAATAAGGGAAGTAAACACTTGGCTAAAGGAATGGTGCGGGAATGAGGGATTCCTTTTCATGGGGCATTGGCATCAGTATTAGAACAGGAGGGATCTGTACTGCTGAGATGGTCTCCACCTGAACCGAGCTGAGACCAATGTTCTAGCAAAAGGGGTAAATAGACTGGTCAACAGGATGTTAAACTAGAAAATGGGGGAAGGGAAAGGTAAAACTTCCTCCAGTGAGGACAAAGCAGCAGGTTAACATCTGTAGGGGAAGATTCAATTGCATGGAAAAATATGCAGAAAATGACAGGAAAGGAGAACTCGGGATAAGTTATTAAAGTCTCCAGCACAGACACAAATAGGACAGACTGTTTGGAAAGGGTTAGGAATCAAACTTAAAGCACACTGGATAAACGATTGACAATGACAAGAGGGATGGTTAATAGAGGACTGAAGGTGTTATATCTGAATGCACGCAGTATAAGCTTGTCGTGCAGATTGAAATTGGCAGATATGACGTGGTGGGCATCACAGAGACATGGCTGCAAGGGGATCAGGATTGGGAGCTGGGTATCCAAGGATGTACATCTTATTGCAAAGATAGGCAGGTGAGCAGAGGGGGTGGGGTCGCCTTATTAGTAAGAAATGAAATTAAATCAATAGCAAGAAACGAAGCCGGGTCAGATGGTGCAGAGTCTGTGTGGGTAGGGCTGAGAAATCACAAAGGTAAAAAAACCAAAGTTGGAGTTATGTACAGGCCTCCAAACATTAGTCAGAAGCTGGGGCGCAAGATACACCAGGAGATCGAAAAGGTGTGTAAAGAAGGCAAAGTTATGGTGATCATGGGGGATTTCAATATGCAGGGGGACTGGGAAAATCAGGTTGGTAGTGGCTCGCAAGGAGAGGAATTTGTGGAATATCTACAAGATGGCTTTCTGGAGCAGCTTGTTGTGGAGACCACTAGGGAACAGGCAATACTGGATTTAGTGTTGTGCAATGAGGTAGACTTGATAAGGAAGCTTAAGGTGAAGGAACCCTTAGGATGCAGTGATCATAATATGATTGAATCTACTCTGCAATTCAAGAGGGAAAAGATAGAATCAGAGGTTATGGTATTACAGCTGAATAAAAGCAACTATAGAGGCATGAGGGAGCAGCTGGGCAGAATTGACTGGGAGAGGAGCCTAGCAGGAAAGACAGTGGAACAGCAATGGCAGGAGTTTCTGGGAATAATTCAGGAGACGCAGTAACAATTCATCCCTAGGGAAAAGAAACACGGTACAGGGAGGATGAGGGAACCATGGCTGACTAGGGAAGTCAGGGATAGCATAAAAGCAAAAGAGAAAGCATATAATGTGGCGAAGGGCAGTGGGAAACCAGAGGATTGGGAAGCTTACAAAGACCGTCAGAGGGCAACAAAAGAAGAAGTAAGAAGGGAGAAGATTAAAAATGAAGGTGAGCTAGCCAGTAATATAAAGGAGGACTGTAAGGGTTTCTTCAGATACATAAAGGGCAAGCGAGAGGCAAAAGTGGATATTGGACCACTAGAAAATGACACTGGAGAGATAGTAGTGAGAAACAAGGAAATGGCTGAGGAACTGAATAATTACTTTGCATCAGTCTTCACAGTGGTAAACACGAGTAATATCCCAAAAATTCAAGAGAGTCGGGGGCAGAGCTGAGTATAGTGGCCATCACCAAGGAGAAGGCGCTAGTAAATCTGATTGGCCTGAAGGCGGATAAATAACGTGGACCAGATGGACTACACTCCAGAGTTCTTAAGGAGATAGCAGAGGCGTTAGTGATGATCTTTCAAGAATCGCTAGAGTCAGGGAGGGTCCCAAAGGACTGGAAAATTACTAACGTGACACCCCTGTTTAAAAAGGGAGTAAGGCAAAAGATGGAAAATTACAGGTTGATTAGCCTATCCTTGTATGGGTAAGATTTTGGAGTCCATTGTGAAGGATGAGATTTCTGAATACTTGGAAGTGCATGGTAAAATACAGCATAGTCAGCATGGCTTCAGCAAGGGAAGGTCATGCCTGACAAATCTTTTTTGAGGAAGTAATAAGCAGGTTGGACCAAGGAGAGCCAACAGATGTTATCTACCTGGACTTCCAGAAGGCTGCTGAGTAAAATAAGGGTCCATGGTGTTAGAGGCAAAGTCCTAGTGTGGATAGAAGATTGGCTATCTGGCAGAAAGCAGAGAGTGAGGATAAAAGGGTCCTTCTCAGGTTGGCAGCCGGTGAGAAATAGTCTTCCACAAGGGTCAGTGTTGGGACCACAACTTTTCACTTTATACATTAATGATCTAGATGAAGGAACTGAGGGCATTCTGGCTAAGTTTGCTGATGATACAAAGATGGGTAGAGGGATGGGTAGTATTAAGGAGGTGGGGAGGCTGCAGAAGGATTTGGACAGGTTAGGAGAGCGGGCAAAGAAGTGGCAGACAGAGTTCAACGTGGGAAAGTGTGAGGTCATGCACTTTGATAAGAAGAATAAAAGCATGGACTATTTTCTAAATGGGGAGAAAATTCAGAAGTCTGAAATGCAAAGAGACTTGGGAGTTCTAGTCCAGGATTCTCTCAAGGTAAACCTGCAGGTTGAGTCAGTAGTCAGGAAGGCAAATGCAATGTTGGCATTTATTTTGAGAGGATTTGAGTAAAAGCAGGGATGTACTTCTGAGGCTTTATAAGGCCCTGGTCAGGCCAGATTTGAAGTTATTGTGTGCAGTTTTGGGCCCCACATCCCAGGAAGGATGTACTGGCCCTGGAGCGGGATCAGAGGAGGTTCATGAAAATGGTCCCAGGAACGAAAAGCTTAACATATGAGGAATATTTGAGGACTCTGAGTCTATACTCGATGGAGTGTAGAAGGATGAGTGGGGGGTACATGAGTGTACATTGAAATGTACAGAATACTAAAAGGCCTGGACAAAGTCGATGTTGGGAAGATGTTTCCATTGGTAGGAGAGACTAGGACCCAAGGACACAGCCTTTGTAAAGGGTAAAGGGTAAAGGGAACTCCTTTTAGATCGGAGATAAGGAGAAACGTCTTCAGCCAGGGAGTGGTGAATTTATGGAATTCACAGCCACAGAAGGCTGTGGAGGCCAGGTCATTGAGGATGTTTAAGACCGAGATAGATGGGTTCTTGATTGTCAAAGGGATCAAGGGTTACGGGAAGAAAGCGTGAGAACGGGCTGAAGAAACTTATCATCCATGATTGAGTGGTGGAGCAGAATTGATGGGCTGAATGGCCTAATTTCTGCTCCCATGTCTTATGGTCTCATGGGTAGGGGAATGGGTCTGGGTCGCGTGCTCTTCAGAGGGTTGGTACGGTCTCAAAGGTCTGAATAGCCTGCTTCCACACTGCAGGAATTCTATGATTCAACAACACTGAGTGAGCAAAAACAATACTGTTAACCAATTTAAGATTATCAGTCAGGCTTGCAGTGTAGATCTCTTGATCTTGCCTAAAGGTACACATTTTCTTTGCAGGGGCCCGTTCTCTGTAAGCAGAAACAGCATGCCTAAGCAGTGTACCCTTTTTAATTCAATAAAAGGGGCTGGGGACAGCCTTCCCCAAGTCAATGCCTTGACCAGACAGTCGATTCAGTTTTTTTGAACTGCAACAAAACTTTTAGGGCATAACTGTTACCTGGTACAATTGACCAATCAGAATCCAATTGGCAACCAATCGGTTCCCTTCTCTCATGCACTATAAATTGTTGTTCCCTTTGACATTCCTGCATCAATCCTGATGAGTGTAAGACAAAAGAACTTCAACAGCAATACTCCTGTTCAATACAATTAAGCGACATTTTCACTTTGCTTTACATGTCTTGTGGCAATCTAATGGCTTCCATAAATTCTGATAACATGTGGAATACACAGGAATTATCAATTGGATGAGTTTTCCAATTCTTTTGTTGCAAGTATTCCTCACAGACCTTAGCCTACCAAAGAGGCAAGTGAACTGCAACCAAGCGTACACAAACGTGTTATTTGGGTAAATTCTGATCCTGAAAGGGAACATAGGTTAGAGAATGCTCACCACAGGGCTGTAGCGTATTTCCAAATCACATTCCTTTTGAGTGAATTTCCTTGTTGAGTGTGCAAGATTTGTGAGTTCATTCTAATGACTCAACTGCAAAACAAAGTGCAGAAGAGGCACTTTTGAGGTAGTGTGCCCATTCATATGTGGCAGTACTGGAGCTGTGTTCATTGCATCCCTACAGCAGTGTGACGAAAACAGGAAACCCTGTGTGGGAAAAGTTGTGTTAACTTTACAGGAGTCTCGGCATGGTGGAGGAATAGAGGGATCTTGAGATCCACATCCGTAGGTCCCTCAAAGTTGCTATTCAAGTTGATGCGGTTGTAAAGAAGGCGTATGGTGTGCTGGCTTTCATTGGCAGGGGAATTGAGTTTAAGAGCCGTGAGGTTATGCTGCAGCTCTATAAAACTCTGGTTAGACCACACTTGGAATATTCTGTTCAGTTCTGGTCACCTCACTATAGGAAAGATGTGGCAGCTTTAGAGAGAGTGCAGAGGAGATTTACCAGGATGCTGCCGGACTAGAGGGCAGGTCTTATGAGGAAAGGTTGAGGGAGCTAGTGCTTTTTTCAGTGGAGCAAAGAAGGGTGAGAGGTGACTTGAGAGAGGTGTACAAGATGATGAGAGGCATAGGTAGAGTGGATAGTCAGAGACTTTTTCCCAGGGCTGAAGTGACTATTACAAGGGGGCATAATTTTAAGGTGCTCGGAGGAAGGTATAGGGGAGATGTCAGAGGTAGGTATTTCACACAGAGTGGTGGGCCTGTGGTATGCGCTGCCGGCAGTGGTAGTGGAGTCAGATACTTTAGAGACTTTTAAGCAACTCGTGGATAGGTACATAGAGGATAGTAAAATGTAGGGTATGCAGGGTAGTTTGAGCTTAGTAGGATAGTAGGTCGGACAACATCGTTGGCCGAAGGGCCTGTACTGTGCTGTACTGTTCTATGTTCTGTATTTACAGTCAGTGAGGTACGTCTGCAGCATATACATTACCCCTCTTGCTGGTCACTAACAGTCCCCATTAACAACTATTCACCCTCCCAGCCTGATCGTTATCAACTCCTTTGTCTGTCCAACTGTCTTTCTCTCTCTTTGGGCTCTATCCTATCGTTTATTCCCTACCCCACCCACCTCCCTATTTTCTACATATAAACTGACGTTTTCCCAGCCACCATCAGTTCTGAGGGAGAGTCACCGGACCTGAAACATTAACTCTGATTTTTCCTTCACAGAACCCGCTGAGCTTTTCCAGCAATTTCTGTTTTTGTAATTTTTGCCGTTGTCTTCTCTCTGCATGCCACAAGGTGTCAATGTATGTGAGGCCTACCCCGCAGGCTTCACGAACTGCTAAAAATTAACTACTGGGGAAAAGTGATTTTTTTTTTCTTCTCCCCCTATCCTGCGCCCCCGTCCATTTCCTGCTTCCCCACTTGCATCCTGATAAGAAACTGTTTGCCATTTCTCTGTGTTTGCCTCCAATTTTATAGCAAAAGTCAGGACTGCAGCAATCCTCAGCTCTATATCCCAAAGACCTGTGATAGTGCATGTCACCATGGTGATGCACACGGTTGTTCCTTAATCACTCAGAATGCTAGGCCCACTCTGAGGTGTATGTACTTTTTCTAGTATCGCAGCCGACCCTGAAAGTCTTTAATTTGCAGTGCTTACACATACATTCTGCTTTACTGTTGCCTCAACCAGTACATTGTTCTGTGAATGTAGCTGCTGCGGCAACAAGCCCTTTGGTTTTGTAAACAAAATGTCAGGCTAAGCTGCCACAGAGAGATTTACAAGTTCTTCTCTTCCTCCACCTCCCCCCGCCCCCACCCCCCAAACTGGCCTCTCAGAAACACAGTCGTTCAGCCTGTAACACTCCTCCCTGATTCTTGTTTTTGTAAATTCCTTTGTAATGTTTTCACTGCTGATTACCGAGAAGACTTGAAGCTCACTTTGTCTCTTCAACTAGTTCTTTTTTTCTGTTGCCATCAGCTAGTAAACACATTATATGAACAGAGAATAGGGTTAACCACTTAGAGCTTGTAAAATTTAGGTCTTGCAAGGCTATTGCATTGTCCAGTCAAGGAATAGCAATTATTTTGCAGTTGCACAGATATCTTATAAATAATGTGCACAGGATGTGTTTAATGGTAATGCCAACGTGGGCATATTTAATTATTTAGCCAATGTTGTCATCCTGCTTTATAAAGTCTGAAAGAAGCTATGCTATGCTGTGGCTGTCAGTCCTGGAATTTGACTGCCGGAGTTTCTGGCTTTGAAACTATTCTATCAGGAGCACAAGAGATTGATATTTGACATATCAGAATGTAAAGTGCATATACAAACCGCTTACAAACTTTTACAAACCGCTTCTGCTGTCCCGAGGAGCTTTTTCCCAGGCAATTCCATTGTTTAGTGCTCTAAATTACAGAAGTTTGGGTTTACACGTACATACTGGTGACCATCACTTGATGAACCAGCATTGGCACGATACCCATTTACTAAGTGGTACTGCCCATTACAGTTTCTACAACATGATCCAAGGTAAAGTGATGGAAATGTACATCAGGCCAGTCAGCACTGGAAAGGAAACAAGATGTTAAGATTTCAAGGTGGATTCTTGAACAGGAGTGACCAAGATCCCAGTTGCTACATTACCCAAGCTTGCACATTCAATTGCTTTGTAACTTCCTACATATTTCCAGCATTGCTGCTCTTTATTCCGGATTTTCAACTTTTCTGGGTTTTCTATTTCTCTCAAGCACAAGTGGGACATCTTGTTAAAGTTGGCTTCAGCCACACCACACTTTCTTCTGTCATTTAAAATCATAGAATCATGCATTATAGAAGAGGCAATTCAGCCCAGTAAGTCTAATGCACTAAACCTACACTAGTCCAACTTTCTAGCACAGGACCCATAGCCTTAAATGTTATGATACTTCAAGGCTATGGGCTTAGTTTAGAACTAGTGAACTAGTGTAAATTTAGTGTACATTTGGTGTATAAACGCGTACACGTACTCACACACTCTGGCTAATGGTTGTTTAATATGTGCCTACCTGCTGTAATAATGTTACGGCTGCATTTATTGTGAACACCACAAGCAGATGGAGTAACGATTGCAGGGACACAGCACTGCAGAGTGATGTCACTTTCCAGCAATGAAGCAGCAGCCTCTGCCAGTCACAAATATGGCCTTGTACGAAATAATCCAACTGTGATTATACACACGGGGGTCTTCGCTAATCGAGGCTTCTCTTCCTTCTGAGCAACCACTTTCTTCCCCCATCCAGGACTGAATAGGTGGCATGATGCGGCTGGGAGTGTGAGAGGTGACCAAGGCAACACGGGTGATTGGTTGTTGCTTTTAAAAACAGAGGCTGTCTGTGCCAATTGGTGCCAATCTCACTGCATGCAGACCATGATGATGCCAGCAATGCATGCATCAGTGAATCCATCCTGAAGAGTGTTATGGACGTTAATGTCAACAGCTCCATCTTTACATACGCTTTTGGCCATTTTGGCATTTATAGTAATTACTTATTATTCGTATAGTATTGATCAAGAAATAGGAACTAAAGTAAGAGGATGTTCATCCAAGGTGCCACATTTACTGCTGCACTGAAGTCATGGGTTGAGCAGCAATGTATTAGGTCCAGTAGCCAAATGGAGAGTGAGAAAGGCATATTCGGTCTAAAGACATCATTATATTGAACTTACAGGAAATAAAAGGCATCGAGATAGCAGTTGTCTGTGGATAAGATTTGAATGTTTCATTGCTGAATTGGATTTAATCTTGAACTAGTTGAGAAAAGTCAACCCAAATTAGTACAAGGGACGGAAAGCAAAGTTGAGTGAAATTTTGGAAAATGAAGTGGCTGCCAATACAACAATGAAATGTGTAGCTGCATCCCAAAATGAATTAGGAAGCTCTATTGTAGAAACATTTGAGAAGTTCAAATGCTCATGAGGACTGATTTTCAAAAGCTTTCCAAAGGCACCATTGAAGTGGAAAGGGTCCCCCCCCCCCCCCCCCCACCATTCTTTTGTGGGCAGGAGGGAAAGGGTGAAAATTATTTAATTGCTGGAGGTGAGTGAGGGCAACCAAAGAATTTCAGTCAGAATTTATGAAAAATCAGCTAGCATCTTCAGCCAAAGTTGAATCACTGGAAACACCGATCTGAATTTCAAAGCCTGAGGCAGGTATTGGGTGAGCCTGAAGACATTGGTATCATCGACAGCATATGGGTGAAGTGTCGCAAGGCTGGAGGTTGGCTAGTATGCCATTATTTAAGAAAGGCTGCAAGGAGAAGCCAGGGAACTATAGACTAGTGAGCTTAACATCATTGGTGGGTAAGTTGTTGGAGGGGATTCTGAGGGACAGTTTTATATGCATTTGGAAAAGTACAGACTGATTGGGTACAGTCAGCATGGCTTTGTGCTTGGGAATGTCTAACTAACTTGATGGAGTTCTTTGAAGAAGTGACAAAGGAGATTGATGAAGGCAGAGCGGCAGACAACTATCTGGACTTCAGTAAGGCATTCAACAAGGTTCCACATGGTAGACTGGTTAGCAAGGTTAGATCACATGGAATCTAGGGGGAGCTGGTCAATTGGATATAAAATTGTCTTGAAGGTAGGAGACAGAGGGTGGTGGTGGAAGGTTGTTTTTCAGACCAGTGGTTTACCACAAGGATCGGTGCTGGGTCCACTGCTTATTGTCATTTATATAAATGATTTGGATGTGAACATAGGAAGTATGGTTAGTAAGTTTGCAGATGACACCAAAATTAGTGGTGTAGTGGACGGTGAAGATTAACTCAGAATACAATGGGACCTTGATCAAATGGGCCAATAGGCTGAGGAGTGGCAGATAGAGTTGAATTTAGATAAATGTGAGGTGCTACATTTTGGTAAGGCAAATCAGAGCAGGAATTATATGGCTAATGGTAGGGCCCTGGGGAGTGCTACTGAAAAGGTCTTTTTTTCCCTAGGGTGAGGGTGTCCAAATCTAGCGGATATAGGTTTAAGGTGAGAGGGGAAAGATTTAACAAGGACCTGAGGAGTAACTTTTTCACGCAGAGGGTGGTGCATGTATGAAATGAGCTGCCAGATGAAGTGACGGAGGCTGGTACAATTACAACATTTTTAGCATCTGTATGGGTACATGAGTAGAAGCATTTGGAGGGAAATGGGATTAGGTCAGATTGGGATGTCTCATCAATGCAGTTGACTTAGACCGAAGGGTCTGTTTCTACGTTGTATGACCCTATGAAGGCAATTTCTCAACAAGATTAGAAAATGCAGCAGGAAACTGTAAATTCAAGGAGACAGATGAAAGGCTAATAGATCAGCTCATGTGGGATTTTGAATGCCCTGAAGTAAAGAAATATTTGTTGGAAAGGGTAAGCTCACCATATTGAAGGCTGTTGACACTGTCAAAGCACATGGAGCAATTACTAGAGCGATGAAGTTGCTGACTAGCCCAACGATTACTCAGATGAAATAAGCCCACAGACGTAAATCTGTAGCTGAAGTTTGTTACCAGAGCACAGAGTAACATTATCCCATTGGAGAACCTTTCCTGAAAATTGGAAAGAAAGTAGTTGCCCATGAAAAGATACCCTGAAATCGAGCAACATCATTCTAATGCCATTTGGGGATACTGAGATTCAACAGCTAGGCACTATCCAAATCAAGGAGACTTACAAAGGGAAAAAACAGTAATTGTATGTAACATGGCAGTGAAAGAGATGGCTCTGTTATCCTAAAATGAGCTTTTGCAAAGAGCTTTAGCTTATCTCTGTAAATTGTGAGATGGAGAAGGTTGCACTGAGGTTAACACGCCCTTTGAAAAGTGTCCCTGAGTGTTCTGATAAGACGCTTTACAGATGCTTTGAAGATTTTGAGTACTACGCAACTGTAGACTCATCAAATAAAAATAGTGATTCATCTCCCATGCAAAGTACCAAAAGAACTAAAAGGAAAGCTCACAAGAATGACCAGGAGCAGCCCACTACAAGAGGAAAAACCAATAATGTGTGTATCTGCAACCCTAACATCATTGAGAGCAGATATGCTCACATAGAATGCAAGCTTTTGGTGGTGGTTTATGGATGTGAGAACATTCATCATAGAGAGTAATTGTGATCTACAGGATCAGACTACAAGAAAAATCTCTGCAGAGGTCCAGCAAGAGGTTATTCTCGAGGCTGTGGAATTTCCATTTTGCTACCAACCGGGAAGAGAAACGATGGTGGTAGATGCCTTATCTTAGTTGTCACCCCAGAGAAACACAAGATGAAAGATCTAGGTAACACCTCCAAAACAATTAAATTAGCAATGATGAGAATTACAGTTGCTTCTTATCGGACCATCCCTTGATCACTTGCTATGACACAACCGACATTGTGGCAGTATTAGTCCATCAGAGATGCCGTCTCATTGGAAGATGGTGTTCTGTTATCCAGATCCAGAATAATCATATACAAACAAAGCAGGAAGAATTTCTCTAGAACGCCATACAAATTAATCTCAAGAGTTTTCCATTCAGCCTTTCAAACCTGCTTCCCCATCCGTTGAAATGATGGCTGATCTGAATGTAATCTCAAATCCACATTCCCATCTACCCCTGATAACCTTTTACTCCTTTGCTTAACAGGAATCCAGAATTGTAAACTCAGAGTTAGATCTTCTGTGTACTGAAATAGGCATCAACAGAGACATTGACATAATGGTATCCTCATGCAATGTACGCCAGAAGTACAGAAATACAAATCAGGAAGGGGAAATGATAACTGCTGAAGTACCACCCAGATGTGGCATCCTATGAGAGCCTATTTATTTAGATAATCAAGAATGATAACGCGTAGTCACAGACTGCTACTCAAAGTTCCCTGTTAGGTGAAAGCTGAAAGACTTGAAAGTTACAACAGTCATCTGAACAGTCCAAGTTATTTTTGCTGAGCCAGTGATTCCTGAAAGAACAAGCTGTGACAATTGAATTCAATTTCTTTGCTGAGAATAAGCCTTAGCTTATTGTCACTCCGATTGTCACCTCTTAAGGCTGACAGGAAATCTGCAAAGCTGCTGAACAGAAGAAATTGCAAGGCAACTTTCCAAAGCAAGATATTTCCTCAAGTGTCCAAGAGATAGGAAGATAACAATTCACTGATGCCTAGGGAGAAGGAGGTCAAAACTTCAACAAGCATCAAGATCCCTGCCTGAGGATCGGAAGGAGGGACTGCACATGTACACGATCCAGATTTGAAACGCTGGAATAAGTGGCAATAGTTGTCACTCAGCTAACCATTCAAAGTCGGATGTCACTGAAACTGTAACCAGGAAGCAAATGGAAAGCAGTAGAGTCCCTACTTGACCTACACCTGAACAGGAAATACTGAAAAGATCAACAACACTAGCCAACAAATAAAAACATCAATAAAACCATCAACACATGGGGCAACACCAGCAAAGTCTCCAGTGAGTGACCCGACGCTAGAACATCAAATGCAACATCCTACAACACCAAGAGCAACAGGTACAACTTCTCTTGTGCAAGGTGTGGACCAATGAGTGATAGATGACTAATCCAAAGATGGCGGTACAACATCCTGCAAACTAAGCAATATTGTAAATGATGTTTTGATAAAACAAGGTACAAGAGACTTGGTAGAGATAAAAGGTACTGCAGATGCTCATTTCTGATGAAGGGTTTAGGCCCGAAACGTCAAGTTTTCCTGCTCCTATGATGCAGATTTCTGATGAAGGGTTTAGGCCCGAAATGTCAAGTTTTCCTGCTCCTATGACGCTGCTTGACCTGCTGTGTTCATCCAGCCCCATGCTTGTTACAAGAGACTTGGTGTTCAGTTTATTGACAAAAGTCAAATGTTAATTGTTTCTAACAAAAAAAAGGAGACAGTTAGATTGACATGAAGAAAGAGGGATGTTGTACTGTTACATTACATGTAGAATTGAATAGAATTAGGTTTATTGTCGTGCGTACGCAAGTACAGAAGTACAGGAATACAGCGAAAAGTTTATAATGATGCCCCACACAACACCATCTTAGATACAAGGTACCTAGGTACAAATCTTAGATACGAAATAGAGAGATGAAGGGAAAAAAAGAAGTTACATTACCTTACAGTTGTTCATTGTATAAGTTAGAAAATTAGGAACTAAAGTTAGAAAGTTAAACACTATAGTCTTTCTACAAAGGGTCTGGAGTAGATCAGTGCAGGGGGCTTCCACACATGGTCTGACCGGGCTGGCAAGCCAATGATCGCCTGCACCAGTCCCCAGCCCAACAACCGTCCTGCTGAGCTCAGGCCCTCAGCCTGCTGGCTGTCCTTGCTCCACTTGGGAACAGGTATGAATTGTTATGAGAATGCACTATATACTGATTGGGTCTATACCTACTGCTGCACTGCAGTTCGGTGCCAGGGAACAATGTGTCAGACCACCAGCATCATGAAGACCAGTAAGAAATACACTGGATGAAGCTCCAGTATTTTAAATCTAAATATGCGATCATTCAAACTTATGGAAGCACAAAGACATAACTCCCACACTGCACCATCTTCTCACATTGGTTGGATCCTTTCCACCTGATGATATCACTCAGTCTTTTCTTGTAAGTCTGGTATTTTCGAGTAAGTAAATAAAATTGTGTTTTTGTTTTCAAAATGAAGGCAATGGCTTTTTAATGGGTTCTTCACAGAAGTCTCCTAAACATTAGTAATTAATTCATGGAGTCTCAAAGGAAATCTGATTCTAACCCTACTTAACGTTAATGAAATTGGAATATATCATGTACAAGAATGAGAAATCGTGCTGGAAAGGGACATAAGTCATTCCACCTTTTAGACTTGCACTGATCAGAATGATTACAAGAATGCTGAATTTCAAACCATCACAACAACAAAGACTACAAGAGAAAAGGGTGTGATTGGTTGTCAAATGGATGCTGGTTGGCCAAGGAAATGTCATGGGGAGTTCAAAGGGTTCCTGAGGAGAGCAATGGAACAGGGATCATACAGCGTAAGGTGAAAACTAAAAGCCTCTCCTTCATTGATAGCCACAGGAAGGCTGTAACAGGCAGTGTAAAACCATTGATAACAACGTGTAGAGCTGATGAACACAGCAGGCCAAGCAGCATCAGAGGAGCAGGAAAGCTGACGTTTCGGGTCTGGACCCTTCTTCAGATCCTGCTCCTCTGATGCTGCTTGGTCTGCTGTGTTCATCCAGCTCTACACCTTGTTGTCTCAGATTCTCCAGCATCGGCAGTTCCCACTATCAGTGTAAAACCTTGTGTACTCTCAGTACAGCATTCGCCAGTTGTACAGAGGGATCCGTATGCTCACACTGATCCTCATCTGGACATAGACAAGGTGTCCAACATGTGCTTAAGGTGGCCATACAAACAGCTGAATATACTTTGATATGGTTCAATGACAGATGTGTTTCAAATGCTTTCTAGCTGTGGGACATTGCCAGCAGAATTAGTCTGTTTTGAATCCATTTTTTATCCAAAAAACAGGTGAATTGGGATCTCTCTTCCAGGTCAGTGGCTGTCTAAACTTGGCACTTTCAGTTTGACTTATTTTCCATCTTCTTCCATGGTCAACAGTATTAGCCAAGGAGCTGGAGCCAGTGCTTGGTAATGTATTGCTTCAAAGAGTAAGACAACGGTGACCAGTGATAAGACAACGTTGGTTTTGCCTCCCACATGTCAGTGCGTGCAATAAGTAATGGCTTTACCAATAACTTCCACAACCCATGGACATGCAAAATAATTTACTCCTGAGAGTATTGTTTCAAACACTGTTAGTGGTAATGCATGTCCTCAAAGCATACGTCGCTTTAGTCATTGTGTCTGTGCCGGTGCTGTATAAATCAACAGTATTTAGATTGAACTTGAAAGAAAGAATTAATTACGTTCTTTCATAGGGTTTCAACCACTTTGTAAAACATTCGGGCCTACAGAGCCACCGATCAATGCCACAAAAACAAAAATAAAGATAGGCCTATTTATGTAGGCCACAGAGGCTGAATAACAGTACAATCTTTTAAAGTTCAACGAGCTTGAACGAGAGCCGGGGGCAATGACAGAATTGATGCACTTTGCTTGAGCCGTCAGTTTTCCTCAACATTCTGGCTAATCTCATGGTTTGTAAACTTAAAAAAGTGTACAAAGTTACAATTTTACCGAAATGATTGTCCCTTTGATTGAAATCCTAGCCTCACAGAATAGTTACAACACGGAAGGAGATCATTCTGCCCTTTATAGCAGTGCTGGCCATTGTATGCAGTACAATTATTCACACACCCTGTACGCCCATTGTCCTGCAAATCCTTCCTGCTTGGGTATAAATCCAGTTCTCTTTTGAAAGTTATTCTTAAGTCAGCCTCCATGTCCTTCAAGCAGTTCGTTTCAGATTAAGTCAACATACTGCATGAAGAAAAACTAATGTTACCGCTGGTTGTTTATTATTAAATTAATCTGTGTCCTTAGATTACCTTCTGCCACCAGAATCAGTTTCTCTATATTTACTCTGTAAAAACTCTTTAAGAAATAGTTCTGTCATTGCTAACACTAACTTTATATGGAATATATTTGAATCTGATCGCAGTAAGTCTTGTGATGTAGCAGCAGTTCATGTCCCTGTCTTTTAGCCTGAAGCTCCAGATTCAAGTCCCCAGTCCAGGATTTAATAGTCAAGGAAGATGCATCCATAATGGATCCAAACAGGTTGGGAATGAGATTGTAAATCATTCCAGCCCACACTAGTGGAAGGTAGGTAGGTGTGTGATGAAAGTAAATTCGAACTTCTAGCATCCCCATCCTGGGTGAACAACAAATAGGTAGTAGGGTATGTAGCCACACTGGATAGCTGGAGTGAATCACATTGGTGCCATTGGGTTGGCTCCCAATTCCAGTTACAGTGGATTCAGGACCTGGTTCCTCGTAGCACTATAGGTCAGAGCTACCTTTAGGCGGGGACCTGGAAAAAAAAAACAACAGATAAAGAATATTGGTAAAACTGGCAATTTAGCAATGTCATCTGAAAGATACAACTGGTATGTTCTAGGGACTTGTGTGCAAGCTCAAGATGACCATAATTTTAGAATCCCTACAGTGTGGAAGCAGGCCATTTTCCCCATCGACTCCACACCGAACCACCAGAGAGCATTCCACACAGACCCAGGCCCTGCCCTATCCCTGTAACCGTGCATTTTCCCATAGCTCATCCACCTAGCCTGCACTTCCCTGGACACTATGGGCAATTTAGTATGGCCAATCCACCTAACCTACACATCTTTAGACTGTAGGAAGAAACTCACGCAGACACGGGGAGAATGTGCAAACTCCACACAGAAATTTGACCCAAATTAATTTATCATCCCTCGCACAATTGTCCATTCACCGTTCCTTTCTTACATGCATATTATATGAGATACATTCTCTCTGTGTCTCTTTGTTTGCTTCCCTCTCTTCGTGCTTTCCCCTTTAGCTTTGTATGTGTCTCTCTCTCTGTCTCCGGGATCTTTCTCTATATACATACTGCCATCTTTATACAAAAACAGGAGGTGCTGGATATGCTGAGCAGGTCAGGCAGCATTTGTGGGCAAAGAAGCAGCATTAACAGCTGGAATACTCCACAATGAAATGACATGCAATATAAATTAGAAACAGGAGGAGGTCATTCAGAATTTCCATTCAGCTCATTCCTCGTCATTCAGTACCACCATTCACTAAGTTCGTGCCCGAACTGATTGTAACTTCAGATCCACAATCTCACCTTTCCCTGATGACCTTTCACCACCCCACCCCACAACCCTGGCATAACAAGAATTTATCCATTCTGTCTTAAAAATATTCAAGGACTCTGTATTCACTGTCTTTTCATGGAGAGAGTTCCAAAGAGTCTCAACCTTCTTAACACAAGCTATAGACTTAAAATATTTTGGGTAAAAAGAATCTAAAGAATCATCAATAATACCACATCATAGACCTGAAGGATGGAAATCTGTCTAAGTATCCAACACCAGACCCCCTTCATTAGCAGAACTTTGAAGAACACGACTGTACAAGTATTGAACTGTGGACAATTCCAGAGACAAATGGTGTTGGTTGGAATTGTCGCTAAATATCACCACTAATTGAATGACAGCCAAGTTGTGTTGTGAGGCTTAACTTCCTTCCTTGTGGGGTCTTATTTTGGTTGCTAGATACGATAAAGTTTAAACCGTTGTTTCAGTGCTTTGACTGTGAGATTTCTTAATAAATAGCTGAATTAAGGATAACTTGTGGTGATTTACCCATAAAAATTCACATATACTTCCCTTAGTTTTCTCCTTTTATTCTGTTGTTAATTTTTAGTCCTATCTGTTGGTTTACTCTTTGACTAATATACTTTATTGCTGCCTGTCAGCATCCAATTAAATTTTCACCATGTGTTTCTCTTAGGCCGGGACCCTACTATTCAAGTTACCACATCTCCCCAAATTTGACTCCATGCCCCAATTATTTAGTTTTAACTTGTAGGTGTTGGGATCATTTCTGGATCTAGACCTTGAGTACGCTAGCAGTGGGTCCTTGAGCATAATCTTACGGGAGGCAGCCAAATAATGACCTGCCTCCACATTCACCGTCTAATTGTGGAGAGGAAGGCAGCACAATTGAGAGCCGAATAATGAAAGGAACATCGGCAGCCTGTACAGTGTACCCTGTACCTTGCAAGCCCAGTAGACTTGCTCAAAAATGACCATTGGTGCTTCACATATCTACTGCCTTGTCTGTCACATTGATCTTGGAGAAGGAACCTATTGATGGAAAAAAATTTTTGGTGCCATTTTAGTCTATTACAAGCTTCCAGCTGATTTATTTTGAAGTCACTTCTAGTTGGATTATTGCTTTTGAGGGAGAGTGTGGCGTTCGATATTTTCTCCTTAGATTTACTTGGAAAGGCATGACTCGGTTATACTAACTATCTTGGGTGCATTCTCAGATTCTACTTTTTGCACACCTAATTGCTTCCTGTTGTACTTGGGAAATGCTAATCTAGTTATTTTGTATATTTTCTATTTTTATATGTTCTTCTTTGACATTCCTGTTCATCTTGTTGTCCTGTTTTTGTAAATTCTGTATTTGTCCTAGTTAACTCCTTCAGCCTTCTCCCTCCAGGATTAATAATGTTGTTCTTCCCTCTTATTAGGATCTGATAAGATTATTAATTCTTTTAGACCTGACTTTAGTCTTGCCACTTTTGCTCTGTTATTGAATTCCTATCAACCAAAAGTAGCTGAATAGAATTCTGAAGAAGGGTCCTGACCCGAAACGTCAGCTTTCCTGCTCCTCTGATGCTGCCTCCTGCTGTGTTCCTCCAGCTCCACACTGTGTTATCTCTGACTCCAACGTCAGCATTTCTTACTATCTCTCAAATTAACTTCCTGCTGTGATTTCAACTCTTCTGAGCTGACAGCTTCCTTTTTTAAAATTACTTATGGGGTGTGGCTATTGCTGACTAGGCTACCATTTATTGCACATTTTAACTGTCCTCCAAATGAGTGACATGCTTTTCGAAGGGCACTCTAGGAATAACCAAACTGCTTTGAGCCTGGAGCCAGCTCAGATATGACAGATTTTCTTCCCTAAAGAGCGTTAGTGAATTGATAGGGTTTTTATGACAATTAACAATTGTTACCATTGGGCTACTTTTAAATTCCAAATTTTATTGTGTTCAAATTTCGCCATGTCTCATGGTGGGATTTGAACCCCTGTCCCCAGGATATTAGCTTGGGGTTCTAGATTACTAGCCCAATGATGTTACCACTCCAGCACCAGCGCCCTGATGATGTGTGACAATGTAACACCGTTGTGTCATAGACTCATAGCGCTGTACAGCGTGGAAACAGACCATTCGGTCCAACTTGTCCATGCTGACCAGATATCCTAAATTAATCTAGTCCCATCTATCAGCATTTGATCCATATCCCTCTAAACACTTCCTATTCATATACTCGTCTAGATGCCTAATAAATGTTGTAATTGTGTCAGCCTCCACCACCTCCCCCAACAGCTCATTCCATACGCGCACCACCCTCTGCATGTAAAAGTTGCCTCTTGGGGCCCTTTTAAATCTTTCCCCTCTCACCTTAAACCTGTGCCCTTTAGATTTGGACTTTCCTGCCTTGGGGAAAAGACCTTGACCATTCAACCTACCCATGATCTCTATGAAGTCACCCCTCAGTCTCTGACACTCCAGGGAAAATAGCCCCAGCCGATTCAGCATCTCCCTATTGCTCAAACCCTCCAACGCTGGCAGCATCCTTGTAAACCCTTCCTGAACCCTTCCAAGTGTCACACAATCTGTCATTCAGAAGATTTCGTTATGTCGATGAACTGGGGGCTAATTGCCTCTGCCACTCAAGGGTTTCACCCATTTGTAAGTCTGTTTGTTTGTAAACAAATGGCTGGACTCTGTGAGGAGTGACAATCGCACACCAGATCTCCACACTGCTCCTTTTAAATGTTAAGAAAAAGCTTCACATTGCTAATGTGAGATTCCGTTCAGTGTTCTTCAGAAATGTGGAGACATATTTTGACTGTTCCCTCATAGTGCAGAACAGCTGGTGGAAAGAAAACTATGTCCCCTTTATCACAGCAGTCGGTTGCTGTGTTCGATGATATAAATATCCAGCATCTCAGGCAGCCACTTTGACCCTGTGAAAGGGTAAGTTTATAACGTAAATGTGAGCTTAGGATGCCAGATAGGGAAGGCATAGGGTGTCAGGTAAGTGTGGTGTCACACTGATAAGGTGCCAGGTCGCAAGGAGGCGAGGAAAGTGATGAAGTATTCAGGGTAGGTTGGGAGTGGATCTGAGGTATAAAGTCCAGCAGCAGCAGTGGTGGATGGAGAATGTCGGTTCTTATGGTAAGGAAGGGGGTTCCAATCTGGGGCTGGGGGAAAGGGTGTCAGGTCTCGGGGAGGGGCTGGATGTCAGATCCTCAGTTAGTGGGGATGCGTCAGGTCAGCATCTGGGGTATGGTGGGCTGGAGACTGTGTAATTGGGAATGTGTTGTAAGTTGAATACTTAGGAATTAGACTAGGTATTTAATTATCTAACTTTTACTTAACTACAAGAGAATCTCCCCATTTCTCCAATATAAATGGACAGTTCTGGAAGGTTCCATGGATAGGGGAATTGTCTAGCAGAGTTATCCATTTCCTTTTAATTCCCTTGGGGTCTGCTATGTCAGCCATTCTGCAGGGTCCCCAACTCCATTAACAGTTATCTGGTCATTATAAAATTTGGGCTAAAATCTTTGAAAAACTAATGGAAGGATTTCAACAAAACTTGCTACGTAGATAGGTTGGGCCCAAAGAAGAACTGATTAGTTTTAGGTGAAGATATGGATTTGGATCGTGGAAGTTTTAAAGGACTGGCAACCCTTGGAGATAGGATAAATTGACATTTATTTTTAAGATTATGGGGGATTGCTTTATTTAGAATGTATTGCATTCTCTCAGCTGCTGTGGGGACATTTGTCAAAGCTGTCGAAATGTCAGCAAGGTATTCAGAGCAGGTTGTTGGATGTGGATTGGTAAGTGAAAGCTCCTGATAAAATGATTCATGTTTTCAGCTTTGTAGTTACAAAGCATCAACCAAGCAAGAAGAAGCCTCAAGGAAGAGCTGTGTAATTTAACATCTTTTGAGTTGCCATTGAGTGTCCCCTTTCGTTTAATTACCTGAATTAGCTGCCAGCTGGTTAACATTGGAAGAAGCCTCCCTCCAGTCATAGTACAGGGAGATGGGATCTCATTGGGTACAGGCCAACAATTCTCTTTTCAGAATTTCTAGCTGGAGATGGGGTGAGGGAGTGCAGTCAGAGGGTCATGGGGTCAGAATGTCAGTGAGAGTTGGCATGAGTCAGGCACATTGAATGGGAGTTGGGGCTGTTGGGTTTGGCACTGGGTAGTTGGGCGTCGGTCAGTATTATAATTACCTTATAGTCAGATATGGCTTAAATTGTCTTATGTGACCTAGGAAACTATCCAGAAAAGCAAAGCAGAAACATTTGCCCAGTGTACTGGGGAGCTAGGGAAATTGCCCATTCAAAGTTTAAACTTTCAGGACAGTTCCCATGGAGTCAGTGTATCAGGACTTCTGAGAGGTCCCAAAGTATATCTTTTTGTGGTACGTCTGGTCTCGAACTATCCACAGACTGGCAGACATGAACCATAGTAAAATTCTAAGAGCATGATAGCTTCATGGCTAATGGCAGGGCTGCACACAATGTATGGACAGCATGAGGCGTAGAGGTAATGTAGGGATAGGGAGCAGATGGATTGATTAGGGAAGTATTTTTGCCTTACCACATTTCTGCAACTCTCCTCACCCTAAAGGCAGCTCTGGACACTGGAATCTGAAGTAGCTCAGGGCACATTGATTCACAAGCTCATCTCAAACTAATATGGCGCAGTTCTGTCGTCAAGCAAATAAAAAATTCTATGCTTTAGCACTGCAGCTCAGTTATATAATGTGACAAAACTCTGGAAATTTGATACCATTGAAATAACAAAAATAGATCAGTTTCTTATGAAAAATTCATTCTGTCATCTACAGCCCAAGAAGCTGAAATTAGTGAAGGTAGCAGACTAAACTGGAAGCTGAGCAGCAGCCATACTGGTAATGGTGTGCTATCAAATCCCACCACATTGAAATGCATGGAGAGTCAGGGAAGGATTGGTATTTAGAGGCATGTTTTTCTATTTCTGCTGACTCCTCATTTGGAAACATTAATTCATTAAGGGTTGCTGTTCTGCAGATAACCACCTATTGACCACCACATGGTGTTTCTTTATGTTTGACCCAAGATAATATCTGACTCTAGAGTGATCATCATGACTGAGCCAATTATGTACTCACCAGATAGCCCCACACATGAATTTCTGGCATGAATTATTACATAATAATTCTCAAAGGTCACCTAATGTATGACTGAAGGATGATTTTTAAAATTCCTCCATTTGCCTCCCGATTCGAAGACCCCTGGATAATTGCCAGATAAACACAGCCAAACCTACTTTGCTCAGGCTGAGTAATGTTGCCTTTACACAGTCATCAAGCACATCCCTCCTGAATGTAGTATACTAGTCTCTGAACCATTCAAATATTGCCCCTCCAGTATTCTTTGGAAACTCATTTTATTACATTGTGTGAAATTGCAGCAGATTTTTTTCTATTCATTTGTGGGATGTGGTCATCACTGACTGGTCAGCATTTATTGCCTGTCCCTAGTTGCCCTTGAGAAGGTGATGGTGAGCTGCTTTCTTGAAACACTGCAGTCTTCCTGCTGTGAGTTGACCCACAATGTTATTAGGGAGGGAATTTCAGGATTTTGACCCAGTGACAGTGAAGGAACGGCGATATATTTCCAAATCAGGATGGCGAGTGGCTTGGAGGGGAGCTTGAAGGTGATGATGTTCCCATATATCTGCTGCCCTTGTCCTTTTAGATGGAAGTGGTTGTGGGTTTAGAAGCTTCTGTCTGAGGATCTTTGGTGAGTTTCTGCAGTGCATCTTGTAGATAGTACACACTGCTGCTACTGTGCGTTGGTGGTGGAGGGAGGGAATGCTTGTGGATGTAGTGCCAATCAAGCGGGCTGCTTTGTCCTGGATGGTGTCAAGCTTCTTGAGTGTCGTTGGAGCTGCACTCATCCAGGCAAGTGGGGAGTATTCCATCACACTGCTGACTTGTGCCTTGTAGATGGTGGACAGGCTTTGGGGAGTCAGGAGGTGAGTTACTCACCGCAGTGCTGTTAGCCTCTGATATAGGTGAACACAATGACGTTTTTTTGTGTTGCTGTACACAGGGAGGGTCAGTTAGGTCCCTGCAGAAACACAGTCTGTCAAAGGAATGGCTCGGAAAACAGCCACTATTGGTTTTGTTACAGTGACACCTAGTGGCTTTAAGCAGAAGTGCTGTTCACTGGTAATAGTTCTAATTTTTTAAAGCTTTTTTCTGATGTATTTTGCATAAATTTAGATTGTATTCATTAGTAATTATTTTTGTCAGCTTCATTTTAAAAATGAGTAGTATGGAGCACACTAAAAGAAACCTGTGGAGTTAAGAAAATCTAATTTTTGGAATACAGTCTGAACCCCACAGTATTACTTGATAAACCCGGAGATAAATCAGATTTACCTTTTTCCATTGTAATGAGATTGTACAAACATTGAAGCTACCATGACTAACCGAGTAATGTTTTGATATTTAATCTCTTCTTATTTCCTAATACTTTTTGTCTTTCAGTTTTCAGTTATTTGAATAGTGAGCTTAGTGTGGGTGTGTTTTAATGCCAGTTCACTGTCATTCACCTGAGGTTGGGACTGTTGTCCTTGGAGAGGAGAAGGTGAAGAGGATGCCGGCTAGACATTTTCGAAATTACGAGGGGCTCTGACAGAGGAGAAGGGGAGAAACCATCCTTGTTTGTTAGAGGATCGAGAACCAGAGGACACAGATTTAAATTGTTTTGCAAAAGAAACAAACTTGAGATGAGAAAACACCTCTTCACACAGTGTGTGGTTAGGGTCTGGAAGGCTCTGCTTGGAAATGTGTTGGAGGCAGGTTCAGTTGAGCCATTTGGGAGGGTATTGGATGATGACTTGAATAGAAATTTGTGCAGGGTTACAGGGACAGGGCACTATCGCAAAATACTCAGACTCAATACAGAAGCAATGGGTTGAATGACCTCCACCTGCAATGAAACAATTTTGCCGTTCTGTAATTCTGTCAATATAGTCTCTAATTTTCTGGAACAAAAACAGAAAGTGCAGAGAAACTCATCTGCAATCCATTGTTCTATTTTATTGTGTAATTTTCTGGCCTATCTTGATACACTGGAGTAACTCCCAATACCTTTCAAACCAGGAGAACAAGGGCAACAGATACATGGAAGCACCACCACCTGAAAGCTATGTATCATCCTGACTTGGAGCTATATTGATGTTACTTTGCTGCCACTGGGTTAAAATCCTTTGAACTCCTTTCCCAAGAGCACCATGGAGGCACCTACATGCCAAGGACTGCTGCAGTTCAAGAAGGAAGCTCACTGCCAACTTCAAGGGCAGTTAGGAATGGGAAATAATTTCTGCTTAGCCAGTGATGCTGCTGTCCTCTGAATGAATAAACAAAACTCACTCCTGCCTTGTGCCTTATGGATGGGAGAGGCATTGGATAGTTTAGGGTGAGTTATTGTTGCAGAATTTCCTGGACTTGTAGCCACACTATTTACACGGCTTAATATTTTAAAATAAATCACCCGGACTACAGAAATACTTACAGGTTAATTGCTAACTTCAGACACTCAGCAATGTCGTTTAGGATTCAGCCAGCTTGGTTGACATTGGTGTTCATGAGCTCTCAAGTGATGGACTGATCAACATTGAAGTCCTCTGCAGTGCTTCCTGTAATTGGTGTTCAACATGGAGGGGTACTAGCTCATCCCTGAGGAGTGGCATCAGACACCAGACAGATAAAGAAATAAAGAAGCATACAGCTAGAAGTCTTCTTTGATGTGATTTGTCAAGGCAATTGCTGTTTTCTGTTTTTGACCAAAAATTCAGGTATTTTAGCTTCAAAGGGTGAGGCAAAAATGAGCTGAAGGACTCACCTCTGCTGATAGAAGAGCAGGGCACAAGGCGCATTGCAAAATGAATGTTGAATGACTTGTTTGCTATGCAGGAGAGCCCAAAGCTGGTGGCTATTGAGATAACATTTATAATAATGTTTGCAGAATATAACTTACCATCATCCTAAAGGAAGAAAATTCAGGAAATGTAGCTCATTTGCTAGGTTATGCTGAAGGACCATAGTCCTTCTTTAATTCAGTGTTAATTTTTGTCTGATTACAGTTTGCAACGTTTTACTATATTAGAAGCTCTTTGGAAATACAAGTTGTTATATTAATGCATTGTAGATGGATGTAATTAATGCTACATTTTCCCTTCAATGTACGCATGTTCTAAGCTACAGGTATGGGGGTTTGAGTTACTGTAATGGTGGATATAATTTTTTATGATTTTTTTTCAAATAACAGTATTATGAAAGGATAACAACCAGCAGTATCTCTTGCATTGATTAAAAAGAACACCACATTGCTGCTTTTAGTCTGATGGCACTAGCTTCCAATGATGCAGCTTCAGTGACTGGAAGAAAAATGTTGTGTTCTGTCCAGACTGAAACAAATAAAGTTCACTATTAGTCTGATTGGATACCTCTCTTATTTACCAGATTTTCATAGTAAACCAGGTGCCGGGCCAGGAATTATACAAGATTATCATGAATGTCAACTGATTATGTTAGAAACACAGCAGCCAATTTTCACACAGCAGGGTCCCTTGAGCAACAATGCAATAATTGTTGGGCATTTGTTCTTAAGTGTTGGTTGGGATAAACATTAGCCACTGGGGAAAACTCTCCAGGTGTTCCCCAAAATTGTGTCATGAGATCTCACACATTTGCCTGAGAATGCAAAGATAGCATTTCTAACAGTGTAGCACTCCTTCAGTTTGATCTGAATTTTAAACTTGATGCGTCGTACTTAAGTCAATCTTAATATTCCGTCACAGCAGCAACAATAACAAAAACAGAAGGTGCTGGAAAAGCTCTGGCAGCATTTGTGAAGAAAAAAAATCAGAGTTACGTTTCAGGTCCAGTGACCCTTCCTCAGAACTAATATTCTGTCATTTTGGATTCATCATTCACTTAATCTGATGTTCTAATGATACATATACTTTATGTACATTGGATACTGCAGCTTCTTTAGTGTTTTAAATAAACACAAGTTCAATGAAATAAATACGGGATGTTCATCTCAGTAATTAACAATGTTTATGTTCTACTTGCATCTTGAAGGATAGTTTATCCAGCAATACTGGGTTAGGATTATCCTAAGTCTCATAACTAAATGATTTAAAGTGGTGTTTGTTTTTCATGCTGATTTGTCTTCACATCTTGGTGATACAAAGATGTTGTAGATGTTTGGAATTGAACTTTTTGAGTCTATGAAGTTCTGGCACGTGCCTGGAACTGACTCAGAAAATGTAACCTCACTTCTGATCATGTACACTGGGTGCAATTTCTTTTTCCCAAACAAATAAATTGTACAGCTGTTGAAATTTAAAAATTGCAGTTGAGGGTGAATATTGATTCAGTGGTGTTAATTATCAGCAGAGTTAAACGAACTCTCCCACTTGTTCACTAAATAGACTTTAATGGGTTTCCTTCTGTGTGGAAGAAGCAATGCTGCATGGAATAGTGATTAGTCCATCAGAATAAAATAATCTCAGGAACACAAGAACTATTAAAGACAAGAAAGGTCCATTTGTCTCATCAAGTGCAGCCTGGAGGTTGGAAGTTCCTATTCTATCTGTCTTCACTACCTTATGGACAGAAAAATCTAAATATTTGTCACCATTTGGGTAATGAGTACTACCTAAAATAAGCATTAAATATATGTTTCAGTTGTTTTAATCTATTGTAATTTATTTTTGATTCTAGAATACTACTTTAAAATACCTTATCTATTACATTTAAGAACTTATACACTTCCCTCTCCTGACCCTGGTTCCCTCACCACTTGCCTTTGTTTAATTTTAAACATTGCCACTTATCTCTGGAATGAAAGGTTTTCAGAGACACATTCCAGTGAATGCAGGTTTAGAGGATCCTCATCATAGAGGCTTCTGATGACAAATGAATCAAGCCCTGGAATACAATCACTGCCTACAAAGGGAAATTTTAATACAACGGCTATCATTCAATGTCTTCACTTGCTTTGATTGTCCACTCTGGGTTAAAGGTTTTATTATCCTGTGCTGGAGTCCGTGGTGATTGTGAGGAGCAGTTAGGGGATACACAGTGAAAGCACCATCTGATAATTTCTTCTCAATTTGGGTATTTTGTTGAAAAATTGTATGAATTGCCCATTTCATGTATCCTGGTTCAACTGGAGTAGGATGAATGGTGTCAGTCTCCTTATTTTCTCTTCAATTGGATTTTTCCATTAAGTAATTACATAAAATTAAGTTTTGTAACTTTGTCTGGGTGAGCTCTTCATGTGGAAAAAGAGCACATCTCTCCATGCAAGGAGTCAAGTGATCTACTCTAATACACTTTTCTATTGTCTTTAACAGGTCCCTGGAACTGAGGTATTTCACCTATGGAATTCTCTTTGGATGTGGATCATCTTTTGCTTTCCAGCCTTCATTAGTCATTCTCGGCCATTACTTTAGAAGTCGGTTAGGACTTGCAAATGGTGTGATGACAGCTGGTAGCAGCCTGTTTTCCGTCACTATGCCTTTTCTCTTAAAGAAGATTGGTGAAACACTGGGTCTAGCTCATACACTGCAGATTCTTAGTGTACTCATGTTCATACAGATATTTTTATCTTTGACATATAAACCTCTGTTGTCTTTGCCCTCTGGTGGAGAAAGAAATAAGCCTGACAAAACAGAAGAACCGAAGTGCCTCCAGCGATTTAAGAAGTACCTAAATCTAAGAGTGTTCAGGAAGGTAACATACAGGGTTTGGGCCTTTGGAGTCGCCACTGCAGTCTTAGGCTACTTTGTGCCATATGTTCACTTGGTAAGTGCAGCAACTTTGCCAGTGCTTTTCTGTAATAAAGTGTGTAACCTTTTCAAAAATGGCTTGTGGGTACAAGACAGCTACTCTTCTGCTAACCTAAACGAGTGACTGCAATCACAGGTCAATTGAGGTGATACTTTCTTGTGAAACCATGGTTCATTTCAAAGAAACCGCAGCACAAAATGGATCTTAATGTGGGTTTGTTGCAACAGAAATTATGTGACACCGCTTGTCTTTGCAATGGCTGCACTAAAACTCTAGCAGATTCAAAGCAAACTCTTTGAAACCTTCATTTATTGGTAACTGTTCCTTTGGATGTTTGTTAGCATTGAATATTTTAACGAGCATTTAGAGACTAGAGGTCAGAATGTTATCCATAAGACCATCAGATAAAGGAGCAGAACTAGGCCATTTGGCCTATTGAGTCTGCACTGCCATTCAATAATGGCTGATATGTTTCACAACCACCCCCCCCCTCCAATTCTCCTGTCTTCTCCCCATAAACTTTGGTCCCCTTACTAACCAAGAACTTATCTGTCTCTTTCTTAAATACACTCAATATGTAACCTCCACTGTCCTCTGCGGAAATGAGTTCTCCAGATTAACCACCTTCGGGCTAAAGAAATTCCTCCTCATCTCAGTTCTGAGTCATCTCGTTCCTTCATCCTGAGGCTGTGTCCTTGGGTCCTCCTACTCCTAGTAGTGGAAATATCTTCTCCGCATGAGCTCTATTCAGGCCTCTCAGAAATACATAAGTTTCAGTCAGATCCACCCCCTTATCCTACTGCACTGAGTACAGACCCAGAGTCCTCAACCACTCCTTATATGACAAGCCCTTCATCCCCAGGATCAATCTTATAAACCTTCTCTGGGCACACTGCAACACCAGTACATCCTTCCTTAGGTACAGGGCCCAAAACTGCTCACAATATTCCAAATATGGTCTGGCCAGTGCCTTAAACAGCCTCTGCACCACATCCCTACTCTGGTATTCTAGTCCTCTTGAAATGTTGCATTTGCCTTCTTAACTGCCAACTGAACCTGTATGTTAACCTTAAGAGAATCCTGAACTGGGACTCCTAAGCCCCTTTGAGTTTCAGATTTCCAAAGCCTTTCCCTGATTTGAACATAATCTATACCTTTATTCTTCTTACAAAAGTGCATAACCTTACACTTTCCCACACTGTATACTATCTACCACTTCTTTGCTCACTCGCCTAGACTGTCCAACTTCTTCTGCAGCCTCCCCACTTCTTCAACACTATCTTTCCTTACACTTATCTTTGTGTCACCTGCAAACTTAGCAACAATGCCCTCAGTTCCTTTGTCCAGACTGTTAATGTATAATGTGAATAGTTGTGGTCCTAATATGGACCCCTGTGGAGCTCCACTATCCACTGGCTGCCATCCTGAAAAAGACCCCTTTATCTCCGCTCTAATGCCTTCTACCAGTCAGCCAATCTTCTACCCATGCCACCACCTTGCCCCTAACACCATGGGCTCTTATCGTATTTATCAGCCTCCTGTGCGGCACCTTGTCAAAGGCCTTCTGGAAATCCAAATAGATCACATCTACTGGTTCTCCTTTGTCTAATTTGCTCATTAGCTCCTCAAAGAATTCTAACAGATTTGTCAGGCATGACCTACCCTTGACAAATACATGCTGATTCAGCCCTATTTTACCAAGTACTCCACAATCCCATCTTTAATAAGGGACTCTAAACTCTTATCACTCAATTTTAAATCGACATCGTGCTGACAATGCTGGCTGTCAAAGCTATCAGGACGCCCCAAAATATGTTTACTGCCAAAGGAGTATTTTTGAAGTGTAGCCTAACAAACACAGCAGCTAATTTATACAGAGTAATTCCTGGAACATCGTTGGGATAATTGATCAGATGATGTTCATTTGGTGGTGCTAGTTGAAGGAGAAATGTTGGTCCCTTTGAAGACTCTTTTGTATACTCCTCGCAACTTAATTTTCTACTACCTTCATATCATCAGCAAATTTGACTGTAATACAGTCAGTACCTTGAGCCAAATCATTAACATAATTCATAAATAGCTAGGCCCCAACACTGATCCCTGTAGTATTCTATTAATTCCATTAATTCCAGCTTGTCAACTTCAAAATGAACCAATTATCCTGAATCTGTTTCCTGTTCATTAGCCACTCCTCCGTCTCTGCTAAAACACCACCCCAAAGCTGTAACCTAGTTCACTGGACTCAAAACATTAACTGTTTTTCTATCCTCAGATAATGCCAGACCTGCTAAGCTTTTCCAGCAATTTCAGTTTTTGTTTCAGATCTCCAGCATCTGCAGTTCTTTGTTTTATTTTGGGTAACTCTGTTGTCGGGTTTGCCTTACTGGAAAGACTGTGTCTTTTTATTTTTCTGGATTTTGATAGTGGCAAAAAAAAAAACCAAGAAAGATCACTGCATGCTTTTGAACACAAGTAACCTGACACTCATTGTAAGGTCTAGGCCCAAAACATCGGCTTTCCTGCTCCTCTCATGCTGCTTGGCCTGCTGTGTTCATCCAGCCCTACACCTTGTTAATTCATTGTAAGGATTATGTACACAGCTGCCAGTTCAAATAGTAGTAGGAGAAGGTACAGACAAGCTGGAACCAAGGGTGTGTACAAATGGAGATTCAGCTAGCAACAAGTAGCTGATTGGTCTGTGGACTTGTGACCATTATCAATAACAAAGGCCCTATGCCTGTGAATAACAATGTGATTGGTTTTCAGCTAGCTGAATAACCTGGGGATGTGAACAACGTAGGGAGAAACCTTCAGACCTCCACCAGCTCAGGAGCTCTGTTTGTTCTCTGAAGTAAAAACCAATTTTAAGTCTGAAGAAAATGAGTTTATTATTTCTTCAACAGTTATTGTAAACTGTGACTTTTAGCTCATCAGCCAGAGACCTTTTGTATGTGAGCCAGCCACCTTGTGCTTTCTACAAACCAGTGACAGCTTCTGGAGAAGGAAGACTAAGAAGCAGTTTTCCAATTAGTATAAGGAAGCATCTCATCAGGTCCTGTGAACAGGAACCACCGAACTGCTTTCCCACTTTTCCTCCATCCATAATCCCATTTTTGTTTTTTGTGTGCGTGTACATTGGCAAGTTCATAAAGGATTGGAGTTTTAATTAGTAGAATTATACATTGACAGTTGATATATTGTTTACATTAGCCAGAGTCTATTTGTAATAAATAGTAATTCTTGTTAAGTGCAGAAACCGAGTTTGTGCATTCAATCAATCTGGGTTTAAAGACAGGTAAATTGGGGTATTCTGTGTACTTTAATATTTTCACGTTTGTTCTGTTTTGGTGGAAACAGCCATAAAAACAATTTCTTTAGGTTGGGGCAGGGCGCTAGGGAAACACCTGCATTGGTTTTATCTCCTCAACAAAATGGTCACTCGTTTTTCAGAAGCCCTGTAGTATCTTGTCTCACTCATTCTAACATCTAGCACATAATTTGGCTGCAGGTGAATTTTGTGAAACTTGAGTTCCAAGAAACTAAGAGAACTTGGATCCTGCTAGTCTGCATTGGAGCCTCATCAGGTATTGGACGTCTGATGTTTGGGAAAATTGGTGATTGCATCCCTGGACCCAAGAAGATCTTTCTGCAGGTAAATCAATGGAAACCAAATGCTACAGGGAAGAAGGCTGAGTTAATGTTGTATTTGAAAGTTGCGTCTTTTTTCCATTGTCCGTCCTTAGGGTGGTCTCCAGACTAGCTGGTAATAAATTAATGAATTAATAATGTATTTATATATTGGAATGTCATGAGAGCAACTCCCATTTTATTAAACTTGCCCAAGTTGAAGGCACGCCAGCAATCTGTCACCTGCTAAATCCCTCAGGTCAAAGATGTGATAGGGTTACACCTCCCAAGACTAAAATAGGACATCAACTCAGTGAAGAGGGAGAAATTGTCATAGCGTCACAGTGTGAAAAGAGGCTGTCCATCATGCCCATGCCAGTCTTCAAGCACCTATCTGTTCTTGTCTCATTTTCGAGCACTTGATCCATAGCCTATGTTATGATATTTGAAGTGCTGATCTAAATACTTGTTGAATATCTTGAGGATCCTGCCTCAACCAACCTTTCGAGCAGTGAGTTTCAGATACCTATCATCCTC
Source organism: Ginglymostoma cirratum (assembly GCA_024137785.1). Lineage (NCBI taxonomy): Eukaryota > Metazoa > Chordata > Chondrichthyes > Orectolobiformes > Ginglymostomatidae > Ginglymostoma > Ginglymostoma cirratum. The sequence continues at coordinate 47,073,100 of JAHRHZ010000016.1, read as the reverse complement.
TAGGTAAAATTTTTCCTCAAGTCGCTCTGAACCACTTGCTCCTTAACTTAAAATTACATTCCCTGGTTATTCACCCTTATACTGAGGGGAATTTTTTTCCTTTCCCCCTTATCAATGCACTCATAATGTCTCCCCTCGCCAAGCTGTTTCTGCTTTAACGAAAACTCCGGCCTATCCAAGATAACAAGATGTGGAGCTGGATGAACA
>JAHRHZ010000016.1:47030547-47067893 GCA_024137785.1 Ginglymostoma cirratum | reverse complement strand
CTTGTTATCTCGGATTCTCCAGCATCTGCAGTACCTTTTATCTCCATTTGTACCCATGCTGTTTTTACTAAAAGGCCTTTTACCCTGGGGTGCTAAGTATTTTGCCCTGTTCTAGGTTAAGCCATGTTTTTGTCACATTCCCCAGAGCAATTTCTGCTTCCAGTTCCCCACTTTTGTTTATGATATTCCATGTATTTACATACATACCATTTAACCCCACACTGAAGTCTTCCTTGCCCATTGGGAGGTGATCACTTCTTTGTTCACTCGCAGCACTCAAGCCTTCCCTCATTTCTTTTTCCATGTTCCCCATTTTCTCTCTCTTGCCCTCACAGGGACTTCCAAGACTAGGCCCATTAGTTAACCCACTTCCCCTGCCTTAAAAGTTTGAATCCTCCCCCACTACACTATTTACTCTCTCAGCCAGGAGATTAATACTGTTGTGTTTCCTACTTGTAGGTGGCATCCTTTTGGACATTGGGGATTATGTCCATAATGATACCGCTGTGCAAAGTTTTTGAACACGTACTTATTGTCTGTATTTTCCTGGGATTCTGTGATGGCTGTTTCATCACTATTATGGCACCTATTGCCTTTGAGCTTGTTGGACCTCAAGATGCATCACAGGCAATTGGCTTCCTTTTGGGACTTATGGCTATTCCTATGACTGCAGGACCACCCATTGCAGGTTAGTGACAAAAAAAGTGACATTTGTTTCACATTTATAACTGGATAGGCAGATTAAAAATCATGGGAAATTGAGATGCATTTGGATGAAAAAGACAGGATGTTAACATTTACTGTTACATGTTTGAAGTTCTTCACCCACATTCTTTTTTAAACTTTAAGAGAGTTCCAGTCATCTTTGCATATTATTTATTTAATCCTGTAATTCCCAGGCATCATGTGAAAGAATTCCCAGTCTCCCTGTCTGAAATGCAACCTACTCCACTTGATAGAAATCAGAGCAAGATTTGAAACCACTTTAGTTTTTTGCACATTGCTTGTTCACATTATTAACCATTAAACCAGATTACATTTTAAATAGAACCAGAAAGTGTTGTAGGCCAGTCAACTTCTGAAAAGGAAAGCTTTGTTTAAATTTGAAGCGGGATCCTGCATCTTATTAGTGCAGATTCCATGGGCACCATTTGTTCACACAGTTACTAGTCCACAGATCAGTTAGTAAATCTTTAACGAAAGGTATTCTGCCAGGGAAGACATTCTCCATTTGCTATTCATGGTAAAATCGTAAAAATGTACATGAAGGATACATTTACAATTTCACTGAAAACAGCACTTACTAAATTTAAAAATAATTGAAACAATTATATTTCAAAATTCTGCATGTGGGTAATTTTTAAATTGAAACTTAATTTACAGTTGAAGACTGATGTAAACAAATCTGTAAGGAGTTGCTGGAGAATCTCAGCAGGTCTGGCAGCATTAGTAGAGAGAAAGTAGAGTTAATGTTTCGGGTCCAGTGACCCTTCTTCAGAACTGATCTCTCTGCAGATGCTGCCAGACCTACTAAGTTTCTCTAGCTATTTCTGTTTTTGTTTCAGATTTCTAGCACCCAATGTTCTTTGTTTAATTTTATTACTCTGTGAGGAGCTGTCTTCCTTGAATCAGATTAATTATTGTTCCACTTCCTGAGGCTGGAAATTTTCCGGTTATGGCAAAAGTGAGGCATTTTCAGGAGAGGGGTAGAATCTGGGGCATTAGTTGGATATACTGGAGTTAGATCCCTTCCAAAGTACAAAGTAAAGTTGGAAGAAATGAGGCAGGCAGAAGGTTGATCCAACTTCATGCTTTTGTGTGGATGGAAATACATGGATGATGAGGGCTAAACCTAGACTGTTAGAATTTTCATTACTTAAGTCCTATTTGTACCTGACTTAACTAAAGAAAGAAATGAGTTATGCCTGTTGCAAAAACCAGAAAGGGGATTAGTAAACAGGCTTTGCAATTGGAAAAATAATTACTCAGTGCTGCCAAAACAGAACTTTACAAATTGCCTTAAAATGGAGAAATACTTGTCCTCCCTTCCCTACCTTTGCAGCACCATTATCATGAGATTCACTGTGAGCACTTTATCAACGATGGCCAATGAACCTCTCTCACCAGAAATAATTAAGTTAGAATGGAGAAGGAGGGTACTCTTCTGGTGTAGTGTGGTTCCTACCTCTGGGTCAGGAAAGTAGGGTTCAAGGCCAGTTATGTTCCAGAGGTCTGTTTGAAAAGGTCCTTTTCTATGTAAAAAAAAGCTTTAAGAAACTTTTGTGGCACAGCAGTAGGATGTCTACTTTTAGGCCAGGAGATCTGGGTTCAAGTCCCACCCGCTCTGGAGCTGTGTCTGAATAGGGTGATTAAAAATAATTGTGTGTATAATCTCTTCACTTCAGCAAATGAATTTCTTAGGAGATTATTTTAAAAATTAAACAGGTTGCCAATTTACTACTGTCCATTTTTCACTTCTGCCAAAATCTAATTTTGCTGGCAAGAATCTCTAATTGAATGTGTGGAGATGTTATAAATGTATGCACACTCCAAGCTGAAACAGTAGTCAGACTTTGTTCCCAGTGTAGGATGGAAAACAGAATTCACTCTGAAACTATAGATTCTTCTTGAAAATTACACAATTAGTCAAAATAGAGGAACTGCAAATGTCCTGCGAATGAATGGTCCTGTGGAAACAAAGTCAGAAGTCACACGACACCAGGTTATAGTCCAACAGGTTTATTTGAAATCACAAGCTTTCCTAGCACTGCTCCTTTGTCAGGTGAAGTGGAGGGAAGAGCATGGGCACAAAATTTATAGGCGGAGAGATAATTGGAAGATAATTCCACATAATTACGAGTGTCAAAAGGTAGTACAAATGGTGTGAGTGGAGTGTTGACAGTTGTGAAGTGAAGGGATGACCTATGATCCAGTTAATTAAGACAGAGAGATAATTATACAAAAATCAAAAAGAAGATGGTGCTAGAGACAGACCAAATGGCTGGCATAAGAGTTGCATGACGAGAGTCTCACCAAAGTGACAAGTAATGCAAAGCTGTACAAACTCTGCCTTAATTAGTTTGTATGGTTTTGGTTTGGTGAATCACATGAGCCACCCCAACAAACTCTTTTTCTAGAATACTTGTATTTCCCTTCAGGCTGTTTCACCTTTTATACGAAATTATAATGTTGTGTGGCTGGACGGCTTTGTCTCTATTTAGATTGAGCTACGATTATTGATCAAATTAACCCACAGAAAAAGCTGTTTGTCTTGAATGAATGTTATCATGCTTTTTGGAAAATTCTTTCAACTTGACAGGTACATTTTTTTCATGTTTTCATAAAATTGAAAATTAGTCTGCCTGTTTACGTCCAATTCAGCACTCAGCAAAGAAGTGGGCAATGCATATCAATATTAATTTAGGAACAAGAACAAAGTTGCTGGAAAATCTCAGCAGGTCTGGCAGCACCTGTGAAGGAGAAAACGGAGTTAATGTTTTGGGTCCGGTGACACTTCCTCATTAATTTAGATCGCTACAAGTTCCTCCAGCTCATGCATTACAGTCATTACTTGACTAAAATATTGCCAAAGCTGTGTATTTCCAGATCGAGTAATGGCGTATTAAATTTAAACTGCAGTTTTGATGTTGGGAGTTTAATACTAACTCATCTAATTTCTGGTCTTATTTCTCCATGCAGGAATTCTGTTTGATCACTTAGGCAACTATCAAACGGCCTTTTACCTGGCTGGACTTCCGCCAATTATTGGGGGATCAATTTTGTTCTTTATCCCTGTAATCCACAACCGAATTCGCAAGAGGAAAGAGAAAGAAGAGCCTGGTACTGACAGGATGTTGTTAGCTTCTGAAAATGTATTCAATGGGGACATGCTTCCTGGCAACTCCAATGCAGAAGTGTCTGCGTAGACAATGAGGCTATGCTGTTCTTTCCTACATTCCAGTAAGGACCTTTACCAGCACAAACAGTGACAGACTCATACAGATGGAAACAGACCCTTTGGTCTAACCAGTCCATGCTGACCACAATCTTAAACTAAACTAGTCCCACCTACCTGTGCTTGGCCCATTTCCTCTAAACATTTCTTTCATGTACTTATCCAAATGTCTTCTGAAAGTTGTAACTGTACCTGCATCCACCACTTCCTCTGAAAGTTCATTCCACTCACAAACCACACTGTTTTAAAAAAATGCCCTGATATCTTTTTAAAATCTCTCACCTTAGCCTTGAAATCCCCCACCCTAGGGAAAAGACTCCTGCCATTCACCTTATCCATTCTCATGATTTTATAAACCTCCAAAAGTCACCCCTCAACCTCCTGCACTCCAGTGAAAAAAGTTTCAGCCTCTCATAAATCCTCCATTCCCAGCAACATCCTGGTAAAGCTTTTCTGAACCCTCTCCAGTTTAGTAGTATCCTTCCTAAAGCAGTGTGAGCAGAACTGAATACAGTTTTCCAGAAGAAGCCTCACGAAAGTCCTGTACAACTTCAATATATTGTTCCAACTCCTTTACTGAAAAGGTCTGAGGAATGAAGGCAAGCGTGCTAAATGTGACGCAAACTCCATCGTATTGTGGATGAACTATTAGGGCAGGCTGAGGAATGTATCAATATGAAAGGCGGTCAGGATTAAAGCAAGGATTATGTTTGGTTGATGCTATTACAGAAAGACTGATGAAAGTGAAGGAAACAGGACAGAATAATGGTAGTAAAATGGGTAAGGAAGATGATAATGTACAACAAAGGAAGGGTAGTGTGATCAAGGAGAATAGGTTTAGGAATAGAAATGGGGCACGGAAGAGATATGCTAGAAGGAAATCATGTTTTAAAACAGCTCAGCTACTATATAAAACTAAAAGGCAACAACTTGCTAGAGAGTTGATGGGAGCACCTTCTAATTGTTTATGCCCCCTTAGTAGAAACGATCAGGAACGAATATTTAAAGAGACGGTCTCTTTGCCGAACAATAAAGCAAATATTACCAGGTTCGCAACTTACAAGGATATTACTCAGATTGATCATTTAATGGATCCAGTGAGTAAAGAAGAGGTAGACAAAGCCATCAGGGGGACAGACCCGAAAACAGCTGCAGGACCCAATGGATTGGGATTTCAAGACATCCAGGCAAATCATTATAAGGATGTAACTCATTTAGTCAGATTATTTACCTTGTGGATGAAAACTGGTGCCAATCCTGATAGTTGGAAGAATAGCAGGATAGTTATTGATACTGAAGACGAATGGTAAGGGTAGTCTTAAGGATATTAATAACTGGCAGCCCATCACCATCAGGGCCTATCCTGCTATGGATTTTTACCAGAATATTGGCGAAAAGACTTAGCAGAGCAGTAGAGCTGAATCCAAGACAGAAGGGGTTCGTGGTAGTAACCTTGGGTTGTAATGAGAATGTGGTGATTTTTCAGAATATTATGAAGGGAGCCAAGAAGAACGGGATGGACTTAGCAGTGGTTTCTATTGATTTAGCGAAGACGTTTGACTCAACTGGGCACAAAATGGTTGTTAGAACCTTGGAAAGAATATCCCTCCTGGGAGATTTTATTAAATTAATAGCGAATTTATATATGAATAATACGACAGTGGTGGAGGGATATAACTGTAAGACTGATTTTATGCAAGTAGCTTGTGGTGTTAAACAAGGCGATCGTCTGTCTCCCATTCTGTTTAATATTGCTGTGGATCAGTTAATAAGCACCCTGGAGGAAGTAGGATCAGGTATTGCTATTAACTTGAAAGGAGAAATTGTTCATTGTACAGCTTTGGAGTTCGTGGACAATGTACCGCTGATAAGTGGGTCTCACATGGGGATGGCTAACAACCGTAAGACTGTTCAATGCTTTTGTGACAACATGGGTCTCACAATTAACATCAAGAAGACCAGGGGTTTTCATTTTGTGTACAAAGGTAAGACATTTTTGTGTTATCATCTAAAGGAACTGAAACTTGATGGAAGTGAAGTTCAGTATATTGTCCCAGGTGAGACCAAGAAATACCTGGACGCTCAAGTGGCTCCATGGACAGGCATTAAATTGTCTGACTGCGAGAGCAAATTGAAAGAGTGGGCAGAGAATTTGATAAGATCACCCCTTCACCTGATGCAGAAAATTGAGTTTAGGAATTATTTTATACCTAGGTGGCGTCAACATTTGGTCTTAGCAGAGACATCACAGAATATTTTATGAAACTTGGACTCTTTCATTCGAGGTTTTATCAGGGAAATTTTACATCTACCCCTATATACATTGGCCGGATTCTATATGCTTGCAGTAGATATGGCGGGTTGGAGATTTCGTGGCTGGAAGTGCAAATCCCGATTGCTGTTTTGAGAAAACGTGTGGCACTTGAACAGTCTGAGCATAAGGTCATCCAGGCATCATTCCATTTTAATATGGAGAATAATTTGGATATAATAGAGGAGCTGAGGAAATGAAAGGTAATGCGAGAGATTTAGTTCGCCTGGAGACGCTGGCATACAGTTTGAAGCGGAGATGGCTATGGAAGAGAGAAGGGATTTGGTGAGCATGTTAAGCCCAAATTACAAAGGTTGGAGGGGGACAGAGTGGTTGAAATGGATGTCCTTATGGTGTCAGGGATTAGGAGTGAAGTATTTTAAGAATGATATCAAATACTTGGGTCAAAACGGCAGTCACTATGAAGACATCAAAACTGATAAACACTTTGCCATTGTGGTGCAATGTGTATCGAACCAGAGCAACATTGACCCATTGGGAGATCTCTTTTTAGTAAGAAGTGCTGGAGGTGTGAAGCTTCATTAAAGACGCTTCCTCACATTTCTGGATGGTGTCCATCAGTGAAAAATATATGGATAAAGAGGCATAATAAGACTATGGAAAAGTTATACCAGTATGTGTAAATACGGTTGGAAGACCTTTTTAGGGCCTTGGATAAGTGATGATACCGGTAAGTTGTGGAAGCCGGATTTAACTTTCCAAAAAGGTTGGCGGTTGTTGTCACAGATGTGATGGTGTGATTTGAAAATGGAGAGGAGGCATTGGAAAAGGCTTGGGATGAAAACGTAACTACATGTAAACATTTAACAGAACAGATTATGGGGTTAATGAATATAGATGTGCCATTGTTTTGTGGTTTTGTTACGGGTGCTAGAGGAAAATGGGCAGAAACAAACAATAAGCTTATGAACTGTCTTGGGTGCAGAATTTTAAGTTTATCACCCCGGAAGTGTCTCATGTTACTATTTCATTGACTGTCAAAATTTTGCACATCTTTAGTGACTGCTAAACAGGTTAGCAGATGGACTTCGATTACACTCTGAGGACAATTTTAATGCTTGCTTGTTTTATCTGCGTGTTTTACTGTCCACTTTTATATATCTATTTATTTGTTGGTTTTAAGATTATTTTAATGTTTTATTTTCTTTTAACGCGGTGGTTTTAGTTAATAAAGGTTGTTTACTTCAGTCACTAGTAAGGCTGGTAGGTATATGGCATTTGCTTAATATTCACAAAAACACATCACAAGATGTTAGTGTGGGTATAGATGCTAACCAAATGGTCGTGTAACCTTTGCCATCAGTTCCCGCTCTTGGTATGCGGCTCCATGCTCAGAGGTGCCCTTTCCCCATCACTGTAAGAACTAGCTTAGTTCAGCTATATAGAGGTGACCTTTGCCACGTCGATGAGCAATGTTAAACTCGGCAAGTGCACTGCTATTTTGCAGTGTTTCAATGTAGCCAAATGCCTCCTTATCTAATTACGGGTTTCTCTGTTCTACAGCACTACCCAATGCCCTATTTTTAATTGTATAAATCCTGCCCTCGTTTGTTTTACCAAAATGCAATACCTTGCATTTATCCAAATTAAACTCCATCTGCCACTCCTCAGCCCATTGATGCAATTGATCAAAATCTCTTTGTAATCTTAGTTAACCTTCAGTGTCCATTATACCACCAATTTTGGTGACATCTGCAAACTTATTAACCATGCATCCTATATTATCATTCAAATCATTTGTATAAATGACAGACAAAAGTGCGCCCAGCGCCAATCCGTGCAGAACACCGCTGGTAACAGGCCTCCAGTCTGAAAAATAACCTTCCGCCACTATTGACTGCCTGTCTCCTACCTGAAGCCATTTTGTATCCAATTGGCAAGCTCACTCCAAATCCCATGTGATCTAATTCTACTAATTAGTCTATCATTTGAAATCTTTTCAAAAGCTTTACTAAAGTCCAAGTAAATAATGTCTACCACTCTGCCCTCATCAGTTCCTTAAAAAACTCATTAGTATGGTTTAAAACATTTTGTTTTTGCCCATGTGTAACATCAAAATTAGCTCTTGGAACAAGATAATATGCTGAATTTTGAAATAACTCCACACAGGATGGTATCCTACACATGCATAGCACCTGACGCTGGTCTGGCCTCCTCAAAGCCAGCTCCCAGAGTAAACAGAACCTCTGACACTGCTCCCTGATTGCACCAAGTTAACAGCCCCAATCAGGGCATTCGTATTTTGTGAGGTCCACCTGGCTGATCTCGTTACAATTACTACATCCCTCCCCCTCTGTGTCCGGGGACGGAGACCTGTTCTTGTAGCCTGTTCTGGGGCATTTTCACAGCGCGTCCGGTTCCTCTGATCCAGCCTTGGATACGGGCAATGTATAAGATTGCAGACCACCATTTCTGCACGGAGCATCTCAGAAAAAAATTCATCCTCTTCTTCAGATGGTAAAGGCATTGAGGCTGCGACATTCGCCATGTCCATCTCAGATTCGAAGGTTTCTTGGATGCTGGTTGGACAGGGAGAAGCCATGGTTTCCGACAGCCTTTCTGGCTGTTCTGACGGGCCGCCTATGTTTTGCTCCTGCCCAGTTTGCAGGTTTGCACCTTTCATGTGGTCCACGTGCTTGTTTAGGACCGCCTCACCTCCCTGAACTTTGTACATCATGGGACTTGACCTTGCGTTGACCATGCCACTTAGCCATGTGTTTCCGTGGTGTTGGCACCAAACTTGATCCCCTGAAGTAAACTGTCTCTCCTGCTTAGAGGAGTCTTATCTTTGGCATTGGCATTCCTGATGCCGTTTCACCCTCCCCCCCCGGGGGCCCCCCGGGGGTCCCCCCCCCCCGGTCTGGGAAAACGAATTTTAACCTAATGCAGAGTCTTCTCCCCATTAGCAACTGTGCTGGAGCTATGCCTGTAGTTACATGAGGGGTGGTCCGATAATCAAATAGGAACCAATTTGGTTTGGTATCGAGTGAAACTGTAGGCTGTTTCTTTAAGCCTGCCTTCAAAAGACTGCTCTTTCTGGCAGACCATTGGACAATGGATAGTATGGAGCTGTTCTTATGTGCCAAATGTCATTTGACTTTTCAAAATAGATGAAATCCCTGCTGGTAGATAATAGCCTGTTGTCTGTGACCAACACTTCTGGGAGTCCGTGTATTGCAAAAGATGCTTGCAGCTTTTCTATCGTTGTCCCCATTTTTGATGAATGAACCCGATGCATGTCCGACCACTTTGAGTGGAGATCCACAATGACTAAGAACGTCAAACCCATGAAAGTGCCAGCATAGTTGACATGTAACCGAGTCCAGGGTTTACCCAGCTATTCCCACGAATGTAGGGGACCTGCTTCTGGTAAGTTTTTTTTCCTCATTTGCACTCTGGGCACTGCCCCATCAACACAGCTATGTCTGCATCTAACCCTGCCCACTAGGCATAACTTCTCACCAACATCTTCATTTTGGAAACCCCTGAATGACCCTGGTGGAGTTCAGCCAATATCTGGCAGTGACCTTTACTCAGGGTAATCAACCTTGCTTCCCATAATTAAACGCCATCTGTATGGTGATTTAGTCTCATCGCATCCAGAAAGGTTTCTGGTTGTGATTTTTGTTTCCCTCACCCCCAGCTGTTTTAGTTTTGCCAGGACTGGATCATTTTGCATTCACAGTCTGATGTTGTCAGTGAGCCTTTTACTACAATCAGTGATAATTGAACTAGCTGCTTCTCACAGGAGGCTGGAACCAAAGTTGTACCTTAATCTGTAAAGGTTCCTCGGTGTAGATTCTCAGTCTAGTCAAGGTCTTAGGCAAAGTTAAGGGTTGTTTAAGCCTAGTTCAGCAACCACTGATACAGGCACACTGGTGTCAGTCTCCATTAGAACTGGGTGACCATTTAACCAGACATTTATTTTGATTGGGAGATAAGCAAGAACTGCCGATGCTGGAGTCAGAGATAACACTGTGCTGAGCTGGAGGAACACAGCAGGCCAGGCAGCATCAGAGGAGCAGGGAAGTTGACATTTTGGGTCAGGACCCTTCTTTTGAAATATTTTGATTTATTAGTTCTGATTTGAATTTTGGTAAGCAATTTAACTGTTCCAAGCCAAATGTACGTGGGCTTTGCAGTGAGTGCACGCTCCTGGATAACAGCCTATGAGATCTCTTACCCAGTTCTGGCCTGGTGATACCGTTTAGCTGTCTAGAGTGCGCATATCGGCAGCAACTACCCTGACTTGTTGGCCCAGATCTTGAAGAAAATTATAACCATTTGGCCAAGACTTGGCTTTCTTTTGGGTTTGCTGTGTGCTGACCCAGAGTCCTATAGGTTATGTCCTGAGTGAGGCAGTGTCTTCACTCCAGTGCTGTCCCCCAAGTTCAGTCGGCCTGGCAAGGGTGTCCACTTACATCATCATACCCTCTAACTCATATGTTCCACTTACCACATTTTCCAACGACAAAGCCACTTGTAGTGTCTGTTTGAAGTCCAGTTGTGCTTCAGTTAGTAAGTGCTTTTGCATGGTTACATGATTAATCCTACATACCGAATGATCTCTCAGCATCTCATTAAGGGTTAAACCAAAGTCATATGCTTCTGCCAGTCATCTTAACTTTGTCAAAAGTCCCGACATGGACTCCCCTGTACTTGAACTGCCAAGTAAATCCAATAATGCCTCATAATTAGAGGAGGCTTGGGATTGTAATGTTCCTTAACCAAATCCGTCAACTCTTGAAAGGTTATAGTATCTGGTGCCTCAGGAAATGTCAGGCTCCTAATAACCAAAAAAGCTGCAGCTTCAAAAGCTGTCAGGAGAATTACTCGTTGCTTTTCATCTGCTCCAATGTCATTTGCCTGTAAAACACAATATATTTTTTCCACAAACTGGGCCCAGTCTTCGACAGCAGGATTGAACAAGTCAAGCTTCATAAATAACAGCATACCGCCAGAAATGCTTACCCCAACTCAATGTTGACTGTTGCGAGCAAATTTCTTTCGGTTCATATCTTTTCCTCACATTGCCACTGAAATGATTCCACAGAAGCCAGCAGCCTGTTTCCAAGTCACCCTTTTATTTACACACGCTCAGTACTTGACACTGGTCCAGCTTTCTCAGAGCCCGCTCTCAGGCTGAACAGAATGTCTGACACTCCTGTTTATATCTGTGAACCAGGGCTCCCTGATGGGTCCAGATTTACAGCCCCAATCAGGCAAATTACATTTTATGAGGTCTATGTGGCAGACCTCATTACAACCAGTGCGGGTTTGTGCCTCGATCTTAAGTGCCTCATTAAAGTTTGCTACACACCAGTCACTCTGATCGCATTTCAACACAATAATTTCTACTAGGCAAGTAGAAGCTAATCTTTGTAGAATCGACAGATCTAAAATCACCAAGTTTCTTTTCAATGTTCTGGTGCATGATCATGAAGAAGAATTCCATCTTTTTCCTTTGGGCAGGAGCTCTTAAAATTAACAAGTACTCATGATTGTACACAATGAAAAGCAGATTAATCAGTTCCTGAGGGATAACATTCAGAGAGGACTGGGTACATGGATGAAGCATTATGGCTTTGATTTGAGAACTTGCACTTCTTCAATCTCTTATTAATTTTATAACAGTACTTCCCAAACCATTCTCTGTCAGTCCCTGTCCACCTCTGCATATGTCAACTTGACACAAATATCCTGGGCTACCCAGCACGTCCCCAGTAATGGTGTTTTCTGAAATGAAGAACCCATTTAGAGCTCACTGTTTGCCCCATGACATTCGCTTGAGTTCATCCATTATTGTCCAGGATTGTCAGTGCCTTCAGACTGGATCCTCTCCATAGTCACCACTGCTGCTCAGGGGAGCTTGTGACTACAGTTTGACAACTACCCCCTCATAAGCTCCTCCACTGTGTGCAATATACAAATAAATAAAAGATCTAACTAGCCTACACATCTTCCACACATCAAAGCCTCGGATCTCCCTCAAACAATGATTGGGAGCAAGCAAACGGCTATGGGTGATAACAGGTTCCTTAACTATCATGCGACTTAAGCAATGCAAATTGTTAAAACAATCTCTTCCCCTTTCCCAATGTGTCAGTATTTTGTTTCAAAGCACCTATTTTCATCCAGTATAATATTCATGCTCTATATACCAAGAAACAGGATTGGAATTCAAAGGAGTGGAAGTTATGCTATATTTGAATGAAAACTCTGGTTGGACAATATCTGGTGTACTGTATTGAGTTTGAGACACCATACCTGCCGTGGAACAATGCACTGGCATTGGAGGGCATGCAGAATGACGCCAGCTTAAAAATGTTAGACCTGGTAGACTAAATGCTTGGTCTGGGTTGGTATATATTTCAGAATAGAATTTAAAGATATGATCTAATTGAGAGTTTAAAGTATTAAAGGATTTAGAGGTTAGGTGGATATCATACCAACCCTGACAAGCTCATCATTAGAGTCAATTATTGACACCAGTCCTCCATTTCAGAACATGGGATTGCCATCTGGACTTAGGTAGCTACTCAGAATTGCATGACATCATCAAATTGAGCAGTACCTAATGCTGTCTTCAATATTAACCCTTTTAGAACTATTATCTTATACTAAATGGAGATCTGTCATTGCCTCTGGATGAAGCATCTCTGCACACAAAAGGCTGTTAGGAATCTGGAAGTCTGCTTCAAAAAGCTGAGATTGATAGCTATTTCTTGTCAGGTAGGGGCACTAAGTATAAGGAACCAGGGCAGATAAATGAAATTAGGATACATATCAGTCATGATCAAATTGAAAAACTGAATACGCTGTGTGTTACATTGTACAGTGCCATATGTGGAATGTGCTCAGAGTATTTGCAATCTTGCTACATGGGAGAAAGTGATTTTTAAATATATATGAACTTGATGTTTAAACCTGTAATCAAGGAAGGATTTACAGTGAAGAAATAGAACTTTCAAGTGTAGCTGCATTGCATTGCATTGTTGTAAGATGACAATATCACCTATTCAAAACAGATTTTGATAAATGCTTGTAAATAGGAGTACCTTGATTTATCATTTCTGCAGTAAATCAAATCTAAATGTTACATGATATGCAGCGCATCAACAGGAACGTCCTGAATGGACTCTGACATGAATTGCAATTAAGTGGAGCTACCTTCACATTTTGAATTATTGGAAAGCTGTGACCCCTTCTGCATTCGAAAACAAACACACAATTAAGCTTTCCTGTGCAAAATAATGATTGAAAATTGCTACCAAAGTTTTATTTCCTTTTTCACAGAATTTTATTTGTTTCCATGTCTTAAATGTACTCAATGTCTTTCTGAAAACAGACTGATATGTATTTAAATAAAGAAGGAAGCCTATCAATGACAAAATTCAACTACTTCAAATTTTGAAATTTGAGGAAACAATGCTGTGTTTTAAATTCCTTTAGTCTTTGGTATTGACTGTTGGTAGATATCTCTGATAAAAAGAGGTATTGCTTTTGCAGAGCAAGTAATTCATGCTGCTGTTATTGATGGCTTTCCCGCTGGTAGATGAATATGAATGGAAATTGATTGAATTTATATTCCAGATTTTTGAGCCAAACTTTTAAGGTTATGTTCAAAGTTCACCTTATACGTACCACCATACTGTTACAGCACTCTTCCGACACTGGGAACCCATTAAACTGACTTTAGTTTTTAATCTTTCCATTCACTATGAAAAAAACTTGTTGGGGAGTATAAGGTACAGGCACTAGCACCACTGCGCCCGAGAAGACATTATGAAATTCTTCCTCTTCCCTCTAAATTCTGTGAGGGATTGCAATATTTGACATTGTTGCCTGAGATGGAGGGTAGGAAGTGGAGGTCAGCCACTTCCCTCTCCACTCCAAGATGAAATCACAACCATAGCACCTCGGGCTGCTTCAAAGAGGGAACAGGGCTGTCATGTCCTTATATGAGAGGTAGTGAGAACAACACTAAGAATAGGTAGTAAAAGGAGTTGCAAAAATTATTCCGTTTTTGTAAATGATGCATATTTATTTGACTGCATATTGTGAAACTCTAAGTCTGAGACAACGAAGATGATTGTCTAATTTTGTCAATGGTACGTAGAAACTACACTCTTGTAAACGTCTGGGATAGATTTTGCAAACCTAATTTGCATTAGGCATCTGTCCTCCACTCATTGCCTTTTGCTGCAGAAATAATTCTGCTGTATTCTATAAGCTCTAGTAGCTTCAATTTCAGTCTTGAGCTTGGAAAGTTTAAATAAAAAGCACAAGTTGAGTCAGTCATCATTCAGTTGGTAGTATCTTCCCTTTCTGTCCAAGGCCTACCTCTGGAGCTTGGGTCCAACAATCAACAATTCTTATGCTGTACTGAGAAAGCATGGAACCATTGGTAATGTCATCTGTTTGAATGAGACTTTCAAACAGGGACTTGATCATTTGCATGGCTGAATGCAAAAGATCACATTACAAAAGATTGACAAAGAGCAAGGCAGTGTAGTTATCCTGGTGACCTAGCCAATATTTATCCCTAAACCAACATAACACTGCTGTTTGTAAGAGATTGTCTGAGTGCAAGTTAGCTGCTGTGTTTTCTGCACTTGAAAAACAAGTGTTGAATTGGCTGTAAAGCACTTTGAGATGCTCAGTCGGGTGTGGAAAACTATTATATCAATGCACGCCCTTTTGTCTTTCTACCTCCAACTCGTTGCCTGAAATTAAGTGAATTTATTCTATTCCGCATTCCCCTACTCTCACCCTCACCTTTCTGTACTAAAGTAATTATTTCCTGAGGTTTGTGAATCCAAAATGTTGGGTTTATTGCCCGTTATAATTGCACAGATATGTTGAAGCTGTTAAACTTTGATTAAAGTTTGGAGGCTTGACTTACAGCTCCTAAATTTTGCTCCCATTTAAGGACCTTTAACAGAACCTCTGAAATTGCATATTATGGTTTAGTACTATTTTGTAATCTTTCTAAACAATGAATCTGGTGGCACAGGTCATATAATGTCAGAATGTTATGTTTTAACTGTGCACAATAATATTTTATGATTTTGTTTGCTTCTGACATCATAACTTCCCAATGCTAATTTAGAATCTAATGTATTGGAGGTGGTTCAGAGGAGGATTACAAAGCTGATACTTGGAATGAGTGGGTTGTCTTATGAAGATAGTTTTGACAGACTGGGTTTGTTTACACTGGAGTTTAGAACAGTGAGGGGTCACTCGATTGAAGTACATAAGTTTCTGAATGGTCTTGACAAAGTGGATGTGGACAGAATGCTTAGTCTTGTGGTTTAGTCTAGAGTGAAGGGCACTCTTAAAACTAAGGTTTGGCCTTTCAGGACAGACATGATGGTTGAGAGACTTTGGAACTCTGTCTTAGAAACATTCAGTGATTCCCACCTATGCCTTCTGAGGCAGAGGTCAATAGATTTCTGTCAGGTAAAGGGAATCAAGGGTCATAAGAGTAGATGGAAATGTGGAATTCAAAACTCAAACAGATCAGCTATGATCTTAATTTCAATGAATACTGGAGCAGATTAAGGGCTCAGTTGCCTACTTCTGCTCACTCTTGTTTTCGATGTCTGTAATGGCGGATACCTCAGTTCCAGCTGGACAAAATCTTAAATTCAAATTATATAGAAAATTTGAAGAGGATGCAGGAGCTTTATTCAGACGGACTCCCAAAGACGTTCACATGAAGTTTAATAAAGGGAATCTTCCTCACTCTCTGTCCCATAGGTGGTTGTCAGCTTCTTTTTTTCCCTCCTTTGGATGTGTTTGCTTTGGAAGGAGGACTAATTTCTTACTTCTTCCCCTGTCTGAGATATTTCACTCCCCCATTTCCTTTGATTCCTACATTCATCTTGAATTAAAAGCACAGGTAGGGGACCAACTCCCAGGTTCAGCCAGGACACTATTACACAGAAACCAGCTGCTCAAAGACTTGACTGATCCTTCTCACTACAATACATCATTTAGTTAATTTTCACCTTTGCCTCATGCAAGTTGAATCAGACAGAGGAAGCTCACTAAGCAGACAGTTTTAACTTAATATATGAAAGCTTCTTCTAAATGTTTGTTATATATTGTGGCTAACTTTTCCACAAAAAATTGTAGCATTTACACCTTCCAAAACTTAGTGGTTTCTAGACTGTCACTGTACAGGGTAAATGTAAATATCAAGTAGTAACTTTATAATTTTATCTACTTTTTTGGATAGTTTATCATAATATTAATTCAGGTTTTATTGAAACCTTAATTTAATAACATAACACTGTCTTTTTGGTATGTAAATCAACAATAAATAACTTTAAAAGAATAATATGACAAGATTTGTAATTCAAGATATCATTTTCCTGTGAGATCCACCTTTTAGTTGACAGGGAATAAAAATAATTTTTCAAATCCATTCTGTTATAGCTTTATCAAAAATAGGCCAAATGTAGCAAAATGAGATGCACTAAGGTAAACATCAATTATTTATACACTTCTTGTTAGAAATGAACATGAATAAGTTTAATGTTTATCAAAACAATCTGATGTTAAAAAGTTCATTTGTGTGTCTTTTTCATGTTGAAAATTGTTCACCAATAGTATTATGCAGAAATGAGAGGTTGATGACATATTAAATCAATGTAAGGATGTCTTTAGATAAAATGCAAAATAAACTTTGAAAAGCATGAAATGAAATTATTATTTTATTCTACACCTTCGAATACACCTTCTACACCTCGGAATGACATTTGATGACAACAAACATTTAAAATGGCTACTTTGAAGACAAATGTCCATCAGTTAATTACTTGGTAGTACAAAGTTAAATTTAGTAAAATGAGATATGCAGCCAAAACTTTTCATTTGAGACTCATTAGGACTGGCATGCAAGAAACAAAAAACTTTGAAAGGACGTTCCCTTTGAAAGGGAACGTCAATTTATACAGCATGAGAACAGGGTACTGATTAGTTGGATCATAGTTGGCATGGACATGCATCAGGTTCTGTTAACTATCAATCTTAGCTAGTTAACCTCAAAACAGTCAAGCAGATTCTGACTGGTCAGGGTATTGCAGCCTGGATTAGTAGTCTCCGTTATCCTTTCTCAATTAAAACGCACAATGTATGCACAAATTTGCACAGAGCAGTGCCCACAGGATTGCATGGAGACCCTCGTCTCCTAAGCTTGACTCTTTACAGATTCTGCTACATCCTATGCCAACCAAGGTCAGATAAGACGACACCCTTTTCTCACACTGTATAGTAATGAACCTTTTCAGATTTCACACTCTTGCATACCACTCCTGATGTGTGTGACATTAAAAGCTTCAACTTTGTGCATCTGTTAGTCTATCAGCTCTAAATTCTGAAGTTCAGCGGCAGTACATCTGGTTTATTTCCTAAAGGACACAATTTTGGAATTGAGGAATCCAGTTCACCACATAACTTGCATGGTATCATAGCTGGTCAGAGGGAGTGGGTTGGTCTCTTAAGCCCCTGCCCATACTTTGGAGCACTTGTGACATTTTCAGATTATTTCCTCACTGCCACCCAAAAAAGCATGAGAGGTTTAATAGAATTTTACTGATTGAAAGAAGATTTGTGCTTTACTCTGTGTCTATTATAAGTTTCAAATTAAAGGAACGTAAACCAATACACTAAATGCTATAAGTTGGGTGCACAGATGCTCACTTCAAGGACAAAACTGTACTTTGTCAAATGTAATCTTCTGCCTGCTAAGGGTTTGGTTATTTTATCTAGTTAAAGACCTAAAATGTTTGTGGATAGAGGTCCCATTCCCTGTACTTTATCTCTGCAATGTAAAGTTTCGTTAGATAATGCTCATGAACTGCCCTGGGATGTTTGACAACATGAAGGGAGCCATTATAATGTAAGCTATCACTGTCAATATTTTCTGCCATGTTAATTACTTGCATTTACCTGCACTAAAATGAACTGTTTATTCCTGGGGCCATCAGCATAATTAGTGCCACTTATTTTCAATGTTGGTTTTTGACAAACATAGCTACGTGACTTGCTGTTTAGATTAATCATTCTGAAGGAATTCATGTTCTCGTCATAGTGAATTCCGCTGTGAGAGGAGACAGATTTGTATTCTAGCTTTGGGAGGGAGCAAATGTATCTGTAAGAGCTACTTAAGGTCCTCGTATATATGCTGAACCAAATAGAGTTGTAGTTATTGCTATCATGCAACAACAGAACAAAAGAACGACACAGGGATAGGCCCTTCGGCCCTCCAAGCCTGTGCTGATCATCATGCCGACTAAACTAAAAGAACAAACCTTTCTGCCCTTATTTGGCCCGTATCCCTCCACTCCCTCCCTATTCATGTAACCATCCAGATGCCTCTTAAATGTTGCCAATGTGCCTGCTTCCACCACCTCTTCTGGCAGTGCATTCCAGACTCCTACCACTCTCTGCATGAAAAACTTCCCTCTCACATCTCCCTTCAACTTTCCCCCCCTCACCTTGAATCTGTGCCCTCTTGTAATTGAAACTTCGATCTTGGGAAAAAGCCTCTGACTACCCACTCTATCTATGCCTCTCAGAATTTTGTAGACCTCTATCCAGTTTCCTCTCAGCTGCCGTCTTTCCAGTGAAAGCAATCCTAGTCCTTTTAACCTTTCTTCATCATCAATGCCCTCAAGACCAGGCAATGTCCTGGTGAACCTTCTCTGCGCTCTCTCCAAAGTTTCCATGTCCTTCTGGTATTGTGACAAAAACTGCACACAATACTCTAATTGTAGCCTAATAAGGGTTTTATATAGCTGCAACATGTTTTGCCAACTCTTGTACTCCATGCCCCTGCCAAGGAAATATGCCTTCTTAATCACTTTGGCCACCTGTGTTGCCACTTCTAGGGAACTGTGGACCTGCACACCCAGATCCATCTGTATGTTAATGTTCCTAAGAGTTCTGCCAATAACAGTATAATTAACACCTAAATTCGATCCTTCAAAATGCATCACCTTGTATTTGTCTGGATTGAACTCCATTTGCCATTTCTGTGCCTAAGTCGCCAATCTATAAATCTATATCCTGGTGTATCCTTTCACAATCTTCAGCATTATCAGCAATTCCACCAATCTTCGTGTCATCTGCAAACTTACTAAATCAGACCACCCACATTTTCCTCCAGATCATTTATACATACTACCAGCAAAGGACCTAAGACTGATCCCTGTGGAACACCACTAGTTACCAGTCTCCATTCTGAAAAACACCCTTCCACCGCTACCGTCTTTCTTCTATGACCAAAGCAGTTTTGTATCCATCTAGCCGGCCCACCCTGAATCCCATGTGATTTTAGTCTTTGTAATATGGTACTTTATCAAATGCCTTACTGAAATCCACATAATCTGCATTCACAGCTCTTCCTTCATCAAATATCTTTGTAAACTTTTCAAAAAAATTGGATCAGGTTGGTGAAACATGACCTTCCCTGGACAAAACCATGCTGCCTGTCGCTAACTAGTCCATTTTCTTCCAAATGTGCATATATCCTGTCCCTCAATATCTTCTCCAAAAGCTTCCCCACCACAGATGTCAGAATCACTGGCCTATAATTTCCTGGACCATCCCCGCTTCCTTTCTTAAACAAGGGAAAAGCACTGGCTAATCTCCAGTCCTCGGGAACCTCGCCTGTGGTCAAGGAGGATGTGAAGATATCTGTTAATGCCCCAGCTACTTCCTCCCTTGCCTTTCGTTGTAACCTGGATAGATCCCATCTGGCCTTGGGGACTTGTCTACTTTAATGCAATTTAGGATACCCAAAACTTCCTCCTTTAATATACTGACATTGTCTAGAATATTCACATACTGATCCCTGACTTCAACATCAGTTATGTCCTTCTCCTCTGTGAATACCGATACAAAGTGCTTATTAAGGATCTCTCCCACTTGCTGTGGCTCCACACATAACTTCCCTCCTTTTTCCTTGAGGGGCCCTACTCTTTCCCTTACTACCTTCTTTCTTCTAATATATGCATAAAAAGCTTTGGGATGCTCCTTGACCCTGATTGCTCAAGACATTTCATGGCCCCTTTTAGCCTTCCTCTTTCTGTGTTTAAGTTCCTTCCTAATTTCTTTATACTCCTGAAGGGTTTTGTCAGTTTGTAGTTGCCTAGACCTATCGTATGCTTCCTTTTTCCCTTTGACAAACTTTACAATTTCCCTTGTCATTCATGGTTCCTGAATCCTGTCATTCCCATCCTTCAGTTTTGCAGGGACATGTGTGTCCTACATTTTAAATCAATTGGTCTTTAAAAGCCTCCCACATGCCAGACGTGGATCTGCGCTCAAATAACTGCTCCCAGTCCACATTCCCCAGTTCTTGTCTAATTTGGATGTAACTGGCCCTTGGTCAATTAAACACCCACACCCGAGGGACAATCTTCTCTTTGTCCATGACTACTGAAAATCTAATGGAGTTATGGTCACTAAACTCAAAATGCTCTCATATTGAAATGTCAATCACCTGTCCTGGCTCATTCCCTAGTACCAAATTTAGTATGGCTTCCTCTCTGGTTGGATTGCCAACATGCTGTCTCAAAAAGCCCTCCTGGATACATCTAACAAATTTGTCTCCATCCAAGCCCCTAGCTCTTAAGAGTCCCAGTCAAGAAAAGGAAGGTTTTTTCACACCTTTCTAGTACATGACTACATAATTCTTCCTGTTATCCAAGAACAGTGCTTCTTTTTAGGTGTTCTCTGATGGTTTATCCTGTACCCTTAATCATTAAGCAAATCCAGGACAGAGCAAAGATAAAGGTGGATTGGTGGCAGCAAACTACCTCAAACAACCATCACCCAGTACAACATCCTGGCGTCGATGGCAAATACCTCAAGGTAGTATTTCCAGTGGTCATCTGGGAAAATACATGACTGCATGGTAAGGATCTGACCCACACCATGAGAATAAATTCAGAAGACCTAGGAGAAAATAAGAACTCAAGCATGTGAGCTTAGCACTCTAGCAGCATTAACATTTTAACAGCAGGTGGGTCAGTCAGCAGTTGAATTGAGATTAGCTACAGTGAAATTGCAGCAGTTGTAGAAGCAACAACAGCAAAGCTCAAAACTCCAAAGACAAATCTTCACCAAGTTGATAAGAGGTGCATGAAAAAGTGAGTGGGCTAGGGTAAAAGCAAAAAGCCAGCCACAGGGTTAGAAACAGACAAAGGCCTTAGTGAAGAAAGAGCAAGAGAAGGTCACTGGCATGAAGTTAGAGATCCCTAATGGAAAAGCAGAACACTTTCTGAAAACAGCATAAAGACCAGAAAGGAAGAAAGTGAAAAGTGCTCTCACCTGTCACAATTAAGCATTATTGCCATCGAAATTAGGCTCCACAAGCACAATTACAAGAGGCAGTGAAAACGACCAACAAATAAACGTATCCTGGGGCTGCAAAATTAGAAATAAGCCTCAGAATTCATTTAATAATTGGTCAAGTGAAAAGTTAGAGAAATCTAGTCTTACAGAAGAAAAAAAAATCAGGGAAGACTAATGATTTAAAAAGGTCCAGGACTCAGTCATTCAACTCCTGTGGGAAAATTTATAAAGGTCACAGCCAGAGAACTTTAAGATCATTCATTGTGTTTTGGGCTGTGAAAAGCATGCTGTCTGTTTTGTCTGGGAAGAAACGGGAGACTCCATTTTGGTTGCAGAAGGTGGGAAAAGCTTCAAAAAGACAGTTTTGATCATGCAGAATGTAGTAAAGCACTGACAGAACAAGAAAAAAAACATACAGCAATGCAAGAAGCAGATTTTACAAAGCTTGTAAGCAGTAAATCACCACCGAACATCCAGTTAAATGACTGCCAGACAAATAAATTACCTGAACATTGCTGTGATACGAAAGGGTGCCAAATAGTAAAAAAGGCATACGCTATTCAAAAATCAAGTGGCTTCCCTCAAGGTTAACTTTTAGCCAGTTCTTGATTTGAACATGAACATGTGAATATTACTAAGGTACCTAAAGTCGAATGGGGAAACCTAGCGTGGGGTCCAGATGCTCAAGTGCCTTCAGAACAAAAATGCTGAGTATTATATAGTCTTGTTAAATTACTGATTGACCACACTCCCAAGTGTGGTTTATAGAAGTGCTGATAGGGAGAAACTCAATGCCAAAGACTTCAACTCCATAGTTCAATCCAATGAACCAGAAAAGATAAAAGTTTTGCTGAAAGCAGCAGGCTGCTTGTTATACAGGAGACACCATGTATAACAGTTATGCCAAAGTCAATAGGTATGAATAAGGGACTTCAACAGGAATTGTATGGTCAGACAATAACCTGTATGTCAATGTCGATTACTCATTTCCTGTACTGCTGAAGGAGTTGTATGAAGCTATTGTTATAATGCAATAAACCTAGTTATCCAAGAACTGTGACTCTTCTATACTCTACAGTGGTGTTTCCTCTACCATTAATCACCAAATGGACCCAAGATAAAGACGAGGAAACATTGGTGACAGTGCACTACCTCAACAACTGTTACCTGTTACAACAAACTGGGGGAGATGACAAACCTCAAGGTGCAAACAGTGGCAGCTGAAAAAAAAACCACATTACAGGACAATAAACATTACGTTGAGCAATCCTCACCCCGTGAAGACTAGTTGACCTGGGATAATCAAGCATTGTTTCAAATGCTGAAGAGAATTTCAGGAGTACATGACACTCTGGAATAGGCATGGCTTGGTTGAATATTTTTCCAAGCTTCATTAATGTTAGGTTCCTAAACGTCAATGGGATAGTCCTGATTTACTGCCATAATGATAAACTTTGATGGAGCTCCTGGGGACACAATCCATTTTTAGCTGTCAATATATTCCCAGGCAGGAGTTGTGCCAAAAATATGCTGGGTCAGTTGACCCTACTCATGAATTTCTTTTGACAAGATGTAAACTAGATTTGTAGGACTGTAGGCATCCAAACTGTAACATGATCTTAGAAGTAGGATCTACAATCACCATGGTCCATTGAAGGAACTTGCTCCACCTCGAATATCGTTTCTACTATTATGCTCATGATTGTACATAGATATTGGGTGGAATTAAAATCTAAATCATTTACCTTTGCCGATGCAACAAGGAATGCACAAACCACAGCAAGTATGGAATACTGCAATAACAAAAATATTAACTGCTGTTGCACATAAGAACTAACACAATGGTTTTCTGTTTCAAGCAGTTTTCCATCCACTTTCGAGGAATTCCAGCTGTATTGTAACATTCAAGCTTTTAAGGCATCTCCTACATGGCATTCTTTCAAATGTTTTGCTGAGAATTAAGCATCTCCTCTGCACGTATTTTCATGTGTGGAACTGCTAGGAGATACAATTGCAACATTGGAGTCTTGTCCAAGGTTGCTGGGACCACATGTAATTGTCCCCATGAAATTAACAAGCTGGAGTAACCTTTCAGATATCTGATTCTGCAGTTTGTGACTTTGAAACTGACTGCACTATTGACATCATCAAGTCTCCACCTTGTGGCACAACCTTGCTTAACAGGAACAAAAATAAATTGCTGGAAAAGTTCAGCAGATCTGGCAACATCTGTGGAGAGAAATCGGAGTTAATGTTTCATGTGCAGTGACCCTTTCTCAGTTCTGAATCGAGAAAGGGTCATTGGGCCCAGAACGTCAGCTCTGATTTCTCTCAACCGAAGCTGACAAACCTGCTGAAATTTTCCAACAATTTCTGTTTTTGTTTTTGATTTCCAGCATCTGTAGTTCTTTCAGTTTTTATCTTGCTTAACAGGAACTGTGTAATTATTGCTATTTACAGATTGTAGCCACTTTCCTAGCCAGGACGTCTTTATTTATTTTTGCTTTACAAGTCTCAAGAACGCTCCGTGGCTTAGAATCAGCAAGCTCCAAGTGTATATTCAACTGTGACCATGACAACAACAGAATCATATCAGCAGCAACAATATAAGAAATAATGTTAAGATGAAGTACAAGGCACTGCATGCAAAAAAAAATTAACAAGAGCTAGCTTGGTAATTACTAAATGTCACACCCTCTCCTTCAGTGCTGGATTCATATTGCATGTTATTTGCAAAGCATCAGCATGCAAACAGTTATCACAGTCACAATCAGTTTCGACAGGAGTCAAAGCACTATAACTACCCCGCTCCCCCCATGCCTCATTGCTCCTTAACTATTAGGCCTTTTATCACCAGTCATCAGAAACATTTTTCCTGTGTTTGCCCTGTCCAGTCTTGTTAGAATTCTAAATGTTTCTGTGAGGCACCTCACCCCCACCACAATTCTCCTAAACTCCAGTGAACATAGTCCCAACCCATGAAGTCTCTCCATGACAGTCTCACCATCCCAGAAAATCAACCCAGAAAACATTCCATGTCTACACTGTCACCACCTTCCATCACCTAACGAGGTACATCCTTAGCTCCTGAACAAAGCAAACCATTAAAGCTGAAATAATCTACAGAAATTTAAAAAAAAACAAATTACACATGCAATACACAAACAGCAAGTCAGGGCAAAATGTGAATAATCTAATGCAGACGTCTCAGTTTATTTCGTAAATCAGAAACTTCTCCAGACTGGGTGACAATCAAGGTAGGATGCATTGTATCCCCAAGTTGTTTGGTTTTTTTTAAATTACACAAAACAGCTTCCTCACCTTTGGAACAAAAGGTCAAAGGTTTAATTGCAATTTGCACTCCATTTCTCTCATTGCGAAGGTTATCATTAAGTCATGATCTTTCCTCAAAGGGACATTAAAATCTCATCAATATTCCACTCAAGCATAAATATGTTACTGATTCACAAAAATAAACCTTTTTTCCCACGATGGTGGAAGATTCCGTTCAATGACTGATTTTATCAGCAGGCGAACAATTATTCTAATCAACTTGCGCAGATATGGTATGACACAAGTCTGGGACAGATAGGACCTTAACCCAAATGTTCAGGCCTATCAAGAGCCTCAAATCAGGCACATGCACACTGCTCCAACTTAGTTCCATTTGACTGGAAAGTAAAACATTAACAGAAAGAAGTGTATAAAATAATGACGTATAGATAAAGCTAATGGTGGTTGTCTTTTTCCTAGGGTGGGGGATTTTGAGATGAGGGTGCATATTTTTAACGTGAGAGGAGATAATTTAAGAAAAGACACGAAGCAAATTTTTTTTACACAGAGGGTGATTTGCATGTGGAATGTACGTCCTGACGAAGTGGTGTATGTGTGTACAATTACAACATTTAAAAGACATTGGATAGGCACGTGAGTACGAAAGGTTTGGAGGGATATCTGCCAGGAGCAGGCAGGTGGGCCTAGTTTAGCTCGAGATTATGGTCAGCATGGACTGGTTGGACCAACGGGTCTGTTTCTATACTGTATGACTCCGTCATTCTTTCCCAGTGTTCATTGCCTAACATCTTCAGGGAGAAACATTTCAGTTAAACATGTGGTTTCATGAGCGTGTCCTTTGTACTTCACTCTCCAAGGATGGCATATACAACCTTTAAAAGCTTATTTGCATTCCCGATAATACAGCATGCTCCAAAAAATCCTTTGTTTTTGCCCGTGGATCAATTAACTGGTTTAATATGAACTGCTTTGGTCACTGCACTTATAAATTGTCAGATTTTGAAAACAGTCATTTTTTTCCCACAAAGGTTCGCACATTCAGAGATTTACTAGAGAAGTATTCCTACAGTGTGCAAAACAGACCACAGGCCTGTGTGACTGCAATGCTGAATTATATTCTATACATCCAAAAAGATAGTTATGTTTATTTACATGCTCAGGTTTCTTTTACTGCCTGTAGCAATCCACAACTTTGTGAATTAAAAGAGTGGACATTCAGGATGAAATATTTAAGAGTGAAACACTGAAAATAAAAGAATCCCCAAATCACATGAAAAGCAATACGTCAAAAAACAGAACTGAGAACAGTTTCCAAACATAATGCTGAGGACAATTCTGACCTGTCAGCTTAGACAATGCGTAGACTTAAAATGTAAGTATTACTAATGCAATCAAGAGGCAAGTACAAAGCAACAGCAAATGAGCTTAAAGCTAAGGGGATGAATTGTGAAGCAAGATTAATTATGAAAGAGGATCAAATAAATGAGGCTAGAGAGTAAGGAACAGAGACATTAAGCTGAGAGAGCGATCACAGACACCATTTCTAATCACGACATGATCATCCAAATGACAGCAGTGGGCCTTGGCCTGTGTGCATTATATTTACTTACATTCGAGTACTACCACAATGTATGAATAAGTATATAAACATACAATATAGATAATGTATACTTTTAAACATAGTACCTTAAAAGTTTTTAAATTATAAAAAATACAATTTTCAAATAAATTAACCTAAAAGTTTATAAGCAGCACATGTGTTTGCCATCATATTAGAAAATCTTAGGTTGACAAGAACAAGTCTGGCAACACTATAAAAACAAGAACAAGACCCGAGTGACACTATCTCCACAGACAACATGCTGAAGCTACCGGACCTAGGCCTCACCACCCACTTCACCTTTAATGGCCAAATATATGAACAGATCAATGGGACACCCGTGGGATCACCTATCTCCGGACTAATAGCTGAAGCGGTGATGCAGAGACTTAAAAGCACGGGCCTTCCGCTAATCCAACCACAACTATGGATATGCCATGTGGACGACATCTTTGTCATTATTAAACGGGCCAAACTAGAGGAGACACACAAACTAATAAACAATACCCTCACTGGGATTCACCAGAGAAGACGAAAAGAACAAACAGCTCCCATTCCTGGACGTCATGGTAGAACGCAGGACCAATGGGGAATTCCTAACAAAGGAACATAGGAAAGACACACACACACACACACACACACAGACAGACAGACCAAGTACTGAATTTCAACAGCACCCACCCTAACACACACAAATGAAGTTGCATGAGAACATTATTTAAATGGGCAACACACCGCAGCAACACAGAACTACGCCAAAGAGAAAAAAAAGTACGTCTTCCAAGTATTCAAAGACAACGGATACCTGAAAAACTGAGTCAGAAGATGCCTATTACACAAACTTCATCAGGAAGATACTACACGCCCCAACACACTCATCACGCTACCTTACATCAGGGACACATCTGAAATGACTGCAAGACTCCTACGACCACTGGGCATCACAGTAGCACACAAACCCACATCAACCCTATGCCAACTGCTACCCCGAACCAAAGACCCACCATGGACAGGACCAATGTTGTATACAAGATTCCCAGCAAAGACTGCGACAAACATTACATTGGACAGACAGGAAGGAAGTTAACGACAACAGTACACAAACAACAACCGGTAACAAAAAGACACGACCAATACTCAGTCACCTCCATCCACATGGATAAGGAAAACCACCAACTCGATTGGGACAACACCAGGACACCTGGGACAGGCGAAGCAGAGACAAGCACGGGAATTCTTAGAGGCCTGGTTCTCCACAAAGAAAGCCATCAATAAACACACAGAGCTAGACCCCCATATACACTCCATTGCGAAGGAAAACTAGAAGTGAGGTAATCCAGCTCAACAGACCAGAGTTTAAATAACAGGCGGGAAAACACTACAGCGCTTCATCGGAGGCTGCACTGATGATGTTACCCAGCAGGGTAACGAAACGTCTGCGGAACAACAAACCAGCTCGGCAAGGCAACCAACCACAATATCCACAACCCGAGCTACAAATCTACTCTCAAAACCTGAGAACAAATCTACACCTACTTGTTTACAATCATGCATTTCTCTGCATACCATGGCAATATATTTTCTGTGCTCATTTTTAATGGAAGTTTGTGTAAGTTTATAATGGATACTGCTGTAAACGTTCCACATGAAACGGTGCCTTCGCCAATGGAGATGATGCGCATGTATTTACAATGATAGCTTAAAGAAAGTTCTGTTATAAATGTGGAGGTAAATTTACAATGGAAATTATCTATAAATATAACTTATAAAACAGGAAATTAATTCTGTAAATGCTATGCAAATATTTCCCTTTATTGATGATCACACACTGATTTGCAGGCTCTGGCTGTAAAAGATTTCACGAACTTCATTGCTATCTTCTAATTTAAAATGAGCATTCATTTCCTAGCTTAGATTACATTGATCATTACAATATAGTGAGTCACCGCATTAATACTAAAGTCAAGCTTCTTTTGGAATAGCACTGAAAACTTACTAAATACCACCTTCTATTTAATTCCTTTGATTTTTTTTCTCCCAACTATATGAAACAGATGATTTTGTCTGAGATAGTTTTAAAGTTTAAAATGTGAGGTGTTTCTTTCCACCAACATATTCAAAGCTCATTAAGCCATTCGGCAATTTTCCCAGTACATTTCTTCAAAGTAATAGCTATTAATAGTAATGTACCAAAGACTCTTAATCATATGGACAACACTGCTACAACTAAAGTGATAAGATGTACCAATGAACTGAAAATTTAAACAAATTACAGTGGTTCAGGACAAAGACTAAAAATGCCATACCTTTCAGTACTTCTATTTCAAGTCTCACTGGACAAGAGAAAAACATTATAGGAAACATGCTGATGAAAATAAAATCACTTAACATGCTGTTCAAGTTATGAAACCTTTGCCTTTTTCTTCCCAATTGAGTTAAATAACTTCCAAAGACAAAGACATAATGAAGACATTTTTAAAAATCACATATTTAATGCAATTCAAATAATCTTCTCAGACGCAACAATTTAAGGTGGCCCTAATTCAATTTCGTTTCTACATGGAGACAATTAAAAGATTATTAAAGAATGCAATTTCATTAAAAAGGGGAAAAAACTACTTTTGTCTTTTATACCTGATTTCTTTCAATAATTCATTCTCTGCTGGGTGGTTCCTGTTCTCTCGATGTTTAAATTCCACTGTTTCAGAAGATATTCCTGATTGTGCTGTTCACCAACATCCTGGGTTCTGCTGCTTTCACGGTGACATGATTAACTTGCTTTTCCAGCAAGTTACAGCACAGTTCAAGAGGAAACTCCCCGATGTCCTAATCCAGACTGTAACCTTCTCAATGTCAACAACCAAGACTAAAAGAAAGATGCATAATGTATCCATTCAATTTTCTCTCCCATTCTCCTGCTCTGAAATCCTAGTTCAAGTGCAGATATTCAAGGAAAATATTTCCTTCATTGACAGAATTATAATAAATGGAACTTAGTTACGAAAAGCACTAAGTCACACCTAACTGTGGAGTTAAAACTGCATTAAATGAAAGAATTTTACCACTTTTCTGAGCACCTGATTCAGTGTTGGGACTATTGAAGATAGTAAGAACATTATCAACATATATACTGTATAAATCTTTTCATTAACAAAAATATCTGCTATTTTATTATTGAGTTTCAGACTATCCAGAATCAGATACAGACAAATTCCACCACTTAGAGTAATACATTTGAGCATTACTGATCTACAATACAATGTTAACAACAACCAAATGGATTTTCCTCTTACACTGAATTTCTACACAGATGCAATTTACAATATTCTTTTAATATCAGGCTGGCTTACAAGGCAACTTCAGCAAAATGAATAAAAGCTGCATGAATGCAGCATAAAGTCTGCCAACTTCATGTGCAAGACATGGTTAATTAACTTGTCACAAGGAGACAAAAATAAATTTGAGGCAACAGTTAGCACAAATATACTCCAATGATACATTCATACCTATATCAGTTTTTTTTCAGTAGCTCTATATTTATAATACATAGCCATCTTTGTTTTTCATAAAAAGTTACTTACAGCAATTCAAACACTAAAGGGCACTGGCGATAAATGTTCAGAATTTGAAATTATTTCTCCTTCAAAACAATTTGCAAAATGCCAATTAATGAATGTCCAGAATTGTTCATGCAGTTCAAACTGCATCTTTGAATGAGAGCCACCACATCTAGTACACAAAGGCAGCAGGTGTATGGGAACAGTACCATTTGCAAATTCCCCTCCAACTCACATACCATTCAGGTATGGGACAATATCAGGCGGTCAACATTTTGAAACTCTCACCTTAAAGCACTGTAGATGTAGCTACACGTGATGGACTGTAGCAGGTAAGAAGGCAGATCATGTCATTCTTTCACAGTCAAATAATTGCCAGCAACACATTCAATCCATAAATGATTAAAAACACTGAAGAAAATCCACAGTCACCTTTACTTGAAAGGTTCCATTAAATTGTGGTTGATTGTCACAATAGTTGTCTTTTCTACAAGTAGCCATGTAATGGGCAGAAGATGACATTCACACTTAAGTAAATACTCAAACATTAACCTGATTGAGATCTACAAGATTATAGAGGGCACAGAATGGGAATAAACCTTTCCTCTGGATAGAGGGAACAACTATCAGAGGGCATTTATTTAAGATAAAGGGCAAGAGGTTTAGAACGGTTTTAGCAGACTTTCTTTTCACCCAGAAGGTGGTATGTATCTTGGACTCTCTGACTGAATGGATAGTAAAGGCAGGAACCATTATAACATTTAGGCAAAGACTTGAAACACCACAACATACAAGATTCTAGGCAGAGGACTGGGAAATGCAACCAGAGTAGTTAGGTGCTCAATTAGTGGCACAGATTAGATGGGCATTGAGAACAACCTCTCTCTCAATGTCAGCAAAACTAAAGAACTGATCATTGACTTCAGAAAGAAAGGAAAACATGCACCCATCTTCATCAACGGAACTGAGGTCGAGAGGGTGGAGAGCGTCAAGTTCCTTAGAGTAATGATGACCAACAACCTGTCCTGGACTTACCACATAGATGTGACGGTCAAGGCGGCACAACAAGGCCTCAGGAAATTTGGCATGTCCATAGGGACCGTCACCAATTTCTACAGATGTACCATTGAAAGCGTACTGTCCGGATGCATAACAGCCTGGTATGGCAACTACTCTGCCCAGGGCATAAGAAACTACCGAAGGTGGTGTGCACATCCCAGGCTACCATGGAAACCAACATTCCATCCATTGGCTCCATTTACGCAGCTCATTTGCTATAAAAAGGCTGCCAAAATCAAAGATCCATCACACCTTGGTAATAATCACCTACAACATCTCCCATCAGGCAGAAGATACAGAAGCTTGAACACACAAATGCACACACACCAACAGGTTCAGGAACAGCTTCTTCCCGGCTATTTGATGAATAGGCTCTCTAGTCTCAAATAACGTTAATATTGCTAACATTGATCTTGCCTAGCACACGCCCTGTGCAATGTAACCTGTATGCTTCTAAGTTTTTTCCTACAACTTTTGATCTAAATGTCCTTGCTTACAATAATCTGCCTGCACTACATGTAAACAAAGCTTTTCACTGTACTCTAGTCGCATGTGACAATAAATCAATCTTTCCATGCTGTAATACTCCATGATTTTGATTTGTCTCACCTTGGTCTTGAAAATGAAAAAAAGCACTGCAATAAAATTGCCCAGATGACGATGACTGATGGTAAATTTCCAAACTCAGTTTCCACATAAACAAGTCTTTAACTTCAACAATGTTTGAAGTTGATCTCATAAAATCTTAATCATGCTTTTTGATTAATACATAAATATAGAGATTAAACATTCAATGTTCTGGAACATGGACAGTGACAAGAGATTTAACAATGGTAATATTTTAACAGACAAATGGTTAAGTGAGTTAATGGATATGTGTTGATCTAAACAGAAATCCAAAAAGGAGATTCAAAGAGAGCAGGAAAGCAAAGGAATAAACATTGGACAAACTGTCAGTTGTTTTCTCGTGCAATATTTTATTAACATTTATGGATAACCCAACTCTTCAAAATGGTCAATGTCAAAAGATAATGTCTATTTGCATTTGAAGTTTCTTCTCCCAGAAAAGTTAAATGATAACTGGGTAATCAAACTTGTAAATCTGCATGAAAACTCAGTTACTAATTTACAAAAATTGGTACAACAGGTTACATAAATAAACTAAATCACTTTAAACAAGCCCTGTACAGTAAACCAAAGTATATGCACTTTGGTAGGACTCCTGCAGCTGAAGGAAGAACTCTCCCTGGACCTTTTAAAGCACATGTCTCCTAATTTGCTTTGAATCTTTATTATACAGTTCACCTTAGGCAGGGTTGATCACAGTCTGTGGGATTCCTATTTTGTGTCATAGCATCATTCTTTTCTAATAACATTTGTTCTGTTGAACTAAACTATTTTGGTAATGCAAATGCACATGTTACAATATTGGCATTTAAAATTTATACAGGACACTATTAATATCTGGTCATTTTTGTACAAAAACGGGTTTTCCACACACATCAGGATAGGCAAATCAAAAAGTAAGGACGTTACTTTCCATTATCCTGTGTATATATATCCAAGAAAAACAGCCATCCTCCCAGAAAAAAAGCCCTATGATTCTTCAATTCAGTTATATCAGTTATATTACAACTGTAACATTTTAATTTCATGGTTACAAAACTGCAATTTCCAGTGTGTCTTAACACGCTGCAGCATCCTTCCCCATACATCCTATAAATGCAACATTTTCATCTGACAGAACACTGGAGCTTATATTGCATGCAGACCAGATCTGCAAGTACAGAAGTCACCAACATTCCATCAGGATTTCAAAGCAGTGCCACACAGCCTGCCCACAGACGTATTGCTGTAGGGTTGCAACAAAACCAAAATGTCAATTAAGCGCAAGCTGTGAAGTCACAGGTCTTTTATTAGGCACAGATTATATAGCGCAGTGTCGGAAAGTGGCAGAAATGCGGCCAGCGGCTAGCGCACTCCACACAGTTCTGCTGCTGTTCCAATTGACTGTAGAGAAATCAAAAACAGCCAGTTTCCCAAAGGCAAAAGTGCAAGCCTGTTTCATTGAACCAGTGGGTCATTCCACACTTTAAAATATTCTTAAAAGCCTGGAGATGAAAGGTGGAAAGGCAAAAGTCAAAAGTCAATAAAAGGGAGGCCCAGAGTAACTCCACAAAAAGGTGGATATAAATTGGAGTTCTTTTTAAAAAAAAAAAGGATAATAGATAACTCCACTGCACAGAAGACTTAACTGCATGTCTCAAATTTGTCCCATAGACTTGATATATGTTGTAGAATAAGGCAACCTGTCCATTAAAGATGTTCAGTAAATTAGACTTTTTTTTTAATAAGTAGTGACAATTTGCATTGCAATTTTTTTTTAAAAAGTGACCAATTTCTTCTTTGCAAGTACACAGCCCCTGCCATGAATTGTGAACAAATATCCTGAATTGTTAAAATACACTAAGTGTGCACATAAATCACATCAGAAAAGGAAATGCCTTTGATCAAAAAAATTTTAAAAAATGAAAACCTTGAAATTCAATACAGCTAACCCAAATGAAGCACAAACAAGAAAGAAATCAGGGCAAGAATTCAACTTTTAGAAAATGAGTGGAGGATGCAGCAAAGCATTAAAGTTTGTTACTTATTTACCATGCTAATAACACATCCTTAAAACAGGTTACACCAACAGACACAAATGTCAGAAGCTGTGTCCTAAAAGCTGTATCGATAGTTTGTTTCAAAGCATGGTTAAATTTTCTGTCTTTAAACACAGTGCAATGTTGCACACTCACAAATGAAGGAATTTAAGAAGTGCCCAAATCCTGATTAAAGATTAGCAAAAAGAGAGAAGTCTTTCCTTGCAAAGGGTAGACCAGGTAAATGTATTAGGTATGGCTATTTTGAATTTCTCCACTACATTCTGAAGTACAATTTTATATGGTTCACTGTTTGGTACAGCTAGCTATTTCTACATTACATCAATACTGGAGCACAAACTGATGGAGATTGTATACTAGCCAACACTTTCACCAGCGGTGCGAACTAAAACAGCCTGACGGCATATGGGACATGTGGAGTTTTCAGACAGCCAGCGATCAATACAGTGAACATGATACTCGTGAGAGCAGGGTAGCTTGCGCAGCTTGTTTCCTGCTGTGTATTCACTAATACACACACTGCAGGTTTTAATAGCATCACTTTCTCCAAAATTTCTCGTGGACAAGTTGTCAATCTGTTCTTTAGTCAGTCCCCTGGGCTGATCATCCTCATCTTCATCGTTGAGCAGGAAGAAATGAGCAAGCCTAAGTATGGGCAAAGTACCACTTTCTTCAAGGCCAAATAAGCCTCGGGTTTGCTGACCTTCTCTTCTCCTACCTCCAGTTATGCTATCTGTTTCACTGCCATTCCGCTGTTCTCCTGCCTGTTGCTCGCCCGTTCTGCCTTCAGAAGCCATGCCTGGGGATTCGCTTGTACTGTTCTGCGATTCAGAAACATCGTGCACTTGACTTTGGCCCCTGTTGCTAGATTCAGAATCGCTGTCACTGTCCACAAATGAACTCAGTTCACCACCCATCATTATTCGGCGTAGTATTGTTTGGAGGGCAACCGAGGCGGCCTCTCCAAGGCCCGAATCAGATATCCTGCGAAAAGGAATACGAATGGTGCTGACATAAGTTCGCACCCCTGCTCGCTCAGAGCGGGAGAATGTGCGCCTGAGCCCACCGCGCTCACTTTCATATACAACAGTGTTGTCAGATGTTTGGGATCGTGACCGGGTCCTGTTGGCTATACTATCTCTATCTGCATTTTCACCAGGTCTCACTCTTCTCACTTGAAGATCTAACATAATGGTTGGTGGTCGGCGCCCAGCTACAGAGGGATCACTGACCACAGCTTCTGAAGAGTCAGCAGCTTCTTGGGAAGGCTCTCTACGTTCATTTGGCTCAAGAACAGGAACGTGATTAGTTGTTTCAGACTGGACCCCATCTCCAACCCGACTCTGTCTGGACACGACATGCTGTCTAGTTCTGGAAATTCCTTCTGTTCCACTTTCTGAAATGGATCTATCAGGCCTCTGGGAAAGTCCTTGACGTCGTGATCTACTCGTCCCCTCACTGACTGGATGCAAGGGTGACCGACTTCGATTGTTCCTGGTTCTAGAAGACCTTCGGCGTTCTGGACTTCTACTTCTACCACCTCTTGGGCGACCTTGATGTTGAGCTTGGGTTTCAAGCTCATGTCTCAAAAGTTCATATCTGTTTTCGTAAGATAACTCTCCACTTGGTCCTCGACTTCGTCGTGTTCCAGTGGAAGCTGACCTTTCAGGCTGACTCTGAATACCTTCTTCTGTCATAACCATTGGTAGATCTGTTACAGTTGGTGGTGGTTGCATTGCTGTTGATGGGGGTGCACTTATATTTTCTGATGGTACTGGTATCACTGCTTCTTCTGCTGCAGGCACTGTTCCTACCACATTTGAAGTGTCCATAGGTTGCTCACTTTCCATTTCAGCACTTTGATCAATTCTACTCCGACTGACATTAATTTCCAAGCTGAATCTAAAATCACCACTTGTTGGGTTTGTACGACTGACTGCTCTCCAGGAACGATTCCCACTTTGTCCACTTCTCGTTGTGTTCCCAGTCTGTCTAAAAGCATTTAACCACTCTAGAAGAGAATCTCCACTTGATCCTTCTTCTGAACCCTCAGCACCTATGGGGTAAAATAAAAGAATTCATTAGCAACTAGAAGATTTAGTACACCCACCTTGTAGGATCCTTTTGATACACTGAATGATATGAATCCTCCACACTGTTGGAATAAAATCTAGTATGATTGTTTCGAATTGTAGAAAAAGAGGCAACTCCGCTTGCTTCATCTACATAAACTGTCTGAAACAGCTCTCCAATCAGTTCCATGATAACAAGGTGTGGGGCTGGATGAACACAGCAGGCCACGCAGCATCATAGGAGCAGGAAAGCTTGACGTTTCGGGCCTAGACCCTTCATCAGAAAATTATTTACATAAGTCAAGGTCCCACAGACAACACTGTGATAAATGACAAGTTTTGGCAGTTTTGATTGAGATCTAAATTTTGGTCAAGACTTCTCCACTACATCAAGTGATACCATTTGCAATTTTATGTCGAGGTAAACAGAGCAATTACTTCAACATTTCATCCCAAAGTTGGCTTATCTGACAATGCACTACTCACTCAGCGCGCTAAGTTTTGCAATTGGATTTACACATACAACTTACAAAGATATGAATTTGAAGTAGGAATAGGCCACTCAGCTCCTTGAGCCTGCACCACCATTCGATAACATCATTGTTGTTTGTAACTTCAAATCTGCATTCCTGGCTGCCCTTGTTGTTCTCTCACCCAGTTGTTGATCAAGAATCTATTGAATGTTCAAAGAGTCTGCCCTTTTTGAAAGAAAATCTTCCAAAAACTTTCAACATTCTGCAAGAAAAACCTTCTCCTTATCTCTATCTTAAATGCGTGAACCCTTATTTTTAAATTATAACCCCTAGCTCTCCAACGTCCCACAAAAGAAAGCATATTTTCCTCAGTCATCTTATCAAGACCCCTTCAGAATCTTATATGTTTCAATCAATTCTTGACTTACTGTTCTAAACTCGGGTGGATACAAATCTAGCCTGTCCAACCTTTGCTCAAAAGACAACTTGCAAAACTTTTCAACTTAGAGCCACTGAGCCAAATTATCACTAAAGCCCTCCATTAAATATCAAACTAATACTCATGGAACAAAATTCATGCAAGACATCAGAAAGCATACGTAAATGTGCACAAGATTAAATGAAGTGGTCAGATAAACAAAGACAGTCTGCATCCCCATGAAACACTGAACGCCATGGTACATCCAGGTACGTTAAATCAACATCAAACACACAATGGTACTTTGAATTTGATACCTGAAAACAATTGTCCATCTAATGTCACCATCTTTAATGAGACAATTTGTTTTTGGTTTAGGATTCATTGAATGGTTTTAAGATAGAGGTGGATAGATTCTTGTTAGGCAAGGGAATCAAAGGTTATGTGAACGTAGAATTCAAAACAAAATAAGATCAGGACGAATTTCTTTTGTCAGATACTCTAGAGTCTTTTAAGCGACTCTTGGATAGACACATGGAGGATAGTAAAAT
>JAHRHZ010000016.1:46870303-47030147 GCA_024137785.1 Ginglymostoma cirratum | reverse complement strand
ATTTTCTGATGAAGGGTCTAGGCCCGAAACGTCAAGCTTTCCTGCTCCTATGATGCTGCGTGGCCTGCTGTGTTCATCCAGCCCCACACCTTGTTATCTCGGATTCTCCAGCATCTGCAGTACCTTTTATTTCCAATCAGTTCCATTGCCATTTCCAATATTATCCACTTTGCTCATACCCAAGCCCTCTTTCTGTAAGGATTTTGCCTCCAATATTCAGTTATTTCATTTACAAACAAACTGGTAAAAATAAATACATTAATTTCCCTCTTCATTTTTTTGGTAAATACCTTCTGTTTATCCCCTCTAGTTACCAAGTTACTGCCCAATCTAAGACTATTCCTCCCAATATATCACAAGCCCTCTCCCACCAATTCTGAAATGACTATTCACAAGAAAAATTGTGTTTAGTACACTTCAAACCAATTCACAAATTTCTAATTCTGAACGTGTATGTTATTACAGGAATGACTGGGGTGATAAAATAGAAATGAAAATTCAGAGGCCTTTTCGGAACAGCGTAATACAAATTGCAACGACAGAAGGTTGAAAAATCAAATTACACGCTATTTCTGAGCAAACCTGCCTAATGAACACTGATTTGAGTCTGACTGAGAATTGTCCAGAATGCGGCCACAGACTGAGGCATTTACACTCCGTCTCTGGATTCTTCTCTGTAGCACTTCCTATTAGCAGACTACATTCAACTATCAAACTAGCCAACTGTTATCTCTTTGCCTTGAGACTTTGCGCCACAGGTTACTTTAGAAATTGCTCTGAGGCACAGTAATTTGGGACCTATTGAGCAGTTAGAAAATAATAACCCATCTTTTAGATTGGCACGTCAACAATAAAAACCTCAAAATAAAAACTGGCAGCAAACTCAAAAACAATTAGGATATAAAGCAGATATTTTTTCTTTTAATTTTGCCGACGGATGTGTGCATTGATAGCTAAGTCAGCATTTATCGCTCTTCCCCAACTGCCCTTGAAAAGGTGATGAGGAACTGTTACAATCCATTAAGTTTGTGAACATGTGATACTGTTAAGACAGGAGTTCCATAACTTTTACCCTGCGATAAAGAGTCAGGATGGTAGTGACTTGGAGGGGAACTTGCAAATGGTACTGCACACATCTCTGCTGTCCTTGTCTTTTAAGGTAGCACAAACTACGCTGGAAAGAACAAAAACAAAGTATCTGGAAAAGCACAGCAGGTCTGGCAGCATCTGTGTTGAAAAAAGAACAGAGTTAACGTTTCAGGTCCAGTGACCCTTTCTCAGAACTGCAAATGCTGCCAGACCTGCTGAGCTTTTCCAGCAACTTTGTTTTGTTCCTGAGTTACAGCATCAGTTTTCACATGTTGTAAGGTATTGTCAAAAGAACCGTGGCGGGTTTCTGCATCAGTGGTGAAGAGAATGCATGTTGAAGGTAATGGATGGGGTCTAGGCTCTTTCTCATGAGTGGTGTGGAGCGACAACCATCCAAGAAAGTAGAAAGTATTCCATCACTCTCCCTGAGATGTGCATTATATATGGTGGATAGCGTACGGAAGTCATTATTCCTAGAATTCCTTGCCTCTGACTTGCTTTTACACCGACAGCATTCAAATGGCTGATCTAGTTCATTTTCTCGTCAATGGTAACGCCTAGAGTGTTAATTATGGAGGAATTCAACAATGGTAATACAATTGAATGTTAAAGGCTGATGGATAGATTCTCTTGTTGAAAATGATCGTTGTTTGGTAACAGTTGTGCCACAGAAATGCCAATCTATGCCCGGATACTTTCCAAATCTTGCTGAATATGAACATGGACAGCTTCAGTTTGAGCTTTTGCAAATGAACACTGTACAGCCACCAGTGAACATCCCTACTTTTGACGTTATGACGGAAGGATGGTCATTGATGAAGCAGCTGATGATTGGGCTTTAGACACTTACCTGAAAAGGTTCCTGTAGCAATGACTGGAACTGGGGAGATTAACTTCCAATAACCACAATCACTTCCTTTCTTCTCCACCTCTCCACTAAGTATGATTCCAAACAGTTCAGAGCTGTCCCACTAATACCCATTTATACATGTTTTGCTAGGGCTCCTCGATGCTATCATTTGTCAAATGTTGCCTTGCTGTTAAGGTTACTCTTACCTCATCTCTTCGCTGCAGTTCAACTATATTTGCATCAATGTTGTAATGAAGCGACCCTGGCAGAATGCAAACTAAATGCTAATGAGCAAGCTACTGTTGAGCAAGTGACGAGGGGAGCTAGGCTAGCACATGAGACTACAGATTTGTGGTCAAATACAAATCTACTTCTGATGGCCCACAGTGCCTCAAAGTTGCCCTTTTCTTTGACTTCCTAAATAGAAATCTATCCCATTTACCTCAGTGGTCCTACCACACATGATGGAAGAGTATCTTAAATATGAAAACGGGACAATCTCTACAAGAAATGTGCGAAGTCAGTCCTGTCATGGACAGATGCATTTATGAAAGGTAGATCAGTAAGGATGAGGTCATGTAAATTTTTTCCCCTTGTTGGTTCTCTCACCACTTACCACAGACCTGGTTATACTTTTTAGGACTTAGCCAACTTACTATGTAGCGGCACTACTGAACGAATCTAGATGATGAACACCGATGTCCTCAACTGAGTACATGCCGTGTCCTTGTCACCCTCATGCTCCTTCCAGTTGTTTTCAACATGGAGTATTGATTCATTAGCCGAGGGTAGTTAGTAGGTGGTATCCAACAGGAGGTTTTCATGCCCAATGCCAAGTTACTTCATGGGGCCTGGTGTCAATCTTGAGGCAATCTCCCGTGGCAATTCCCCTCCAACTGAAGTATGCTGCTAGTTCTGAATTGTCCTGGCAGCAGGACATTTTCAGGGATGGCTACGTTGTCCGGGACATGATCATACACGAGGAAGCGTATCCTACAAATGATGTCAAGCTACTGCTTGACTGCTCTGCAGGACAACTCAACCAATTTTGGCACAAGTCCCAAAAGTCAATCAGAAGGACTTTAAAAGATTGCTAAGGCTGAGTTTGCTGCTGTTATTTCCTGTGTGCCTGGGTTGATGCCAGGTGGTGTGTCCACTTTCATTCCTTTCTTTAGGCCTTCTAACAGTTTGATACAACTGACTGGCTTGCTAGATAATTTCAGATGGCTTTTGGAATCCACAACATTACAGTGGGTCCAGAGTCACATGTAGACTATCCAGGTAGGAAAAGCAGATTTCACTTTAGTGAACCAAATGGGTTCTTACAACAATTGACAGATTCACAGTCATCATTAGATTAGATTTTAATTCCAGGTTTATTAATCTAAATTCCACCATCTGCTTGGGCCTCTGGATTATTAATTCAATAACTACCTCACGCCTGCAGTTCATGACAGGAGCAATGGCATGGTAACTAAATTTGCAGATGACATAAAAATACGTAGGGAATTATATGTGAAGAGTATCCTAAGGAGTAACTAAGAAAGCTAATGAAATGTTGTCTTTTATCACAAGAAGAACTGACCATTAAAGTACGAATGTTATATTTCAGTTATATATAGGGCATTGGTGAGATCACATATTAAATACAGTGTGTGGCTTTGGTGTCTTTACTTAAGGAAGGATAAACTTCAGAAGAAGTTTACTAGATTCATATCAGGAATGAATGGGTTGTCTTATGAGGAAAGGTCAGACAGACTGGGATTGTATTCACTGTGGTAGAGAAGAGTCACAGGTGACCACAGTCTCAACAAGGTGGACATGGAAAACATGAGCCCAGAACAAGGAGTTCCATGTAAAAATGACAAATCGTCCTTTCAAGAGAGATTAATAGAACATTTTTTAAAATTTGCAGAAGGTTCTGTGAATTTGGAATTCTCTACCATAGAAGACATAATGGTGGGATCATTGAATCATTAAGGGAGAGGTAGACTGATTAACTCGCCTAACAAAAATCTCAAGGTTACTTGGTGTAGAGGGGAATGTGGAATTTGAATCCCAAACTAATCAGGCATGATCTTGTTCACAGGTGGAGCAGGTTTGAAAAGGCAAATTACCTATTTCGGCTCCTAAGTTGTGTGCTCATATTAACACTGTGGAATTGTCAAGGAACGTTCCATTTATTGACTTAAGAATCAAGGATAATTATTGATACGCTTTACCATCTTCAGCTGCTTTAAGACACTACCCAGAGAAATTCCTGCAGTTTCGTGCTGAGGCTGAGATGATTGGCTTCCAACAACCATACACAACTTCCTTGGTGCTTGATATACCTACAGCCAGTGGAGTGTAATCCATCCAGCAATTTCCATTTACTTCAATTTTGCTAGGCTGGTGAGGTGTCATATTTGGTCGAATGTTGACTTGAGTGCATGTAATACAGAGTTTGATAAGGAAATTGAGGAGAGGAGTGAGATGCTCTGTTCCTTTTCTAACTTTATCAGCATTCATGAGAACAGGAGTCTGCACAAGAGGTGACAGAGAGCCCATAGGAGGTCAATTCTGTACACACCAAACATCAAATAATATCACTGTAATAACAACTGGCAAAAATAGTTGAAACATGTAAGTGATTAGTTGGCAATATTTTGTGCAATCACCCTATCTTTTAAAACCCAGGAAATTTGTCTTTAAGTGTGAGATTTTATTAGTATCAGTAAAGTTTGAGTGGCAATAAATCCTACTAGTAGTGTTTATTTATTAAAAATTTTTTAAAAAAGTTGAAACAACACTAGCCTCGTCACTGCTAGCTCCCGGGACAGTGGGGGATGCAGTATGGCAATGCCACTGAATGCCAAAGGACAATGGCTAAGATTCTCTCTTGTTGGAGGTGGTCATTGTCATTTGTGCAGTGTGAACATTACTTACCACTTGTCAGCCCAATCCTGAATGTTGTCAAGATCTTGCTATATTTGAATACAGATTGCTTCAGTATGAGTCGTCGTGAATGGTACTGGACATTGTGCAATCATGTGAACATTCCCACTTCCATCCTTATGATGGAGGGAAGGTCACTAATGAAGCAGCTGAAGGTGGTCACGCCTAGGAAACTACTTTGGGAAACATCTGCAGAGATGTCGTGGAGCTAAGGCAATAAACTTCCACAAAGGGAGATGGTGGTGGCTGTTGATCTTGCTGCTAAGTATGATTGCATTTTTACTATGGATCCTCATTCAAACATGGCCTGTCAAGGACAGTCACATTCACTTCATTTCTGGAAATTTATCCATGTTTGTACTAAGCTGTAATGAGGTAATGAACCAATTGGCCCTGGCAGAATCCAAACTGAGCATCAGTAAGTAGGTTATTGCCAAGCAAGTGCCGCTTGATAGCAGTATTTCTAGCCCCTTCCGTCATTTTACTGATGATCAAAACTAGACTGATGAAGCAGCCATTAGCCCAGTTGAATTTGTCCTTTGTGGGAATAGGACTTACCTGATCACTCTTCCAGATTGTCAAGTTGATGCCAGTGCTGTAGCTGTACTAACAGCTTGGCAAAGGGGGCATGAAAGGTTCAAGAGCACAAGTGATCAGTACTATTGCTGGAATATTGTCAAGGTCCACAAAGATTGCACTATCTAGTGCCTTCAGCAGTTTCTTGCTATAATGTAGAGCGAATTAAGTTGGCTGAAGATTGACATCTGTGATGCTGGGGACCTTTGGCAGAGGCCAAGATGAACCACTTGGCACTTCCCGTTGAAGATCGTTACAAATGCTTCTGCCTTATCTTTTGGACTGATTGCTGGGCTTCTACATTCCTGAGGTTAAGTATATTTGTGAAGCCCCCTCCTCCACTGAGCTGTTCAACTGTCCACCATCATGCAAGACTGGACGAGTCATGGCAGGATGCAGAATTTAGATGTGATCCATTGATGACGGACATCCTCCAAGTGGTGTTCAACATGTAGGCCTACTGATTAATCAACTAAGAGATGGCAACACATGATAATCAGGAGATTCCCTCACCCACATTTGACCTGGTACCATGAAGCTTTACAGGGACCAAAGTCAATGTTGAGGGCTCAGAGAGAAACTCCCTCCCAACTGTATACCACTGTGCTGCCACCTCTGCTGGGTCTGTCCTGACAGTGGGACAGGGTATATCCAGGGATAGTGATAGTGATGACTGGGACATAATCATAGCTATGGGAATCATATCTTACAGTCAATTTTAGGATGTTGCTTACTAGTCTGAGAGATAGCTCTTCCAACTTTGGCCCTCAGATGTTAGTAAGAAGGACTTTTGGTTCAACGGCGTGGAGGTTGCCGCTGTCATTTCTAGTGCTTAGGTCAATATAAGGCGGTCTGCCAGGTTTCATCCTACTGAGATTTTGCAATGGTTTGATACCACTGAGTGGGTTACTAGGCCATTTTAGAGGGAAGTTGAATGTCAATTGCATTGCATTGGGTCCGGAGTCACATGCAGGCCATACCAGGTAAGGACAGCAGATTTCTTTCCCTAAAGGACGTTAGTGAATCAAATGGGTTTTATGACAATCAACAACAGTTTCATGACCATCATTATTCATTTTAAATTCAAACTCTA
This sequence comes from Ginglymostoma cirratum, assembly GCA_024137785.1. Taxonomy (NCBI): domain Eukaryota; kingdom Metazoa; phylum Chordata; class Chondrichthyes; order Orectolobiformes; family Ginglymostomatidae; genus Ginglymostoma; species Ginglymostoma cirratum. The sequence goes on along the minus strand of JAHRHZ010000016.1, from coordinate 47,023,602 downwards.
CCATTTGCTGTAGTGAGATTCATACACAGATTCTCGGAGCACTTTTGGATTACGAATGCAGCAACAATACCACGGCATTATCATATGTAGGTACAAATAAGAGAGACAGAAATGAGGTTTTGAACTGCACTACAAGAAACTTGACACCAAATTAAAAAGTGGAACTCAAAGGTAATAATTCAGAGACTGTTAACTGAGCCATGAGCAAACTGAGTAAGTTTAGAGAAATAAATGCATGACTCAAAGACTGATGTGGGAGACACAGGTTTAAATTTATGGGGACTGGGCAAAGTGGATCTGCACTGTTGGGCTCTCTACAACTGAACCGTGTGGGAAGGGCGTTCTAGCGAGCATTGTAATTAGGGCAATATGAAGGCAGGTAAACAAAATAGTGGGGACAAAGAATTACATTTGGGAAGATTTCGTAAACCGAAGAATAGAGAAGAGGTGAGAGAGATAAGTATTAATATGGGAAATTATAAACAGAGTGTGACGTATCTAAAATGTAAATTAACTGAAAAAGTTAGGTTACAAAAATAATAAAAATGGCAAAACTAAAGGCTCTATACCTGGATGCAACAGCATTCAAAATGAGACAGAGGAACTGATAGCACAACAGAAATAAGTACAATCAGACAGAATGGGATCTGAATCTTGACGAGTACTGAGCATTTAGGAAGAACGGGAAGCTAAGAAATGGTAGCGAGATGGTTATATTAATTAATGGTGGCATTAGCTCAATAGAGACAAATAACCCAAGTTCAGAAAACCAATCAGGTAGAGAGGAGAAATTATATGAACGTTATTAGGGATTAGAGTGTAAAGTACTTGGAAGTGCATGGTAAAAAGGGGTTGAGTCAGCATGGCTTCAATCAAGGGAACATCACGCTTGACAAATCTGTTAGAACTCTTTGAAGAGGTAACAAACAAGTCAGACAAAGGACAATCAGTGGAAATGATCTATTTGGATTTCCAGAAGACCTGTGACAAGGTGCTGCACAGGAAGCTGCTTAATTAGAGCCCATGGTGTCAGGGGCAAGGAACTGGCACGAAGAGAGGATTGGCTGACTGGAAGAAAGCAGAGAATAGGGATAAAGGTTTTTTTTTTCCAGAATGGCAGCCGGTGACACGTGGAGTTCTGCTGAGTCTGTACTGGGACCACAACTATTCACGTCATACATTAATAGTCTGGATGAAGGGATGGCGGGCGTTGTTGATAAGTTTGCAGATGACACAAAGATAGGTGAAGGGAAAGGCAGTGTCGTAGAAGTGGGGCGACTGCAGAAGGATTTGGGCTGACAAGGAGAGGGAGCAAAGAAGTAACAGATGGAATACAATGCAAGAAAGTTGGTAGGTGGAATAGAGCCATAGACTATTTTCCAAATGGGGAAAAGCTTTGGAAATCTGAAACACAAATGGACTTGCAAATCCTAGTTCAGGATCCTCTTAAGGTTAACATGAGGGTTCAGTTGGCAGTTAGGAAGGCAAATGCAGTAATAGCATGGCTTTCAAGAGGGCTAAATTGCAAGAGCAGGGATGTGCTTTTGAGGCTGTATAAAGCTCTGGAAGGATGTGGAGGGTGTCTACAGGATATTTACAAAAATGATCCTGCAAACGAAAGGCTTGTCATAGACGGAGTGGTTGAGGGCTCTGGGTCTGTACTCAGCGTTTTGAAGGGTGAGGAAGAATCTGATTGAAATTTACAGAATACTGAATGGCCTGAATAGACTGGACATGGAGAAGCTGTTTCCACTAGCAAGACAGACTAGGTCCCAAGGATACAGCCTTAGAGTGAAAGGACGACCTTGTTGAACTGAAATGATGAGGAATTCCTTCAGCCAGAGAGTGGTTAATCTGTCGAAGCCAAGTCATCAACAATATCTAAGACATCAGTAGGTAGGCTCTTGATTGATAAGGGAATCAAGCGTCATGTGCAGAAGGCAGAAGAGTTAAGTTGAGAACATATCAGCCAGGATCGAACGGTGGAGCAGACTTGATGGGCCAAATGGCCCAATTCTGCTCCTATTTCTTATGGTCTTTATGGATAGAAAGCTAGCTCACCAACAGGAAATAATATGTATATAAATGGGTCTTTTTCTAGTTCGCAAGATGTAATTGGGAATTGTGTTACATGAATTGTGCTGTGGCACCAACCTTTTATAAGTTCATGAGATATAGGGGCAGAATTAGGCCATTCGGCCCACTCCCACTGAAATCTGCTCACCATTCGATCATGGCAGAAATGCTCCTCACCCCCATTTTCCTGCCTTTACCCCGTAACTAATAAAAAATCTGTCTAATTCCTTCTTAAATTTACTCACGTCCCAGCATCCACTGCACTTTAGGGCAGCGAATTCTACAGATTCGCAAACCTTTGGGAGTAGTAGTTTCTCCTCAACTCTGTTTTAAATATGGTACCCCTTGTCCTAAGACAATGACCTCTTACTGTAGAATGCCCCACAAGAGGAAGCATCCACTCCATGTCTATTTTATCTATACCATTTATCATCTTGAATACCTCGATTTTATCTCCCCTCATTCTTCTAAATTCCAGGGTGTATAGGCCTAAACTGTTCAATCTCTCTTCATATGACAAACCCCTCATCTTTGGGATCAATCTAGTGAACCTGTTCTGAAATGCCTCCAATGCCACCACATCCTTCCTCAAATGAGGGGATCAAAACTGCACAATACTCCAAGTGCGGTCTCACCAATGCCTTGTATAGTTGCAACCATACTTCCTTGCCTTTATATTCTATTCCTTTAGCTATAAAAGCCAACATTACTTTCGCTTTCTTTATTATCAGCTGTACCTGTAAGCTAGTTTTCTACGGCTAATGAACGAGGACACTCACATCCCTGTGCACCGGGGCACCCCAAAGTCTCTTCCTGTTTAGATAATAGGCTGCCTTCCCATTTTTTCAGCCAAAATGCATGACCTCACACTTGTCCATGTTAAACTCCCATCTGCCACATTTTGGCCCACTGTCCTAACCTATATATATCCACTTGTAAGGTTATTATTTCCTCATTGCAATTTACCATCCCACCTATTTTTGTGTCATCCACAAGTCTGGCTACAGAGCCTTCTATCCCTGCATCCAAGTCCTTTAGCTGGATTGTAGATTGCTGTAAATAATAAATTACCCCAATTCCATACGATCCAACCTTGTGAATTAATCTTTCATGTCGCACCTTATCAAAAGCCTTCCGGAAGTCCAGATATATTACATCTACACAATCCCCATTATCCACTTTGCTTGTTACATCTTTGAAGAACTCTAGCAAATTAGTCAAACATGATTTGTCCTTCATAAACCCATGCTGACTCTGATGGATAGCATTTTGACTTTCCAAATGTCCTGATATTGCTTCCTTGATAATTGATTCTAACACTTTGCCAACAACAGATGTTAAACTAACTGGTCTGTAATTTCCCCCACATTGCCTCTCTCCCTTCCTGAATAAGCATAGCATTTTCCAATTCACTGGAACCTTTCCAGTGTCCAGGGAATTTTGGAATATTGTAACCACTGGATCCACTATCTCCCCTGCCACTACTTTTAGTACCTAGGATGTAGGCCATCAGGCCCAGGGGGCTTGTCTGCCCTCAATCCCAATAGATTGCTAAGTACCTTTCCCCCATCAATGTTGATTGTTCTAAGTTCTACCCTTTCTATTGCCTCTGACTTGCCCGTTCCGGTAGAAATGGTGCTACTGTCCTCTACCATGAAAACTGAGGCAAAGTATTGATTTAGCATCTCTACCATTTCAGCGTTCCCTACCATTAACTCTCCAATTTCATCTTCAAAGGGACCAAGACTAACAACTCTTTTCCCTTTTATATACCTATAGAAGCATTTGCTATACTTTTTTATATTTTGTGCTAGTTTTCTCTCATAATTTACCATAGCACTTTTTATTAACTTTTTTAGTATCCCTTTGTTTACACTCGAAAGTTTTCCAATCCTCCTGGCCTTTCCAATACGGTGCACCTTAGTTTTTGACTCTATAATGTCCTTGACCTCCTTGTTTAGCCAAGGATTGTTTTCATCCCCCTCACCATCTTTCTTTCTCACTGGGATATATTTTAGTTACAAAGAATTGAGTAGCTCCTTAAAAACTGCCACTGCTCATCTGCTGTCTCACCTTTTAGCCTTCCTGTCCAATCTACTCAGGCCAAAAGCGTTCTCATGCCTATGTAATTTCCCACTACTGTGAGACTCCACTTTCTCACCCGCAAACTGAATTTTGGATTCTATCATACTACGGTCACTACTCCCTACAGAATCTTTAACTATGATGTCATCAATTAACCTCTCCTCATACCAAATCCCAGTAGCCTGCTCCCTGGTTGGTTCCACAATACACTGCTCCAAGACACAATCTCTAATACTTTCAATGAAATCTGCCTCAGGCTACCCTTGCCAATTTGAATCTTTCAATCTATGTGCATATTAAAATCACCCACAACTATCGCTGTTCCTTTCTTGCAAGCCTCTAATATTTCCTGGTTTATACTGTACCCCACTGTAGAATATACATTTGGAGACCTACAGATTACTCCTACGAAGTACTTCTTCCCTTTGCTATTTCTAAATTCTACCCAGACTAATTCCACATCTTGATCTCCCATGCTTATGTCACTTCTCATTACAGCACTGATCCCTTCCTTCACCAGCAAAGCTACACCACCTCCTTTTCCTTTCAGTCTATCCTTCCGAAAAGCCAAGTACCTTTGGATATTCAATTCCCAGACCTAGTCTCCTTGTAACCATGTCTCAGTAATACTACCAAATCGTACCCTTTTGTTTCTATCTGCTCATTAAATTTAACTCATTAATATTGTTTTGAATGCTTTGTGCAATTAGATGAAAAGCTTTCAAATTTGTTCTACTGGTAAATTTCCCTACTCTTTTATAAATCCTTGGTGCATAAAGACAATCACCTGTTCTGTCCCTGACTTTTATTGTCTGGTAACCATCAGCCACATCACTAACCTGCACTCTTACTTCCTCCTTTAATTTAGGTTTTCTAATTTCTCCTACAACTGAACCCACCGCCCTCCAAGGTTAACTCTGGAACTCAAATTCAGTATGACTGCTGGGATGCTGTAGGAGCCCATAACCTTTTTGTACGATTCAATAACCTTTGCTTTATAGCCAATGTCTTCGGCAGCTTCTTGATATCAATGAAGTAAATTAAATTGGCTACAAAATGGTATCTGCAATGCTAATGATCTTGCAAGGATGAAGAGACATGGCACTTCTACCTAAAATATTTGCAAATTCTTCAGCTTTGTTCTTTGTACTGATGTGTTGGGTTCCTCATTCATTGCGCATGAGAATACTTATAGTGCCCCTGCTGCCACTTATCTGTTTAACTGTCCACCACCATTCGAGAGTTTTGCTCTGACCCGTGGCTTTGAAATGACTTAACTCTACTTAATACGGTTTTGTAGAAGATCTTCTGCTGTTTAGTACACATACTCTCGCGTTGTAGCTTCACTAGGTGAAGCTCTCCACAGATGTTGTCAGACTGAATATCTCTAGTGTTTTCTATTTGTATCTTGCTAAAACTACAGGCTGCTTCATTACAATGCAGCAAGAAATTTGAAGCAGAGGGAGAGGGAGAGCAAGAGCGAGTCTGCGTATTAGGGGAAGACAACGGCCTTGTGGTTTTATCACTAGACTTTTAATCCAGAGAACCCAGTATTAATCTGGAAACCCGGTTCGAATCCCGCTATGGCAGATGGTGGAATTTGAACTTAATTTAAAAAACTAGTTTGAAGAGTCTAATGATGACCCATGAAACTGATGTCAATTGTTGGAAAAACCCATCTGGTTCACTAATGTCCTTGAGGGAAGAAAACTGCCATTCTTAAATATGGACTATTGTTATCAGGTGAGTCCAGACCCACAGCAATCTGGTTGACTCTTAACTGCCCCCGGTCAATTAGGGATGGGCGATAAATGCTGACCTAGCCAGCGATGCCTACATCCCATGAGTTAATTTTAAAAAAAACTTTGCAGTTTGCATCACAACAGGGGTGCTGAAAGACTCTTCCCTATCTGCTGATGATGTGACATTGTCCAGTCATGCATGTATTAACTTACCCCGGAATAAAAACTGGAAGTCTTCCATAGTCAACCTGATCATCTCAAATCCCAAGGATCTGATGTGCTCAGTGGACTTTTCTGTTATCCATCTGTTACAAGCCCAATTCCTTATAATTGGGCCATCCATCCAGACTGGGACATTACCATTATCATTGTGACCACCAAGTGAGATCAAGAGCAAAGGCTTGGTCAATCCTTACCTGTTGAGAAATGGACATTCACTGGGTGAACAGTTTGATGGAATCTTGCAAGCAAGGTTTGAGAACCACAGAAATGGCAGCCAAATGTTTGTAGAGAGCTTTTCATTGAAACTAATTAATCTCAATAAAAAGAAAACCAAATCTGAGTCATACAAACCAGCCCGATAGTTCAAGATAATGCTCTGAAGAACATTAATTGACTATGAACCCAACTGCTGGACTGTATTGATTACCTGCTGCATGGCCATGCCAGCCGGACTCCAAGGTGCTCCGATGAATCTGTCATCCAATGCAGATAAACGTGGGCATCCTTGATGTGTTGTGAGTACAGACAGGCACTTTGTAAAACCTTGGGTGCCAGATTGGCGCCAAATGGCATGTCCTTATACCGACAGCTTTGTCTTTTGAAACTGAACCAGAATCTCCAATGACATTCCTAAATAGCGATATAAAATTAGTCATCTTTCACATCCACAGCTGCTAGCCTGTCTCCTATTGCCTGTATAATCTCAAGAACTGTAACCACTGAATTTTTCTGAGGAAAAAGTTTAGAACACTGCACTAAGGTACACCGATGCAGTTAACCATACTCCCACACTTTCTGCCAAGTACAATCTAGCTTACATAGAAGCCAGTTTTCTTTTCATATTTTCATCCTCAAGTCCTTGAACACACTGTTGTCTCCCAGGTCTCTGCTCTTCCTGCAACGCCACGTTTGATGAATTCAATCAAGTCACCGTCCATGACAAAGCATCTGAAATGCCCCTAATCAAAGTTACAAACAGAATCTTCTCTGACATTAGGACATTCTTCTTCAGTCCTCTGCAACCTTCAGTGACAGTTATGCGCAATACTATAAATGGACCTGGGAGATGAAAACACACTTAAGGATTTTACAATGAAACAGGAGATTGAGAATAGGACACTAATATGCAAGAACAAAAGGCCTTTCTCGGAGAAATAGGACCGCAATGAGGCTTGAGACAAAGTTTATAGTATTCAAAGAAAGGAACCAATTACAATGTCAACTAATATGGGGGCCAAAGTAAGAACTGACTGATCAGCAGTTTACTAAGAAGGGAGTCTCAACAAAATAAATGAGATCAAAAGTGGCAGAGAAGCCAACTTAACTTGTTCCTTCAGCTACAAATATTTAAGCACGTTTCACAAGAGGTCTCTGTTTCTGCACCTTTTGTAAAAAATTACAGACAATTAATGAGAGTTACAATGAGATGAACAGGAATGGCCTTGTGTAAGATTGCCTTTTTATTCCAAAACATGCACTTAAGTGGACACAAAGGCATTTTGAGCTTACGCATACGAGGAGAAACATGTTACTCCTAAGTGGAGAACAGGGAGGAGACGACAGAGATGAGGAAGCCCAAAAGTAAAACTGTGAAGGGATGATGATGATGATGATGTAGCCAGGGTGGCGTCAACTATGGGCATCCACAAAAACAGTGCTCAGATTCAGTGACAGTTATGAAGTTTAAGGGAAAACAGTAGACATTCTAGGAGCACAATATCAATACCTCTGCTGCTGGAGATTTGTCAGTGGAATCAAAGGGATGAGAAGAGAGTTACCAAGAAACTAAAAGATGATCATCCAAGAGCACAATAAGTAGAGATGCACAATAGTGTCAGTGCTCGCAGAGTGGGGAAATTCAACAATAGTAAATAGTAATGTAGCTGTGGGAGTGAAGACCAGGACCATGACCAGTAAAGTTAAGGGGTTAAAAGAGGGTAAAGTATAAGTCCATGTGATCAGTGTAGTTGGGAAGATGGTTAAGGAACAGCTGGAGGTACATGAGGAACACATACAAATTGGGTACAGCAGAAAAACTTGTGAAACTAGTTCAGCAAAAGTAAAAAAGAAGCTCTGAAGCCACGTCGACAAAAGGAGCATTTGTTCTGGCAAGTAATTGTGGGTAACAAAGCACAATTATATAACTAGGTTACAGCAGGCATGCTCAGGTAACTGTATGAATTATTTAAGTACATAGTTTTGCGAATTAAAACATCTGATGGAGAAATGATCGACAAATGTGGTATAAGTGTCAAGAACAGCATTCTTCAAGGCTCTTAATTGACATTAAAGGATAAATAAGCATAATTAGAATTGAATACCCTTGTTTTTGAAGGCCAAATTAACAGGCCATACAAGTTTGGCGAGTCTAGATTTAAAAATACTTCCTTTAGCAACAATTTTCATTTACAGAGTACCTTCATTTGAGCAAACCATCTCAAGGCACTTTTCAGAGCATTGAGAAAAAAAAAAAGGACACTGAGCCTTCTACGGAGATGCTGTTTAAATTGCCAAAAGCTTGGTCAACTGGGCAGTTTTAAGGAGAATCTCAAAGGAGAAAGGAAGAGATGTTTAGGGAGAGAATTCCAGAGTTTCAGAAATTGACAGTTGCCAAAGATCGTGTTATTAAAACTTGGGACACGTGAGCTCAGAATTACGAGCGCAGATACTAAGGAGGATTTTAGGCCTGGGGGGGGGTGGGATTTGAGATACGGAGCATCTGAGGTCATACAGGGATCTGATACAAGATGAGAGTTTTGTAATCAAGGAATTTTTGAACCAAGAATCACAGAGGTGAACAAGCACAGATGAGTGAATAGGATGGGGCAAGTTCGGCCATGGGCAGAATTTGATAATCTCAAATTTACAAAAGGTAGAAAATGGGAGGTGGCAAGGAGTGCATTGTAGTCACATCCAGAGCTAACAACGACATGGGTGCAGCAGATGAGTTATGGAAGGGCAGATTAAGGTAACGTTATACAGGGAGAAACAGATTTTCTTAAATATGCTGTGGATGCAGTGGGAGCTCAGAGAATCAAGTATGACACCAAGTTTGTGAACAGTGTGGTTCAGGCTGACAGGCACAAAGGTTGATAAATCTTAAATACTACATGACTGAACAAGGTACAGTAAGATCGGTGATTCTCAACTAAAAACTGTCATCTTTTAGTACTTCCTATCAATTTTGTGCTCAATAGCATGGGGCAAATTATGTTGTTGTTCATCTTGGCAGATTGATCATGTCTTCAGTTTTATATTACCAATCATACAGATCACTGATTATAGTGAGTTAATGCGTATGTCAGCTTCTGGCAAAACATTAATATCAAAATAGCGTTTAGCACTGTTTCAGCAGTCCTTTAATAGTATCAGTTGCAGCATCCGTTCAAATGACACATTCTAGTCCAACAGAATCTGTGCTGAAGTCCCAATTTTGTGCCTCATTTGTGTTTTTCAAACAATTCTTTAGCTACTTGGAGATTTGGGTAATGATGTATGTTGCCTTATGACCGGATGAATGTTTGTAAACAGGTTTGTGAACAGGCCAACATCTTCAATTAACTCCTTTTCTTAAGTCACACATGCACTGAGATTGACAGTATTATGCCCTTAACATTTGTTCTCAGATTTTGCCAACCGGTCCAGAAAGCTAAACTCCTTGGAAAATTCCTGAGGGGAAATCCTGGAAACTGGCTGGTTTTGGAAATCCAAAACAACTCAGGAGCTAAAACTAATGAGGATCATTCGTGGAGAAGCGAAACATTTTGCCCGCTTGCAAAGGACACCATAAAAGAGTAAGTCAACACAGCCTTGGTAACCATAGTGAATAAATAGGCTCAATGGCTTAAGGTGGGACTTTAAAGGAGGCAGCAGTATCTACTTAAGTGTCATGATTTTCACGTGCTAATAGATTACAATTTCTCCAAATCCAGTCCAGCCAGGCATTAATCCTATGAAAGGTGGACGTTACTGAAATGAAACATCTTAACTTGACAGCACTAATATAGATATGATGGCCAGTTCAGCGGTCATAGATATAGTACAGTTCAGTTATTCCTTGTGGATACTGCATAAATTTGGACAGTGAGCAAGACAGCCTCAGCTCTTGCACTCACAAGGAACAAAAGGTTACTCAGAGGAAAGAATGGATACTGGTGGGAAACAGCCTGACCACAAAATGAATTAGCTAGTCTTTAATACAGAAATTGTCAAACGGTTAATTGCCCAAATTCTACATCAAACTGGAGGAAGAGGGGGAGGGTTCCAGGACAAAAAAATTTTGGCTAAGTCCTTCCAGGGAAAGAGAAGCATCAGATTGTAACATCATAGTGATCTGTTGTAATCAGTCAGCTCAAATACTGTTGCAGACACATTGTCATTCTATGCCCATGTGCATATTATGTTGACCCCAAAGATAGGGAAAGTGGAAACATGCCAAAATATATAGTTCATACATTAAGTTTATATACCACACAGCTGGGACCATTATTTAATTGCTTACCTCTGTTGTCACCAGAGCCTTCACTTCTCCGTGTGTCAGGGTTGTTCTGAATGACACCGTCCTTCACCTGTTGTAAACGCCTGATAAGTTCCTCTTCTGTGACTTCCCCTTCAAAATACAATGAGGACAAGTACCTTGAACACTGCCAGTAAATTAGAACATACATTTTGGTGACTGACTTATACCCAGGAGTCACAGTCATTGAGAAGAAACTGTCATTTTATATCCTGATTCAGTAAAACTGAGTACCCTTTTTTTTGCCTCCTGAAAGCACCAACTCTTACTAGGTTACAATGATGCAGGATCCAACAAGTAAACCCTGCTAACTAATCCTTCATTTGAACTATAACAGCATTGAGTTAATCAACTAAAAAATGCACAATAGAGGCACCTGACATCTACACACACGCATTCATTTTGCCAACAAGACGGTCTGCATGGCAAGCAGCAATAGCAATTCCCACAGATTAACTCTTTCTGAACAGAGGCACCAAGGCCAATTGCAATGATATAATTACTTCACCAAATGAGATCAATTAATTAATGTAGATTGGGAATTAAATTCGACACTCTCAGGCCTTATAACAATTTGCACTGCATGAGGCACTGATTTTAGTCACCAAGCCTCAGTAAACGAGGCACACGATTTTCCAATAAATAAAGATCAAGTTTCAGGTGTACAGGAGAAGTTAATGCAAAAGTTGTGGCGAAAATATTGTAACCTACTATAAAAATGCATAATGTAGCTTTGAACGATTCTGAATGAGTCAAGAGTTCAAATAATAATGGTCCAACGCAGACATTGAGATCAGCAAGATCATGTTTTGTTCCTGAGTTTCAGTTTTAAGTATCATTAGCATGACTTCACTCTACTTCCACAGAGTTACAATTTAAAATGTGGTTTGATGAGAAAGATGGCTTTTCATGAGTAGACCGACATCATTCATGGGTTTACAGCAATTAAACCAGGTGGTTTTGCTTAATTTCTTAACTAATTTTTATCATGTGCATAATATAATGATGTTCTCCAAAACCATCCAAATAACTGGACTACAATCTTCCTTCTTAATCAGGGCAGAACTAATATATTCAGAATAAAGTAAATTAAGCAAATTTACTCCTGAATGACATTTTTAATCATTCAAGTCCTTCCAATCCTTCCTTTCAGAAAACTCTGGAGAGGAATTTCTCTAATCTGCTGATCACCTCAGGAAAGATGGTGAATGATTGGTATTAATTCCACTAATAGGACTTTGCAGAAAATCACAGATGAGACATTCTAATTAATAGACAGAGACGGGTAGCTGTGCAGCCTTCTAATTTCCACTTTCTTGTTCTTTTGAGAACAAAAAGTTTTTAAAAAGAACAAAGCACAGTCATCTCAGGGAACACGATTTATAATGTTCTGATACAGGAGCTGATTTTTGTGAAATTTAAAATTTCTCAAAAGACTAGACATCAGAGGCCATATTGCAGCACCATCTCATGAGAATATGCTTCTAACTATTGGTTCTCATATTAACCCTGAGCTTAAGTACACTCAATATTACTGATTCACTGGCCAACAAATACAATTCTATAATACTTACCCACTTAAACTCTTTCAACATTTAAATAATCCTCTAAGCTACTTATATCTTTCTGCTCCAACAAGTACAGTCCCAGGCAAATTTCTCATCATAACTATATACACTGCAGACTCTAGAAAATAGGCTTGCACTGTGAAAACAAGCATTATGTCTACAGCAAATGATGTTAGACACTTTACACACAGATATAACCGTAAAACAACATTTTTATATTTTCATAAACGATATACCTTTGCTAAAAATCAAAGGCTGCAAAATGATTATTTTAAGTGTTAGAATAAATCATATGCTACTTCACAGTTAAGATTTTGGTTTGCATTCTATTGATTGCGAGCAGCTAGTATCTGTTGCCCTGCCGATATTAAGGTAATCATTTCAGCATTTCAAACAGTGAAACTCATTCACTACAAACGGTGATTGAAGAAATAAGCTTTACTTCCGCTGTGAAATGGTACCTAGTCAGGCACCTAAGCAATATTATACATAATGGGGGCACCACCTCTTCAAATTTAAAGAGCAACTAACTTTGATGCAGTGACTAACACTTAACACACAAATATAAATTTCACTTTACCCCTAACGTACCAGAACATTTCAAATGACAGTAGAAATTTCAATAAGGATTGCAGTCTCCCAAAGTGAATATAAGTTATTCTCATTAAAAATGCAGGCATAAAAAAATTCTTCCTTGCATCCACTGACAGCACCAAACACATGAAAGATCACACAGAAGAGTACAGAACAGAAGGACAGAGATCAGTACATAAAGTTTTGCATGAAACGTTTTTACTTTCAAGTTTTTACATCCAGCAGATTCCTCTTAAACCTTTCAGATTCAGCATGCATACTTACCACACATATTTACCTTTCAATCCTCTGACTCTTCAATTTTTAATATTGTGCTCTATATGCCACCCACCTGACTTAAAATTTTGTGGTGTCATACTGATCACCTCTCACTATCCAGTGCTGGCCCACTGCCCTGGCCATATTCTTCACACGACCTGAAAGTTGAACTGTGCCCTGGTCAGTTCACTCTCTTGATCTGTGAGCCAAAAGCTACCCCTGTGGAGGAAAGCAGAAGAGAACAGAGACAGAAGGAAACAAAAGAGACAAAAATCTGAGCAGATAAAAAAAAAGCAAGCTAGCAGACATAAAAGGGGTGGTTGGAAGAGGAAAGAACCATACAAAAACAACAGGCAAAAAAAAAAAGTGTATTCTAAAATTCACGAGCAACACTGGGGATGAGAAAGAAAATGCCTTTTTAAAAAAAAAACTAGCTTATTTTGGTCACGTTTCATATCACAATGAAAATCTTCAGACTCTTAGCACAAGCTCATTTCAAAATAATTTCTCAAGAGGCCAAGTTTAATTCAGGTGGACTTTTTTGCATGAACTACACACTTGTAGTTTTGTCAGAATTCTGTAAATTTCAGAAACTGCACTAAGTATAGAGAAGGCACACACACACAACAAACACATGCACGCACCATACTCTCTCTATCCTGTTGCCATATATGATTTTCAGATAAGAAGTTGATTTTCAAAGATTGTCAAGCAATGGGGAACTAGCTATCCTTAACTATGATAACAAGGTGTAGAGCTGGATGAACACAGCAGGCCAAGCAGCATCATAGGAGCAGGAAAGCTGACGTTTCGGGCCTATTTTGCTGACAACTGGAAACATTCTCATGTGTGATCACTTAAAGACAGAGACACACTCAGGGACTAGATAGTGATTTCAATATCTGCAAGGTTCCTAGGAATATTGCAGCAACTAACGCCGCCTGAACGTCCAAAGCCTGTCCACAATCTATAAGACACAAATCAGAAGTCTGATGAAATACTCCTCATTTGCCTGGGTGGGTGCAGCTCCCACAACACTTAAGAAGCTTGACACTATTCCAGGAAAAAGCAGTACCCTTGATGGGCACAATCGCACAAAGCTGCTATCTCAACCTAACGCTCAGTAGCAGCAGTGTGTACTATTTAAGAGATGCACTGCAGAAATTCACCAAAGATCCTTAAACAGTACCTTTCAAACCCATGACCACCTTCATCTAGATGGACAAGGGCAGCAGATACACAGGAACACCAGAACCTGCAAGTTTTCCTCCAAGCCACTCATTATCCTGACTTGGAAATATATTGCTATTCCTTCACTGTCGCTGAGTCAAAATCCTGGAATTCCCTCAGTAATGGCGTTGTGGGCCTAGCAACAGCATGTGGGACTGCAGTAGTTCACGGTGGCAGCTCACCACCACCTTCTAAAGAGCAACTAGGGATGGGCAATAAATGCTGGTCAGCCAGTAGCCCACAAGAAAATAAAACACACAATCTAGTGCTGCTAAGCTTGGGCATCACTTGAAAAGGTACCAAGAATCCACAAATATACCAAACACCAACCGCATTTACAAACTCTGCTCAAGTCATTGGATGTAAGCCATTTTAACCAATCAGTAAGGCCTTGAAAAGTTCTAGATAAATACAAATCTTTCTTTCATCACTCAAACAGATCAAACCCCCCTTCTCCATTCTATTATGTCCCATATTTCTATTCTTTTGTTGCTGAATTTCAGCACGGATACAGTAGTTCTGATGAATTTCACAGTTTCCCAGTGATGTCAAATTGCAGGACTAATTCCCAGGGCAGGTAAGCCTAGGAACCGCTCAGTGCCATTAAAAACAAGGTCAATACATCCAGCTAGTAGACCTTGCAGGATAAGTGATATTTTACACTCAGATACATGAAAATCTAAATGTATTGTTTTATGTATTAAAATTAAACTGGAGTTTAAACATCCATAAATGTGTAAATACTATTGGCTTATTAAAAGGATCAAATTAAAAAGGAATCAACAACCCGTTAAAGAAACAAGGAAACAAAATAATATCAATTCAAATACTTTTGCAAATGATTTTGATCATGCTTCCCTTTCTGCATAAGCAGGAAAAAAATTGGAATATTGCTTGCAACACATGATAAAGATGGCAAAATTCACAACAGGTAACTATAAAGCTCTGCTTGAAATGTCAGTGTTTGTCAGGGTCCAATGGCCCTCCTGGAAATACTAAGTTCATGGAACTTTCCACTGCAATTATCAACTGAATAAAGGCACAAATTAAAATTCAGTTGGTACAAACAATATTACTGTAAATCTCAGAATTTGGTGTTTAATCATTGATAGCAAGACTGGTCATTCACAAAGCTAATCAAGACCTGCTATTTACAAGTATCACCCTGAACAATGGGAAGCTACTGAACCAAAAATCCCCAAATAACTGGTATTATTTAACATGTTAAAAGAAGTCAAAGGAATGCTACTAGAAAGCTGTGCAAATTGTAACAAAAGGGATTGTTGGAAAGTTGCAAACATTGTTGTTCCTCGCAAAACTTCTTTCCTTCCACTTAGCAATGACTATTCCATCCAAGTTAGTAATGTTTTTTGGTATTATCCGCATTTTGTACTGAAGAAACTAGATATGGAAGTTTGAACTAGTTCCAAAATAGGGGTGCGCTCCTGTGGATTGGGCCACATTATGATTGCTCCCCATCCTAGAAGGGCTAGTGAGCAAACTTCAGAAAGATAACGCTTATCACAACAGTAAACATAAGACCATAAGACATAGGAGTGGGAGTAAGGCCATTCGGCCCATCAAGTCCACTCCGCCATTTAATCATGGCTGATGGGCATTTCAACTCCACTTACCCGCACTCTCCCCGTAGCCCTCGATTCCTTGCGAGATCAAGAATTTATCAATCTCTGCCTTGAAGACATTCAACGTCCCAGCCTCCACTGCGCTCCATGGCAATGAATTCCACAGGCCCATCACTCTCTGGCTGAAGAAATGTCTCCTCATTTCCGTTTTAAATTGACCCCCTCTAATTCTAAGGCTGTGCCCACGGGTCCTAGTATCCCCACCTAACGGAAACAACTTCCCAGCGTCCACCCTTTCTAAGCCATGCATTATCTTGTAAGTTTCTATTAGATCTCCCCTCAACCTATGTTAGGCCTACCATTCCAGGGATCATCCGTCTGAATCTCCACTGGACATGCTCCAGTGCCAGTATGTCCTTCCTGAGGTGTGGGGCCCAAAATTGGACACAGTATTCTAAATGGGGCCTAACTAGAGCTTTATAAAGTCTCAGAAGCACATCGCTGCTTTTATATTCCAACCCTCTTGAGATAAATGACAACATTCCATTTGCTTTCTTAATCACGGACTCAACCTGCAAGTTAACCTTTAGAGAATCCTGTACTAGCACTCCCAGATGCCTTTGTACTTCGGCTTTATGAATTTTCTCACCGTTCAGAAAATAGTCCATGCCTGTATTCTTTAAACATGAATTTTATCAAAAAATTCTCAAGCAACAGATTGATAATTTAGAGGAATAATGATCAAAACGTGCCACGCAACAAAAGCTCAATTAAAAAAAAAGCCAATTTTTTTTGTTTGAGAAGCCAAGCCAGGAAAAACAATGAGCTCCAAGTCATGATAATCAGAGAAGGGGTACTGACTAGGTTGAGCTAAGGAGTTAGGTTTAAATAATGCTAACCTTTGGTAGGGCACGTTTCGAGTTGGCCTCTGTGGAATTCACAGGAAAGGTGGGGGGCGGGGTTAGAGGAGAGTTGAATTTCAGTCTGGGGTATCCTTCTCTCTCCAGTCTGTTTTCCTTTCCCACACTCCCATCCCTTGCCTCCTTTCTCACTCACAGTTATCTCTCTTGTTCACTTCCATGTCACATCTCAACACCACCCCCTTCCAGTACACAGACATTTATCCCTCTCTTTCTGCATGGCTTATTCTGCTCCTTTAACTTCAAGAAAATAATCCATGGATCACTGCACTTCAAACATTTCTATCATGATTTTATTACCTTACCAGTTGAGATGAAAGTGGTCAAGCACAGCCATACTCCAAATCATACTGACCCCTTCCCCCAAACGATACTTAAATGCAAACTTAAATAATTATATAATAATCTTAAAAAATGAGAAGTAAAAGCAAGTATAATTCGTGGCAGCAACCCATTGGCCTCACTGTAATTTCTCCCCACGATGCTCACCTTCATGGCCTGACCTTCCAATTCACACTTGGGTTGTGGG
The DNA here is from genome assembly GCA_024137785.1 of Ginglymostoma cirratum. Taxonomy (NCBI): domain Eukaryota; kingdom Metazoa; phylum Chordata; class Chondrichthyes; order Orectolobiformes; family Ginglymostomatidae; genus Ginglymostoma; species Ginglymostoma cirratum. The sequence continues at coordinate 47,006,279 of JAHRHZ010000016.1, read as the reverse complement.
TATCACTGGCTGGGCCAGCATTTAGCCTATGCCTCAGTTGCCCTTGAGAAGGTAGTGGTCAGCTGCCTTCTTAAGTTGCTGCAGTCCAGGGGCTGTCAGTAGACCCACAAGGTCAGTACAAAAGGCATTACAAGATTTTGAAAGTGATACTAAAAGTGATTAATTTCCAAGTCAGGATGGTGAGTGGTTTTGGAGACTAAGTTGCGTGGTTCCCAAGTATCTGTTATCCTTGTCCTTCTACGTGGAAGTGGTCATGGCTTTGGAAGGTGCTGTCTTAGGCGCTTTGGTGAACTCTTGCAGATCATCTTATAGATGGGATATGCTGCTGCTGACTGTCACTAGTGCAGGGAGTGAATGTAGTACAAATCAAATAGCCTACATCGTTCTGCTTGGTTTCAAGTCCCTTGAGTGTTGCTGGAGCTGCACACGTTCAAACAAGTGGGGATCATTCCATTACACTCCTGACTTGTGCCTTGTAGATTGTAGCTAGGCTATGGAGAGACAGATGATAAATTATTCACTGGAGTATGCCTTGCCCCTCACTAGTCCAGTTCAGTTTCTGGTCAATGGTGACCTCCAGGATGTTGGTGGTGGGGGAATTCAGTGATGCTAATGCCATTGAATATCAAGGGACATTTGTGACATTGTCTCATATTGCGATGCCATTGCCTGGTATGTGTGTAGCACAAGCATTATTTGCCACTTTTCAACCCAGGCTTACACATGAACTGCTTCAGTATCTGAGGCATTGCACATGGTGTTGAACATTCTATAATCATTGGTGAACGTCTCACATCTGACTTTATGATGCAGGGAAGATTGTTGATGAAGCAGCTGAAGATGGTTGGGCCTAGGACATGATCCTAAGGAACCAAGAGTTCTTGTGGTGCAATGGCAGTGTTTCCACCTGTGAGCTAAAAGCCCAGGTTCAGGTCCCACCTGCTCTAGAGATGAATAGTATCTCTGAACAGGTTGGTTAAAAATATATACCCCAGTGAACTGAAGGCACTTGTGGCACAGTAATAGCATTCCTACCTTTGAACCAGGAAGGGCAGGTTCAAGTCTTAACTGCTCCAGCAATAGGTCATAACATTTCTGAATGGGCTGAACATATCTATCCTAAAATATCTATCCTAAGGAACTCCAGCAGAGACGTCCTGAAGCTAATATGACTAAGCAACAACCACAACCATCTATTTTTGCTCCAGGTATGACTGCAACCAGTGGAGAATTTTTCCTGATTCCATTCACTCCAAATTTGGTAGGACTCCTTGATATCAGACTTGGTTGAACGCAGCATTGATGGCAAGGACAGTAACTGATGTCCCCTTGCTATTCAGCTCTTTTGTCCATGATTATACAGTGGCTGTAATGAGGTCAGGTGCTGAGTGGCTCTGGCAGAACCCAAACTGAGCATCAGTGAGCAGGTTATAGCTTGGCAGGTGCTGCTTGGCAGCACTGTGAGGACACTTTCGAACACTTTATGAATAATTGAGAGCAGGCTGAGTGATGATAATTGGCTGGGTTGGCTTTGTCTTGCTTTTTGTCTACAAGACATACCTGCAGCAGGTATACCCTGTCCTGTACACAAGGACTGCCGTAGTACCCCTCTGCCATCAGACTGTCATTGCTTTCTCCACGTGACTTTTATCTCCTTCCCATCTTCCTTAAGCCAGAGTCTCCTCAAAAGTCATCTACTCCCAGACCTAACTCCAGATTTAACACCATGGATCCAGACCTTGGGTTGCTCACTGCTCCTCCAATCACAGACAGGTTCTCTCTCTCATTTTTGCTCCTGATAGGCTCACCTGTAAGCCTGCAACAGTGCACACAGAAGAGAAAGGCCATCTGATCAGAGGAGCAGCACTTTGCGAAATCCTCCACACATTCTTACCTATATAATGCTCTGGCTTCAAAAAAACACACAAAACGTAAAAAAATTTTAGAAATATTAACTTTCACTCGATATCATTATTTTCCTGGTACATAATCCTTCTCACATAAGGGTATGCAATTATTAAATGAGAACCCTACGAATGATTTATAAAATTGGTCTATCAGTAAAACAGATGTCAGGCTGTATGAAACACTGTGGACCATGTCATCTGCAGGCTGTAGGTTGAGCACCCCTACTCTAAAACATCATGGTTTAAATGATAACACAGCTGTGCCTAACTGGCAGTGTAGGTAGAGGGCAACACCATTTATGGTTATCAATTTGATCTTTTAATTGTTTTGCTTTCTTGTTTGTGACAAAACAATATTTGTGATAGTAGTAAAAGTTGCTCCATCATGGCTAACTAACTCACTAAACTCAATTTTGAGAGTGAACAGCCTTTGTACTAAATAAAAATTTGAAAAGAAACAGAAATAGAAACATATTAGCAAAGGTATAGTAGAAAAAATGCCCAATTTCTACTGAAAATATGCTCTCTCCCCATTCTGTAGATTTATGTAACTGTTGGGGAGAAGTCATCAAAATGATTTTACCTCTAACTCCAAATGTATAAAAGGAAATACTTTTACTATTCATGCATGGGATGGTGGAGTTGTTGGATTGGCCAGCATTTATTGCCCATCCCTAATTGCCCAGAGGGCAGTTAGGAATCAGCACATTGCGTTGGGTCTGGAATCACATGTAGGCTAGACTAGGTAACAATGGTAGTTTCCTTTCCTAAAGGACATTAATGAACGAGATGGGTTTTTCTGACAGTCGACAATGGTCTCATGGTCATCGTAAGACTCCTAATCCCAGAATTTTACTGAATTCAAAATCCACCATCTGCCGTGGTGGGATTCGAATCTGCGGCCCCAGGACATTACCTGGATTAACAGTTCAGCAATAATACCGCTAGGCCGTTGCCTCCCTCGATACTACTTCCCAGGACAAAAGAAAAATCACTCTCCTTTTTATCCATCCTGGATTGTTTCTTTGCAATATCCGCTTTGGTATAAGCAATGCCATGGGAATGACAGTATTGCGCATTCACAAACAATATTAGGATTAAAAAGGGGAAAAAGAAAATGCTGTGTCCCAGCTCTCTCGCAAAATTATGAAAATTTAAAGCATTCTACAGGTCTACTTCAATTGAAAATTCTCAGTATTTTTGATTATTCAAAGTATTCGGAATGGAATCTGTAACTAATAAAAACCTACAATTTTGCTGAAGAACACATGCAAACCTATAAAGCTAGCTATTCTTCACATCGATTAACCATTAACAAAAGCACTCAATGTGATTGAGTGATTCTACCCATAGTAACACAAACACCTGCCTATACTTGAACCTCCTTAATGTAAGATAACAATTCAATAATAGAGGAAGATCAACCTCCATCGAGTGTTCCAGTAAAAACAAAGCCTAAAATTATATCTCCTATCTGGATATCACGATACAGCACAAAACTCAGTGAGGGAGTGACATATTTTCATATCTTCATTATAGTTTCTCAGAAAATACGGATATTCATTTATTTTTAAGTTTGCCCACCTGGTGTACCAAATAGGTTATTATCCCTCATCAGCCTGTACTCCTCTTCACTCAGGTTATTGACAAAATGATAGAAGGCCTCTTCCCGATCCAGGCGGTCTGACTGACGCCTGCGCTGATCTTCATTAGAAGACTGAGAGTCAGCCTGATCATTTCCTCCATCTTCATTAGCAGCATTTTCCATAATGAGATAAAACAGATTTTACCTAGAGAGAATGGTGTGAAAACAGGGTTGTAATGTATATGTATTAACATTAAATGTGATCCCAGCTATCAATTTCACCTTTTCCTATTAGTACTTTAATTCCCTAGCAATGCTATAAAACAAAATCAAAACCAGGTACTGGCAATGCAGTTGTTACTCCAGCCTTGATTTAGTGGTAGCACACTCACTGCCTGAGACACAGACTCTATTCTAGAGTCATATCGCATCAAATCAATCCCATATTGTGGGTAAGTTCTTGTCATACTGTGGCATTATTCCTGGATCATAAGCTCAGGTTACATTTCAGGGCTTTAATGGCTATTGAAACTGAGTTAATAATGCTGCCAACAGGTTATCAACCTGTAAAATCTTCTGATATGGCTTTGACAATTAAGATTGACAGAGATTCCAGGCCAGCCACCTTCAAAAACACAATGATAAGCTACTGTAGCCCCTTGCCAAGGGTTGCCGTGGACCAATACAGAACTACAAAGTCGCCAATGCCCATTCAGTGTATGGTAATTGAAGGAATTTATAGACAGTAAAGCAAGAGAGAAAGTCAGAGTAAGAAAGAGGGAGAGCACGATACATGGAGACAGAAAAAGGGGGTGAAGAGCTTTAGAGAAGGATATACGTTGAGTTCTATATATTTGAATCCCTGGCATGTAGAACGTGTAAGATCACATCTTTAACAATTATGGGTCGCGATGGTGCTGCAGCAACATAGAGGTTGAGAACTCAAATGTTATTGTAAGGACATAAGAAATAGTAGGCCATATGGGCTCTTGAGAATGCTCCGCCATTTCACAAGATCATGGCTGAACTTCCGCATCAACACCCATTCTCCCACCATTTCCCACAATTCCCAATTCCCTTAGCGCTCAAAAATCTGACCAACATTAATCTTGGATATATTCATCAAATGAGCATCCACAATTTTCTGGAGTAGCACGTTCCAGGAGCTCTTAATTATTCCATGAAATAGTAAAGTAAAATTCAGTTAATGTTGGTGTCTTTGCATGGGCTGACTGACAACTTAGTACAAGGGGAAAACAAACGACCATGAGAAGCCATCAAACTGTTGAAGACCGAAGCAGCTCAATCATGCTTAAGGATATGAAACTGCATCCCCTAGTTTGGACTTCAAAGAACAGTTTGCCACACACTATCCAATATAAATGGGAAAAGTGTGGGGTTGGCAAGTCACATCAAAAGCAAAGGAATCTCCTTTCAAAGCAAAAAATATTTTCTAAAAAAAGGATTTTTTTAAAGGAAACTCTTGCAGCAGGTGCTTGCAATTTAGTTTGCATTCACGTGACACCAGATTATAAGTCCAACAGGTTTATTTGAAATGACAAGCTTTCGCAGCACAGCCCCTTCATCAGGTGCAGCGAGAGAGCAGCACCCACAAACCCAGAGTTTATAGGCAGAGAGTTCAAGGACAAACAGATCAAACCATCATACAACTGGTGTGAGTGATAAGTCTCTGTAGTTGACCAAGAGTATTAGATGGTGAGTAAAGCGTCAACAGCTGAATGAACACCGAAGGAATGACCTCTAATCCGATTAAGTGAGGCACAAGATGTAATTACAAAATATTAAAAACGTGATTCTGGAAACAAACTAAACGACTGGAATGACGTGCTGGGTATAACAGTCATATGCCAAGGGTCGAAAACCAAAGTAATACGTAATTCAATACTGTACAAACTAATTAAGGTGGAGAGATCATAACTTATCAAAGTAATGCTGTCAAAACAGGACAGTAAAGACGATTCTACAGATACAGAACAGTATGGCGGGGTCACCTGTAGCTCAACATGAAGCCAAGATGCAATCTTCTTGGATATGAAACTTGGCTATCGGTCTCTGCTTGGTGATTCTGCGTTATTATGTACCTTGAAGAGCACCTTATAGGATGCTTAACCAAAGACTGGAGTGAGTGTGAATGCCCTTGACCGCTGAAGTGTAGCCCAAATAGGAGGGAACATTCCTGTCTGGAGATCCTTGCACAGTGTCCATTCATCCGTTGTCATAGCGTCTGCATAGTCTCACCAATATAAAATGCCTCGGGGCAGGCTTGCCTGCAGCGTATGGGATACACAACATTGGCCAAGTCACAGGAGTATCTGCTGTGTATGTGGCAGGTGATGCTCCCACGTGTGATGGCAGTATCCATGACCTGACATGCCTTGCAGAGGTTGCCACGGCAGGTTGTGCGGTGTTGCGGTCGATGTTGTCCTGAAGACTGGATAGTTTGCTGCGAACAATGGTCTATTTAAAGTTTGGCAGTTGTTTGAAGGCGAGAGGTGGAGGCGTAGGGAAGGTCTTGGCAATGTGCTCATAGTCATCAACGACACGCTGAAGGGTGGAGCGCTTGATGACAAAGGGTACTCTATCAGTCATATCCTGCGTCCATCTTCTGAGGATGTCATTGTGTTTTTTCGCTGTGGCACATTGGAACGTGTGATCGATGAGTTGAACATCATATCCTATTCTTATGAGGGCATCCTTCAGAGCCTTCAGGTGTCTGTCGCGTTCCTTCTCATCTGAGTAGATCCTGTGTATATGCAGGGCTTGCCCATGGGGATGGCATCTTTAATACGTTTAGGGTGGAAGCTAGAGAAATGCAGCATCGGGAAGTTATCCGTGGGCTTGCAGTCGAGTGAAGTACTGAGGTGTCGGTCCTTGATAGGAGATACGTGTGTCCAAGAATGAGACTGATTCTGAAGAGTAGTCCTAGGTAAGTCCGATGGTGGGATGAAACTCATTGATATCGCTAAGTGGTTATTCAGTGATGACTTGCTATGAATCCAAAAGGAAGAAAGTGTCATCAATGTGTCTGGTGTATACCACTGGTCGGAGGTCCTGTACAGCAAATAAGTCTTGCTCGAAATTGTGCACAAAACGTTGGTATATTGGGAAATTTAGTCCCCATGACTGTTCCACGCGTCTGAGTGAAGAACTGGTTGTCTAACGTGAAGACACTGTGCTTGAGAATGAAGTGGATTAATTGTGGGATGGTGTCTGGAAATTGACAGTTGTTGGTATTGAGTACTGAGGCTGTTGCAGCGATGCCATCGTTGTGGGGTATGCTAGTATACAGTGCCGAAACATCCACTGTGACGAGGAATGTTCCTGGTTTGACTGGTCCGTGGGTGGTGAGTTTCTGTAAGAAGTCTGCAGTGTCGCAGCAGAAGCTGAGAGTTCCTTGTACAATGGGTTTCAAGATGCCCTCAACATAGCTGGTAACTGTCTATAGCATTCCTGGTTGTTCAGTTATCTGTATACCGCCTTGCAGTAGTTTGTCCTATTCTGTATGACAATGGCTCCTTATTTGTCTGCTGGTTTGATGACAATGTTGCGAATGGTCTGGAGAGCATGGATGGCGTTGCATTATGCTTGAGTGCCGTTTTGCGCTACATTGAGAGAGCGACTGATGAATCTGGTGTTAACACATCTCTTGATGGCTTGAACATGTCGACCCGAGGGCAACGGCCTTCCAGAGGGGTCCAACTCGACTCCTCCTTTGGTCACTGCACCACGCATCTCTGTTGACTGTTCCAGTTCAGTGGTTGTCTCATTGGGCTCACTGCTGACATCTTGGGATTTGTGAAAGAATTCCCAGAGTCTCATTTGCCTGATGAATTCCTGTGTCTGCTGCGAGACCAATGAGGTCCATTTTGATAGTGGGGCTTAGAATTTCAATTTTGTCCAGTTGAAGGGCGAGGTCAGATAAACTGACGATGGATTTCCCTGTGGTGGTACCGACCTCAACTGTGATACCAAGGGGAGCTTGGCTACTGCTGGTGGTGACCAAGATGCTCCAGTTTCTTGTTCTTAGTGTGCATGTAGGTGGTGTAGTTTTGTTGCCTCATCTGCAAGGCGGTGACTTGTAACTGTACTGCTGCATGTTGAGTGCAAGTTGAGAATATGGATCGTTCCCGGTTTCAAGGTTGTGGCCTCTGCTGTAGAGTGGGTGTACAAGATGATTGAGATGTGTGCAAGAGGTGCGACGGTAGAGTCTCTTGACATAGTCTGTGTTGTAGGTCGACTTGAGTGCGTTCATGATCTGTAGTCCTTTTGGGATCTTCCCTGCTTTCTTGTATTTCTGCAGAAACTTGATATGTGTCGATACTTGCGGCCTTCTTGGAAATCCTCTACTTTGAGCCGGCAGTTTGTGGTGTTGACGGTAGTCATGATATGGAGGTGCCGGTGTTGGACTGGAGTGGACATGGTCAGAAATCACACAACATCAGGCTATAGTCCAACAGGTTTATGTGAAATGACACAAGCTTCTGGAGCATGTGAGAACTTCTGCCTGAAAGAATTTTGATCAGGACTCCCAGTGTCTTACAGCTCATAGAATAGCTTGGCTTTCAAACAGAATGGCCTAGAATGGTATCTTGATCTGTCATTGCACACAGTCTTCTAACCAAAAACTACTTACTTCAGCTTGAAATCAAAGAAAATACATTGACTGTCTGAAATATTACATAAATTAATTGTACTGCACAAAGCAATTATTTTCAATTAGAAACACTGCTCTGAATTAACTGGGCCAATCTGACTATAAATACATATCATGTAGCTTTATGTTTGCATTTAAATATACACCTCTGAAACCTGCAATTAAAACTTTTGTATGAAGTCACCTCATCCATCACTATGTATAACATTCAGTCTAAACTACTGTAGTCACACTTAAAGACAATGTTATGAACTGTCCAGAGTGTATGAAATACTGAAGCAACGGGTATTCAAATAATTTATTTTCAGCTTTAGGCAATTTTTGAAGAACAGATCACTCAAAAGGGGACATTTCTTTGCAAAACAAATTATCCTAGTCTTATCTTGCTCAAGGATACATGTTCAATAGCATTGGTCTTGCTCCCAATCACTTCATGCGCTTAGTGTTTATGCCTGACTTCACTTTATTTTTCAAAATAGTGATGCACATCCTCACGCTCCACTCAAAAATTCTAACTATCTTGCTTGACCTGCAATTAGACCCACCAGACCTCAACATTATCAATTTCTACATTTTCAGGAACACTGAGAAGAAAATAGCATACATTCACTACTTAAATCAGGACAAGGTTCTTCATATATTATTTACCAAAATAATTGCTTACAATGAAGAATTAAGTAGCAAATTCTATATGACTCATGTCTTAAGAATCTTGAGAGACGAACCACTAAGTAACGAGTGCAAACTTGGCTAGGAGTTGAGAGTCATGGAAAATTCACAAGTTTAAGTCACGGTAGGTAGTCTAGTTTTACATTGAAATAGGCAATACAAACGAGAGAGTAACTGGATAAACTCTTAATTGTTGTAAGCAACGGTACATTACAGCTTGGGGTTCTCATGCCTTCTGAGCTTGGATTAATTTGTGGTAATGAGAACAATTCCTCCAGGTGAGACATTCGGTGTAAAAGGCCCAAAGATACATCTTATTATGAGCTTCTCTATGTCTGTAAATACGAGCAGATTACCACATTCAAAAATACATTGATTTTACAAGGCAACATACCTGTTCAATCCAATCAGTCTAAGCACTAATAGTTCAAAGCGTTCTTGAAGCATGTCTCATTATCAGCTCTTGATTTGCCTTTCGCTAGCTTGTACACAAATCCTACTCTCAGTTTAAACATCTTAACCTTTATTTTTATCCTGTTTACTAGCATTTTTATCCCTACTAACAACACTGCCTTTCAGATGCTTTAAAGGCTAATAAACCCCAAGATCATACAGCATTTTCTCATAACTTAGAGTTCATCCTCATGAATCTTTTCAATCCTGTTTCAGAATAGAGAGTTCGAAGGAGATTTCAAGGTGTTTGCCCACTTGCCCAAATTACATGGCAGGTGCGATACAATGTGAAGTTATACATAGGTCAGAAAACAGAAAGGAAAAGTATTATTTAAACAGTGCTATATTGGGAAGTGTAGATGTACAGAGGGATCTATCTCGGTGTCTTTGTACACCTGTCAAATGAAAGTAGACAGGCTAATGTAGTGAGCAATAAGAAAGGTAAAGAGTATAGTGGCATTCATTACAAAATGATTAATTTCAGAAGTAATGATGGCTTTCTGCAGTATAAAAGGCCTTGGTAAGACCACACCCCAGAGTAGCGTGTGCAGGTCTTGGTCTCTCTGCTTAAGGGTACAACTTGCCATCGAAGGAGTGCAGCAGAAATTCACTTGGCTGATACAGAGGATGAAAGGACTATCCTACGTGCAAAGAATGGTTTGATTGGGCCTGTAACCAGTAATGGTTAGAAGGATGAGAGGGGAGCTGATTGAAACATCAAATTTTAACAGGGCTGGACAGACTGGAGGCAGGGAGGATGTTTTCCTGTTGAGGCAATCTCAAGATATGGAAGACAGTGTGGGGGCGGTGTTTGAAAATGTGCATGCGTGTCGTGGTAGTTAGTGAACCTGCTGCATTCCCTGTCATAAAAGGCTGTGGAGGTCAAGTCTGTGAATATATTCAAGAGAGAGATATACACATTTTTAGATCTTAAAGGCATCAAGTGATTGCGGAAAAAGCAGGAATATGGTTTGGGATAGAGGATCAGCCACGATCACATTGAACGGCAGAGCAGGCTCGAAGGACCAAATGGCTCACTCTTACATCATGTTTCATAGAACTAGGTGTAGGTATTAAACTGCCAAAGGCAGTGATCAGAACCGTCATTACAAATTCTATTTGTACACAGAAGTACCCTATTGACATTAGCCGACTACAATCACACAATTAAAATCATTTTTGTATCCAACAGATTATAATGCCACCTGATGTTTCATTTTGCTGTATTCAGTGTACTAATATGGGTAAATGCTGCTGGCAATGGTGTTCACTTTTGGGTGTGCAAAGTAACGTGAAATTATGTTAATGAATACATTTCATGAATAGGCATGAATAAATATTTTCTGTGGATACTGAGACAACTGAGGTACACCTCTGAAACATCAGCGTGATCTTTGATAACTTGAACGGTGCTACTCACAAACAAGGACTAACAGTGCCTCTGCTGCAAAAAAGATGAATTCTGTTTATTAGCGATTTGACCTATTGAACTAAGATATCTAACACAATGAAATTGGCATTAGAACAGTTTTATCAAAAATGCCACAACTTCTGTACACTGAATTAGCCACGGAGTCAATCTCCTGGATGTGTGTACCTAGTCCACAGTAAAATAGGAAAATGGTGGCCAATGACACTGAAAACAGTTGCAATAGTGAAGTTGCTGTCAGGTACGACATCTGGAGCATGGCTTTTGTGCAGGCAATTGACAAATAATGGATGGTTAAATTAAAAACTTTTCTCTCTAATTATTCAACTCTTACAAACATTGTGAACATCAGTGCAACCAGAATCTTAGCTCAGTGGAAAAAAAACTGCCTTTAGTAATCATAGCAAAATGTAGATTATTTAATTAGAACTACCACAATTTGGTCTATTCCAAGTTTTATTTGTTTATAATTTGAAATTGTCAATATACCTTAGAACACACTGTATATCAATGATAAGCACATGGTAAAATGTGAGAACAGACCATCAGGCCTTAACAAACCTTTCCAATTAGACAACACGGGCCATTCTTCTCCCCTAAGCAATCTGCCTAGATAGAAAAATCTGGAGTAAATTCAAGAATAACGAAGGAATTCCTTTCATGATCTCAAGATAATCAAGAAAGAATCTGCAAGATCAAGGTATCCTAAATGTACCCTTAAATGTATTTAATTCATTTTAATTAGCCAGTTGGAGAAATAACACAAGGTGTGTATATCCTTCAAGTACCAGGTTGGCTTAATCGACACGGCTTTCACCTGAGTCAAGAGGTCATGGGAGCAGACTTAACCTAGATACTTAAAAACAATAATCTACCAGTTCAGTTCAATACAGAAGAACAGCTGCAATGTTGGAACTAAGACATTAAAATTCTTCTTATATTTGCTCCAAGATACCTCTGCAATATTTGAGAACTAGCAGTGAATTCTGTAAGATCCTTGTTAAGTGAGATGATTGACAAGCACCACCAAAACAAATGGACAATTTATGTTTTAGATATCTTAGATGAGATACTACAGTTGAGGAAGTGTTTTTAGAAATTGGGATTACTGCCACTGGAGCAGAGACTTAATAAGGACTACTAAATAGTCAAGAATTTTGATTTTGAAAGAGACTCTTTATGAGGTTTGGAATAAGTGAAAAAGCAATCAATTTATCGTTATCACTGTTTCCTCGGGTACCCTCTGTTTTTTTCGCAAACCAGCTTAAACCCACATCCTCGTGTTGACAGCCCTTCAGATGCCAGATAGCTTTTCAGAATGATGACTTCTATTAAATTTCCTATCAACCTCCCTGCTCTAAAGAAAACAACCTGAGCTTCTCCAGTCTCCCAGTAATGACACAGTTTTCTCTGGCACCATTAAAGCAAAAATGTTAAAAACATAAAGGAACAAAATATGGAGGAGGCCAATCGGCCTTGCAAGACTGCTACGCCATTCAATAAGGTCAGGGTTGACCTGACTAGCCTTAAAGCTACTCTTCTGCCTGATCCCTCCCTCCCTTTATCATTTGATCCATGACAGGTCATCTGGCAGTGGTATTCTTATCTTATGTTTATTAGCCTGGTTTTCTGTCCTTGCCAATGCACATGCTGATGTATCTCAAACATTTTGCAGGACTTGCTCACCCTGCCACAGTACAATGCTATAATAATTCATTTAAATCAATATTGCCACCTTCTCTTCTCTTAATCTATCTTTCCCAAATGCCTTGACGCCATGAATATTACATTCCCAACAGACTGTTTCTTTGAACCAGGTCTCTGTTATCCCATTCTAATATAGTACAATGTGGTGACATATGTCTAAATCCTAGCAACTTTATTTGCTACACTAACTGCATTTACACAAATACACTTGGATCTTAATCTGCCTGACCCCTTGTGAACTAGTACAATTTGTCACTCCTAGTTCACTGGACACCATGTTTCTTCCTCTAATATTTCATCCTAATGTTCACATCCTCTTGGCAACTTAGTTTTAGACCATCCCCGCTCAGCAGAGTTAGGCTGGACAACTGGCTTGGAAAGCAAAGTATGACAAGACAGTGTGGATTCATTCCTGCACTGGCTGAGATTACAGTGAAGGATTCGTCTTCTCACCCCCTCCCCTCAGGCTTGACAACCCTCAGGTGAAACCACCAGTTCTCTCTCTCTCTCTAACGAGACAGAGCAGCCCTATAGTCTGGTAAGACTATGGCAACTTTCCCTTTTACTCAAGTGTTAACCATCTTGAAATGGTGTTGGTCTCAGCTTTCTGTTCAGATTTAATTTTACTGCCTTAATCAGGCTCCTCCTGCTCTGGAACTGATGTGCAGCACTTGGAAATCTAGAGACAGTACAAAGAACAGTACAGTACAGGAACAGGCCCTCTGGCCCACCAAGACTGCAGTGACACATGATGCCTTTCTAAAGTAAAATCCTTTTCCCTCCTGCTGTCAGTATCCCTCTATTCCCTGCCTATTCATATATCTGGCAAACGCCTCTTAGATGTTCCAACTGAATCTGCCTCCACCTCCTCCTCTGACAGTGTATTCCAGCCACTTACCATCCTCTGTGTAAAAATCCTGCCTCTCTCATCTCCTTTAAAATTACTCCCTTAGCGACTGAAATTTCTACCCTAAGAAAAGATTCTGACTATCCGTTCTATCCATGCCTTTCATAACTTTGTAAACTTCTATCAGGTCACCCCTCATCTTTTGACATTCCAGTGAAAAAAGATGAAGTTTGTCTAATCTCTCCTCATAGCTAGTACCCTCCAAACCAAGCAACATCCTGGTAAACCGTTCCTGTACCCTCTCCAAAGCCTCTACGTCCTTCTGGTAGTGTGACTACCTGGACTATATACAATTTTCCTAATGTGACCGAACTAGAGTTTTATTCAGCTGCAACATGACTTGCCAATTTCTATTCTTTAATGCCCTGACTGAAGGCAAGCATGACATATGCTTTCTTGATCACCTTATCTACTTGCGTTGTCACTTTCAGGGAACTTTGGACCTGTACACCTAGTAGCAGCAACATACAGAGGAATCTAAGGGTTCTGCCATTTACTGGATACTTTCCACCTGGATTAGATCTCCCAAAATGCATCTCCTTTTATGTGCCTAGATTGAACTCCGCCTAAGTCTCTAGCCTATCTCCATCCTGCTGTATCCTTTGGAAATTCTCTTCATTATCTGAAGCTCCCTCAATCTTTGTGTTTCCATAAACTTACCGATCAGGCTACCTACACTCTCCTCCAAATCATTTACATATATTACAAATGACAGGGATTCCAGCACTGATCTGTGTGGAACACCACTGGTCACAGAGCTCCAATTTGAAAAACACCCTTCCAGCGCTGTTACTCTGTCTTCTATGATTATGCCAGTTCTGAATCCACCTTGCCAGTTCATCCCATGTGATTTCATCTCTTGTATCAGCCTGCCAGGAGGTACCTTGTCAAAGGCCTTGCTAAAGTCCATATAGATAACATCAATTATCTTTTTCACCTCCTCAAAAAACTCAATCAATTTAAGAGACATGACCTTCCCTGCACAAAGCCTTGAAACTTGTAAGCTTAGTTTTGATTGACTTGACGGACTTCACGTTTTAGAAATTATCAGTCTCTCCTGTGGTAGCAACAAAGATATACAAATGGCACTTAAACAAATAAAGCAAAATTACAGATGTTGGAAATACACTGCAGATTAGTTTGCATCAAGATTGAAAATTTGCTGGATTAAGACGTTTTGGACATGTCCCCTTTCCCAAAATCAAAGACAAGTACATTGGTAAAGCTACAAAAAAACCCATGTAAAATCACCATATACCAGAATCACCAAAACAAAGTAAATAATTTGAACGATCTATAAACTGCTGAATAGAAGGTTAAAAGATCAGTTAAATGAAGACAAAAAGATCAAAATGAAGAGACATGGAAAACAACCACACAAAGGTGAAAGAAAATAGGAAAAGAAAGTAAAACAAAGTCATGCCGCAAACAATTTAACACTACCAAATTGCTTGCCAGTCGCCTCTCCACTCCTTTCTTCTATATTTCACCATTCTCTGGGATTTCATAGATCCTGACTAAACTGCTGTGTCTTTTCAGCATTTCTGATTCATACAACACAGGTTCGAGGACCTAAGCAAAATGCTTCCATCGTCCAGATGCAGCAAAATCTAAAATTGCATCATATAACTAATTGGGACAGGTAATCTTAACTAGCAGATTCTAAAAGTACATCCTCAGTAAGGTCTAAATTACCAATTTAGAAATTCTACATAAAATCTGCCTAATTTCTGCATTTTTTTTTCTTGGTTGCCCTTGTACTTCCACTTTGGTTTGCCAGAAGGAAGAGGGACACTGGCAACACTTACAACTTAGAGCTCCAAACTCCTGCAGATCCTTCAACAACAACTTCTGGTTTATACATCTTGCCTAACAGTTACTGATCACAGGTAACCCATAACTCAATCATCAGCATTTAAATTAAAATGATTGTGTGTGCATGGTCCCAATAAAGAACATGTTTATAAAGTGCACAATGCAAGAACAACATTTATATTCATTAACTTAAGACAACTTTTCCTCTTTACAGGAAACACGGGTCTGGTACTTGGGAGAAGAGGATTCCTGGAAAAGTATAGATGTATCAACTTCGCCATTGAGGGTACAAATTTTTGGAAGGTTGCCACAAAAATGTTTGAAAACAGTGACAAGAAACAGAAACTGAGAAGGGAACATTGCTCTCTCACTGGCAATCACCTCTATGTTTCCAATACATTCCACACTCATCATCCCTTTCTACTCCACATTCCACTTTTACAAAACATGCTCCAGAGCCATTGTTAACTGTTCTGATAGTCATACCTACTCAAATAACTTCATCTGTGTATTTGTGGCCACTTGCAACATGACTGGGCATTAGCTTTGGTTTCCATTTTCAACAATGTGCTACACCTTAACTTCATCATCAGTAAGCACTGAGCCATGAAATGCACAGTCAATATTGTGTTGAAATTTTTAACCTCAACAGGATCATTGCTGCCCTGTTTTGATCATGTGAGGACTTGTTTCTCCAGTTCCTGTTCAAAAATCACCCTACCCACCTCGTTACATGGAATAAGATGATACACAAAATCATCATCTCAAGCCCAAGTTCTCTTAATTATAATAGCTAATAAAACATAATTCTCCACCTTCAAACCACTACCCCAGAAGCCTACAGCTTCCCCTACATTTTGGAACCAATGAACCATCTAAAGCATCAACATCATAAATGCTTTACCCTGCTGAGTGTCCTCTTTTACCCTTTAATTCATAAAAAGCTGTACCCTCCATCATTTAATACACAATTCCTTTCTGAATCCATTAGGTCACCCTTATTGTGTTGATTTTAAGATATATTGTTCTTGCTACCAAATCTCAATAACAATTTCCTCTAGCTATTTGCTCCAGCCATAATCAACTACTACCCCAGTCCATCCAGGTTAGTGCTCAATGTTGTTCTCCCATTCTAAAAGAGGGTCAACTTCTCTGCTCTTTCAAACACTTCTTGAAAGTTCTTCTGTTTTCCTCCCTTTTCATCTTCAAAAAAAAAAAAATTTTTACATCAATAACTTTGTTTCTCATCTAACCGAGGGTCAAAATAAGTTATTAAGGGGTCTTTCTGAGGAAAAGAAACACTATTGAGCTTCATTTCATTGAAGGCTCCTTTTTCAAGGGGTGAGGACAGAATGATCACGATTTCAGAAAGAGACACATTGCAGACCTTGGAAAACACACCAAAATGAGTTGTAAAAGTTAAAAAGTGTAAACACAGAAAAGGTTGGAAAGCAAGCTATGAGCAGAATACAAAAATTTTCCAAAGAAATATATGAACGCATCATCTATCAATGCATCAAAGAATAGGGTACCCAACCCAAAGCCCTTTTATCTTCCAGATTTACATTAATAATAAATTAGCCAAGGAGAATACAATAGAAGGTTCCAATGAGTTTAAGTTTGCCTAGTAAAATAAGTTTTGTGCAATCTGAACCTAATTTATTGGCAGACATTCACAAAACTACACTGCGGACAAGTACCAGGATGTCTGTAGAGATCACCAAGGATTTCAGCCAAGAAAAAATCCTTCCTTAGCACAAAAATAAAAACAGGAAAGCTTGGCCCGGTCATAGCTCAGAAACGAAATTATGAATTGCATTAGATCAAAGGAAGGGTCATACAAATTGGTCAAAAAAACAGAAGACCCGAGGATTGGGAGCAGTTTAAATTTCAATGAAAGACAACATAGGGATTAAAAGCATGCAGACAACTGTAGTGGGGAAAATAGTTGAATCCACTACAAAAGATTTAATAGCATAGCACTTAGAAAACAGTGACTGGATCAGACAAAGACAGCATGTACTTATGAAAGGGCAATCATGCTTGCCAAAGCTACTGAAATTTTTCCAAGTATATAACCAGTAGAATTGATAAGGAGAAGCCGGTGCATGTGGTTTACTTGGACTTTCCAGAAGCTTTTGATAAGGTTCCACATATGGGATTAGTATATAAAATTAAAGTGCATGGGATTGGGACCAGTGTACTGATAAGGATAGAAAACTGGTTGGCAGACAGGAAATAAATCATTTTTTTTCTAAATGGCAGACCATGAATAGTGGGTACAACAGGGATCAATGCTTGGACACCTGCTATTCACAATATGTATTAATGATTTAGATGAAGGACCTAAATGTAATATCTCCATATTTGCATACGATACAAAGCTGAGTCAATGGTGGGGACAATGCAGAGATGCTAAAACATGATTTGGATGAATTGTGTAGATGGGCAAGTGCAATGATAGATGAAGTACATTGTGGATAAACATGAGGTTATTAATCTTGGAAGCAAAAAGAGGGGGAACTGCAACGAGTGCAATAGGTGTTATTATGTACATCACTGAAGGTAAACATGCAGGTCCAGCAGGTGGTCAAAGCAGCAAATGGCCTTCACAGCCAGAGGATTCAAGTACAGGAGCACTGATGTCTTGTTACATTTGTACAAGAGCTTTGGTGAGACTACAGGTGGAGTACTGTGTGCAGTGCTGGTCTTCCTATCTGAAGAAGAATGCTCTGGCGTTGGAGGGTGTACAACAAGGATTTACAAGACTGATTCCTAGGGTGGAGGGACTGACATGGAGAGAGACTGAAACAGTTAGGACTATATTCACTGAAGTTTAGAAAAATGAGGGGATCTCAGAAATCTATAAAATTCCAACAGGACGAGATAGGATAAATGCAGCAAGCATGTTCCCAAGACCAAGGAATCCAGCAAGGATCACAGTTTAGGGACATGGGGTAGGCCATTTAGGATTGTGATGATGAGCCTATGGAATTTTCTGCCACAGAAGGCAGCTGAGTCTTAACACTGTATGCTTTCAAGGAGGATTTAGGCATAGTTCTTAGGGCTAAAGGACCTGGGGAGAAAACGGGAACAAGCTTCAGAGCTGGATGAACAGCCATGATCATGATCAAGATCATATTGAATGACAGAGCAGGATCGAGGAGCAAAATGGTCTACTCTACAAATTTATATATATATACTTTTATGTAGTTAAAGGATATAACTGGGATCACATGGACAAAACCAGCATTACCAACTCTGTAATCAGGAAGTGTTATAGGTTTCCATTCTCAACAGTGACGAATTTCAACCGGAGAAGTAGATCCAAAGGTTTCAATGTTGGGAGAAATAACAAATACTTAGAAGTGTAATCAGGCCAATCCAAATTGCTTGTCCCTGCACTAAAACATCAGAGCACAAAAAAGTTCTGGGCAATCTGAACTTAATTTGTTGGTGGACGTTCACAAAACTACATTGTGGATAAGCACCAGGGTGTCTACAGAAACCAACTAGAATTTCAGCCAAGAAACAGTTCTTCCTTGACACAAAAATAAAAACCAGAAAGGTGGCCTAGTCATAGCTAGCAAGGGAAATTAGGAACAGTATTAGATCAAAGGAAGGGGCATACAAATTGGCCAAAAAAATAAACAGCAGAAGACCCAAGGACTCAAAATACCACTCATTTTGAACTAATAAAGATGACTGAGACAGCAGGTATTATACTACTTCAGAATCTGGAAGGACTATTATCAATTTTGAGATTTTTAAAAATGTATTCATGGGACATGGGACATGGGCTCTGCTGGCTGAGCCAGCATTTATTGCCCACCCCTAGTTGCCCTTGAGAGGATGCTGGTGAGCTGCCTCCTTGAACCACTGCAATCCATTTGGTTTAGGCACACTTACAATGATGTTACAGAGGGAGTTCCAAGATTTTGACCCAGTAATACTTAAGGAATGGTGATGTATTTCCAACTTGGGATAACGAGTAGGTTGGAGTGGAACACACAGGCGGCAGTGTTCTCATTATCTGCTGCCATTGCCCTTCGAGATGGTGGCAGTTGTGTGTTTGGAAGGAACTAGACGAATTTCTACAGAGCACCTCAGATGAATCTGATTCACGAGGACAATGACAAAATTAAAACAACACAAAGGAAGCCAGCCATGGACTGCACATCTCTCAATCTTACCGTGGACTGATTTCATCCTCCTCTACTGAACTACTGCACCTTTTTCCACTTGTACTTGTCATCTTTCTGCACAATGTTGCACACTGATTAGGATAATGCAATTTTGTAGCCAGCGGCATCCTTCCATCTACGCAAGACAATGGTTGTGCAGTAATTCAGCCGGGTGCTCTGATTTCCTCCCACAGTCCAAAGATGCGCAAATTAGGTGGAGTATCCATGCTAAACTGCCCATAGTGTCCAGGGATGTGTAGGTTAGGTGTGTTGGCCATAGGAAATGCAGAGTTACAGGGATTGGGTGGGACGCTCATCGGAGGGTTGATGTGGACTTGTTGGACTGAATGGCCGGTTTCCACACTGTCGGGATTCTATTCTACTCTAAAGTTTCCATTTCCCTCTGACTCCAAGTGTAAAAACCACATCACACTTGCGAGAATTCTTGAAGGACAGCTTTGGCCATCTCGCTGGTCTTCTGGCTCCAGGCACTTCTGATATCAAAAAATTCGTGGGAATGTGTCTTCCAATTTGCAAACTCCAAGCCCTCAGAATCACTTCTGCCCAAGTGCCAACATACTGGGATGAATTGCCCTGCTGAAATTGGTTAATAAATTCTGCTATGTTGAGCTCATCGGTGACAGAAAATCTGCCCTCAATGCAACACCCATAGGGAAAACAGTTACTATCTTTGGGCAACTCTTAAAACAAAATTACATGGAATAATATCAAGCTCAATCATAGAACTAAGAAGCTATTTTTAATATATATACCCTCTCAGCATCTTATTGCAGCAGCTGTGGAACATAGACAACACATAGCGATCAAGAAAGGAAGTTCAAACATCCTTATGTTTTCACGATCTCATGAAAGGACAAAATCACAAATGTGGCCAACCTGTCAAAGGAAAATCAACACCAAAATTGGTAGTGTAGTGCACAGCGAGGAAGGTTACCTCAAAGTACAACGGCACATTGATCAGATGGGCCAAGGAGTGACAGATGGAGTTTTAATTTAGATAAATATGAAATGTTGCATTTTGGAAAGGCAAATCAAAGCAAGACTTATACATTTAATGGCAAGGTCCTGGGGAATGTTGCTGAACAAAGAGACTTTGGAGTGCAGGTTCATAGTTCCTTGAAAGTGGAGTCACAGGTATAAAGGATAGTGATGAAAGCATCTGGCATGCTTGCCTTTATTGGTCAGTGCATTGAGTACAAGGAGTTAAGAGGTCATGTTGTGGCTGTACAGGACATTGGTTAGGCCACTTTTGGAATACGGAATTCAATTCTGGTCTCTCTGATATAGGAAGGATGTTGCGAAATTTGAAAGGGTCCCGAAGAGATTTACAAGGTTATTGCCACAGTTGGAGGGCTTGAGCTATAGGGAGAACCTGAATAGCCCAGGGCTATTTTCCCTGGAGCGTTGGAGGCTGAGAGGCGACCTTATAGAAGTTTATAATATCATGTGGGGCATGGATAGGGTGAATAGTGTTTTCTCCAAGGTAGGGTAGTCCAGAACTAGAGGGCATAGGTTTACGGTGAGAGGGGAAAGATTTAAAAGGGACCTAAGGGGCACCTTTTTCACACAGAGGGTGGTACATGTCTGGATGAGCTGCCAGAGGAAGTGGTGGACGCTGGTACAACTGTCACATTTAAAATGCATCTGGATGGGTACATGAATCGGAAAGGTTTATTGAGGGACATGGGCCAAATGCTGGCAAAAGGGACTGGATTATCTGGTTGGCATGGACTCACTGGACCAAAGCGTCTGTTTCCATGCTGTACAGCTCTATGACTCTACAACCAAAGTGTTGAATTGCCCAGCTGCCAAATTTTACAATCCAAAAACTGAAGCTTAGCAGGTCTGGCAACATCTGCGGGGAGAAAGCCAAGTTAACATTTTGAGTCTGGACTTATAATTAGTCAGACCTGCTGAGTTTTGCCAGAAATTTCTGTTTTTGTTTCATATCTCCAACGTCTGCAGATACGTTTTATTTTCTTTTTCAGTTCACCCATTCATGGAATTCTTCAATCATTTTTAAAAGGGAAGAAAAACTACCACCAATTTATTGAATTTTCTTCTGTTACATTTCCCAATTTTTATCCTATCTCACATATTAAAAGCAAACATCAGGAAAAAGGATTCTGCAAGAATCTCTTACCCACTGGCATAGACAATGATTCAACAAAAATGAAAATTCCAAGAAAGAAAAAGTAGCAAGATAAAAAGAAAACCTTACACCTACACTTGACTAACTTGAATTACTGGAAAATCAAGAGGACCCTGAGATCCTGAAAAGTTCAGAGGTCAAAGATTTGACCTATCTCCTGTCAAGAAAGTCTGTAAGACATCCTACCAAATGAATAACCCGTAACACTGTGCACCATTATTGCAGGGTACTGAAAAACATACAGAAAACAGATTGTTAAATTTGTAAAGATAACCATGGGGAACAATAAGAATCACTGGTCACTTTTTGATCAAGTACAAGGAAATCAATATACACTTACACCCAGGTAGAATTAAAAACTACAAATTTACACCTATTCTAAATAAAGAATTCTTAGTACTGTACATTCATCACCCAACGCGCAAGTCAGCTGTCACTGTTGATGATGTAACTTACAAATCACTGAGCTAAGATGGAAGAAATGGCAACCGAAGATCGACAAAAATCTTTATTACCTCTGTAACAAAGAGCATGTGTAAAAGGGAGATACAGTTTGATTTTTTTTTGAAAAAGTTGAGATAAATTCAAAGGCAACCAGTCGGAAAGTTTGAATTACTCCACAGTACGTGCCCAAATTCCACGTTTCTTGTACATATCAATCTTAGCTCTATGGTTAGCGTATCCTCAAGCTTGGGAAAAAAAGGTCAATAAAACAGAACAATTTGTGCATTGAAGTTTTCATTTTGCAAATATCAGACATATTCTCAATTAATTATATTGCAAAGCATTTCGTAATATCAGTAAACTTCACACCAAAAGTAATGAATGCCTCTGTTTTATGTAAGTCGTCTCCATTAATATCCCACTTTTAAGTCCAAACGTACACCAACCTGAGAAAGAAGGAAGCTTCAAGACATCGCTCAAAAGCATCTATTTGTTTCAAAGTACCAGTGCATTTCTATCTTCTGCTATATCGCACTATTGACCTACATAAAGCCAGTTACGCAATCACCAAGATCGTAATGCGCCAGATTTCTATTGTATTCAATCGGTGATTATTACCAGGGCGACAGTGAGGGGCAAAAGGAGGGAACAAAAATAAATTCGCACTAAGACACGAAACTGAACCTGTTGACGAACCGTGTTAGCTTAAAAAAAACTCATCCTTCCCTCCACCACTCCCTCCCATAGTTCTAAGGGCAGGCAGTGACACAGGAGAAAATACTAAATTAGCTTCAAATAATTTCATCAAGACAAAAAAAAAGAAAGTGACCCAACCAAAAAGAAAACAAACCTGGCGTAATCAGGCTTTAAAAATATGGACACACCTGGTGATTTTATCTGAAGTAATTGCGCTGAGAAGGGGGCTGTTTCAGAAGGCGCTGATCTTTTTTAATAAAAAAGGGATTTTTTTGTAAACCGGCGGGAAGAATGAGCGGCCCGGAGTTTGGGGGAAAACATGGGATATTGGAGGGGGGGGGAGGTTAAACCCTCACCGGCCGTCTTATCCCCGCCCCCCTCCGCTCTGGCTGGGATTAGGCCGCAGAGCCTGGGCCTTTCCCCGAGGCCGGTTCCCCACCGGCCTGTTCACAAGCTGCCGTACTCCGCAGGGTGTGCACGACCGGCGACAGGGAGGTGAAAGAAGGGCGGGAAGAAATCAAAAGGCGCCGCCAACTCCGATCTGCCAGCCCCCGGCCAAGAGAGCCCTCCGTCCCCGGGAGCCCTCACCTGCTCACGTCGAGTTCGATCCGTTCGGGTCGGGCCGCTCACACCGTTACCACCATTGTTAGAGTGGGAGAAACAAGCGGAAACAGGAAACCAGCACAGTATCCCGCCGCTTCTCTCATCCGCCGGCAGGTGGGAACCGTTACCCAAAACCATCCCTCCAGCCCGCACAACGCCTTTCCTGGAGAAAGGTTCCGGGCAGGACATCATCGCCTCTGCAAGAGGAATGAATCAAAGCAGAATTTTTTTATTTTAAAAGAACTGCAGTTCATATTCCTACGCATTTGGTTATATTTACTGTCATATTAAAGCAGATGTTTAAATATACAAAAAATAAGTAACCAGGAATTTCTCAGCAACGACAAGGTGGTTGACTCTTAACTGCCCCCTGGGCAATTAGGGATAGACAATTGGCCCAGCCAGCGATGTGCTCATCTTGTGAATTAATAATAATAATGAAGAAAGGTCAGACAGCAGCTGTGGAGAGAATGTGATGAAATCCTCTCTTTTATCTAAATATTTTCTATTCTGCCTGTTCAGAGACACACTTCTGGAGCAGGTGGGGTGTAAACCCCGGTCTCCTGGCATAAGAGCACTGTTATTCCCAGTGTACCCCAGCAGGTAGTGAACATTGCGGGAATAGACAGGTCCAAGCACTTTCTTCATTTGAGTTCCAATATTTAAAATTCAGTCCTGCCAAGGAACAAGATCAGGCTTGTTGCAATGAGTCGCTCAGAATATTTCATGGGTTTCAAGAATTCAAGAGTTTCATGTGGTTAGAGAGTGAGTAAGAGCGCCAAAAGCAGGGTCCATGAGAAATCTGATGTTGAGAACACTGCTCTTTCTGTATTGTGAAGCTCAGAGAAAAGTCCGGCAGAACATTGGATAATTCTGAGCAGCACAATGTTGGAGTCAGTGCTCTGGAATGTCCTGGAAACTGAGGACCTCGGAATAAAGTTGCAGTCAATTAATACCTCACTCTAGCTGAAGATGGTGGTTGAAAACCCCGGAAATAGTATTTGCTTTGCACAGCTGAGCGAACTTAAAACTCAAAAAATTTCAGTAGCAATGCTAACTTGGTGAAGCTATCTGTGAAAAGTTGCAATTGATCCTGATAGCAAGTGCTAGAATGCAGATTCCAAATTTTAATGAGATCTGGTGTTCTTCAGTGTCCCTAATCTTGACTAGGTAGGGGGTAAATTGCTGAGAATCTGCGCAATCTGATTGTAGTTGCTACGTGATGTGCTCAAACACAATTAGTCTGCAACCCATGTAGGTTTGAGTTAGTTTTCAATAATTGTGACTTGATTAAACAAGTGAGGAATTAACTATATATTAGTACCATAAGATAAAGGAGCAGTATCAGGCCTTCTGGTCTACTGAGCCTGCTCATCATTCGATCATGTTTACAGAGTCGCAGAGCTGTACAGCATGGAAACAGACCCTTCAGTCCAAATCATCCATGTCAACCAGATATCTTAAATTAATCTAGTCCCATTTCCCAGCATTTGGCCTATATCCCTCTAAACCTTTCCTATTCATTTACCCATCCAGATGCCTTTTAAATGTTGTAATTGTACCAGCCTCTACCACTTCCTCTGGCATCCCATTCCATACATGCACCATCCTCTGCGTGAAAAAATTGCCCCTTAGGTACCTTTTAAATCTCTCCCCTCTCACCTCAAACTTATGCCCTCTAGTTTTGGACTCCACTACCCCAGGGAAAAGACCTTGTCTATTCCTCTTATCCATAGCCCTCATGATTTTATAAACTTCTATAAGGTCACCCCTCAGACTCTGGCCCTCCAGGGAAAATAACCCCAGCCTATTCAGCCTCTCCCTATAGCTCAAGCCCTCCAACCCTGGCAACATCCTCGTAAATCTTTTCTGAACCCTTTCAAGTTTCACAACATCCTTCCTATAGCAGAGAGATCAGAAATGCATGCAGGTTTCCAAAAGTGGCCTAACCAATGTTCAACCAACCAGAACATGACCTCCTAAGTCCTATACTCAATGCACTGACCAATAAAGGCAAGCATACCAAACACCTTCTTCACTATCCTACCTATCTGTGACTCTACTTTCAAAGAACTATGAACCTGTGCTCCAAGGTCTCTTTGTTCAGCAACACCCTCAGCAACAATACCATGAAGTGTATAAGTGCTGCCCTGATTTGCCTTTCCAAAATGCAGTACCTCACATTTATCTAAATTAAACTCTTGTCTGTAACACCTCGGCCCACCAGCCCATCTTATCAAGATCCCATTGTCATCTGAGGTAACCTTCTCGGCTGTCCACGAAACCACCAATTTTGGTTGTCATCTGAAAAATTACTAACCATACCTCCTATGTTCACATCCAAATCATTTATATAAATGATGACTAAGCAGTGGACCCAATACCGATACTTGAGGCTGGTCACAGGCCTCCAGTCCAAAAAAAACCCTCCATCACCACACTCTGTCTCCTATCATTAAGTTAATTCTGTATCCAAATGGCTAGTTCTATATTCCATGTGAGCTAACCTTGCTAACCAGTCTACAATGCAGAACCTTCTTGAATGCCTTACTGAAGTCCATCTAGATCATGTTCACCACTTTGCCTTCATTAATCCTTTTCATTGCTTATTCAAAAATATATATTTCTCAACCGTATTCTTTTGCCTTCTCCTGTTAACCATTGACCCCATTACCAATCAAGAACCTATCTACCTCTGTTTTAAATACACTCAGTGACTTGGCCTCCACAGCCCTCTACAGCAATGAATTCCACAGATTCACCACACTCTGGCTAAAGAAATTTCTCAGTTCTAAAGGGTCATGCTTTCGATCTGAAGCAGTGCCCTCAGGTCCTGGTCTCTCCTACTAGTGGAAAATTCTTCTCCGCGTCCACTCTACTCAGGCCTCTTAAGTTTCAATGAGAAACCCCACCCCCTCTCCCCCATCCTTCTTAACTCCCGTGCAGCACCTTATCAAAGGCCTTCTGGAAATCCAAATAGATCATATCCACTCCCTCTCCTTTGTATAATTTGCTTGTTACCTCCTCAAAGCCTTTTGACAGATTTGTCAGGCATGACCTCCCCTTCATAATGCCATGCTGACTCAGCCCTATTTTACCATGGACTTCCAAGTACTCTGTAGTCTTATCCTTATTAGCAGACTTTAAAATCTAACCAACAACCAAGTTTAGGCTAACCAGTCTGTCATCTCCCATCTTCTGCCTCCCTCCCATCTTAAACAGGAGTATTACATTAGCATTTTCTAGTCCTCTGGGACCTTCCCTGACTCCAGTGGTTCCTGAAAGATCGCCACCAATGCTTCCACGATTGCTTTAGCTATCTCCATCAGAACTCTGGTGTGCAGTCCATAAGGTGCAGATGTTTTATGCATCTTCAGACATTTCAGTTTTCCCAGCACTCTCTCTTTAGTGATGACCGCAACATTCACTCTGCCCCCTTGAAGTTCTGATATGATACTGGTATCTTCCACCATGAAGACTCATGCAAAGTACCTATTAGGTTCCTCCACCATTTCTCTAATACTAAATTATATTCTGCTTAAAATTGTTTATATAGGGAAGAATAACATTACGGCCCAGGTCAAAAGTAAGGTTTATGGTGGTTTATGCTTCAAGCGATTGTAACTCTGGGCTAGGTGAAAAGCTATTAAGCGGCTGCATCTGGAAAGGATCTTAACAACTAATCTGGAGTAGTAGACCTTTAGATGAGCACTCTCAACTCAATCTATAATTGTACTTTAGAGGGTCTTGTTACACAATGGTAGCGTTCCAACCTCTGGGCCAGAAGATCCACATTCTAGTCCCATCTACTAGAGGTATGTCAGAACATGTCTGATTATCATTGCAATTGACCTATATCTTACAATTAAAGTTGAAGTGAAGGTTAAAACCTAAAATCTTACGCTCTTGTTGCTTCATTCTAACATCTCAACATTAACAATACTGTATATATTTTATACACTGAATTATAAGGTTATTGTCATTAGTTTAAAAACATGAAATTTTGTAGCTTTATTCACATAGTATAAACCTGGAATCACACTCTTTGTCTACTTTAAGTTTCTGGCCTCCAGCCAAATCATAGCGTAAATTTAGCGGTGTGACCATGACTTGGCAACAGAAACAGAGTTAACATTCCATCTTGAATAAAACTTTCTCAGAACCCAAGCTGGTATTTTGACAGTTGTAAGTTGACAATCATTTTTGCAATCCAAGTTGGTAAAACAGAGAGAGAAGTCATTTAAACAAATGGAGCTGTGCTCATTTGCAGGAGTGACACTCATAAAAATAGCTCACATTTTTAAGCCAAGGTTTGTAAATCAAAATAGATAAGAAGACACTCATCCAGCATTAGTGCTAATCATCTAGCAAACACACATATTCAGACATGCCAACTGTCTCACATTTATTGTGAAAGACAGTTACAAAGTGAAATGAAACCTCACTCATGTTCTCATGCCACGTGAAAACTCATGATTTTTCACACTATCATTCATAAAGGCTGTTAAGTGCTGCTCCCCCACAATAGATCATGTATCGTCAGATTCCCAGATTGTTGGTGGGAGTAGGCCAATGTTTAAGTGCAGGTTGAAAGAAGAGACTGGGTGAATAAGCCTTTATACGTCGGGTATTTAAGTGCTGGCCTTGTGAGCTCCTCCAGTCCTACAAAAGTCCAAAATATATGCATCATTTAATTCTGGGATCTTGAGCATTCCCAAATTGCTCCAAGTGTGGCTGTGCCTTCAGTTTTCTATGTACGCCATAAACTCTGGAATTCTCTAACTAACTCTCTCTACCTTACTTCCCTCCTTTAAGATACTCATTAAAAAAAAACCCTTTGGTCGAGCTTTGACCATCAGCCCAAAAATCACCTCCTGTGGCTAATTTTGTTCTAATTTTCATCCTAAGAAGCAACATGGGGATCTTTTATTACACATTAAAGATAATATATGAATACAAGTTGTTTCAAGCAATGGTAAAAGGTTAAAACTGACCAGCAGCAGGCTAAATGTGGCAACGGTAAACCCAAGCACCACAGTCAGTTAGCCATGTCTCACAGCAAGCATTGTCCATGTATCACCAGCCCAAGATGAAGGTTAAAGCTGTCAACATGAATTTAAAGCAGAATGCGGCAGAAGTGGCTGGTTCAGCTTTTAAGATAGTCTGAAGTGCTCATTAGGGATGTGATGGGAAGAAATACAGATTGAGAAAGGCATTTATACTTTTTATCAGGGGATATATTTGGGATTAACAGAGGAAGGTGACTAGTTGTTATGATATTGAATACAGAGTCGAACTCTGACTTACAATTTACAAAAAAAAACTTCAATACGGGGAAAACCATAAGGATCAAATACAGAGATCTTTTTGCACACATTTTGTGAATAATAGGTCTCTGATTGGTTACATGATGATGACTTTCGCGCCAACCAGTTGATAGAAGCAACAAAAGACTTGAGCATCTGTTTAGTCACTTTATTTTGTGCCTCACTTAAATGACTTAAATGACATTTAAGTCATTTAAAGAGAATGAATCTTTTAGTCCTGGTATCTAGTTTCAGTGATTTTCATTACTGTACTATTTTTGTTGTGACCTGAATTTTATTTGGACTTTAACAATGTTTTAGAATATAGGACAGCAAAAAAAAATTGTGTACAAAAAAAAAGTTGCTTGAAAAGCTTAGCAGGTCTGGCAGAATCTGTGAAGAAAAAATCAGAGTTAACTTTTCAGGTCCAGTGACCCCTCCTCAGAACACCAGACCCAAAATGTTAACTCTGTTTTTTTCTTCACAGATGCTGCCAGACCTGCTGAGCTTTTCCAGCAACTTTGTTTTTGTTCCTGATTTACATCATCTGCAGTTCTTTCGGTTTTCAAAAAAAAATTGTGGCCCATCTGGTTGGGACCGGTTTTGTATTGTAGAGTTTTTTTTGAACAAGTATAGGTCTTTATGTGTACATGATATACTACTGTAAATTTGTGTTTGTGAGCTGAAGGTGATAATCGAAAACAAAAGGTTTTTGTAGCCTTTTATTTATAGAATCATATTACAATACAGATATGTTTAATTTGGCCTATCTCATTGTTCAACGTTTTTTTTAAAGGGTGGCCTTTCTATGTGCTATTGAAATGATGAATTAAATATAGAAAGTATATGTTACGGAAAATAATCCCACAAGTGATATTAGAAAACTATAAATAGAAAGCATAAATTGGTTTTCACTGCTATGAGCTGTAATTTCATTTACACCATTTCTTCTGCGGCATTGTATGTTGCTATCAATTCTACCAACTCTACTGTTTCAGATGTTTCAACATGATTATCTTAAATTATTTTATATGGTACAGGCATTCTGTTGTGATGAAATTGTTGAGGATGTCGTCGTTGAATGTCTTGTTACATTGCACGGAAAATGAGTAGCAGCAGACACTCTTGAAAGAAGATTAAAAGATTTACTAAAATGGTCCCAGTGATGAGGCATAACAGTGATATGAAAAGACCGGAGAAAATGATGATGTTCCCCAACAGCAGAAAAGGCTCTGAGGAGAGTTGATAAGAGTGTTTAAAATCATGAAGGATCATTTTACAGTAAATAAAGAGAAACTGTTTTCTATGGCTAGAGGGTTGATTATCAGAAATCAGAAAATCCCTACATTGTGGCAACAGGCCATTCAGCCCATTGAGACCACACCAGACCTCCAAAGAGCATCCTACCCAAATCCTTCTATCCTTTCCCTGTAACCCTGCATTTCTCATGGCTAATCCACCTAACTTACACATCCCTGGAGTCTATGGGGTAATTTAGCATAGACAATCCACCTAACTGGCACACCTTCAGACTCTGGAGGAAACCAGATCACCTAGAGAGAGAGCCTGCAAACTCCACATGGACAGTCACCTAAGGGCGGAACCGAACCTGGGTCTCTGGTGCTTTAGAATATAGAACATTGAATCTACAGTGTGGAAACAGGCCCTTCAGCCCAACAAGTCCACACTGATCCTTGGAGCATCCCACCCAGGCCTATCCCCTTATAACCCACCTAAGCTACACCTCCCTGAACACTACGGGCAATTTAGCATGACCAGTCCACCTAACCTGCACATCTTTGGACTGCGGGAGGAAACTGGAGTACCTGGAGGATACCCATGCAGACGCGGGGAGAATGTTCAAACTCCACAGGGACAGTTGCCTGAGGGGACTCAAACCTGTGTCCCTGGCGCTGTGAGGTAGCAATGTTAACGACTCAGCCACTGTGCCATCAAGATTTAAAGCTGATCTGCAAAATGACCAGTGGTGATATGATGAAAATATCTCTATGCAATGAATAGTTAGGATTTGGAATTTATTCCTGATAGGGCGGTGGCTACAGATTTATTAATTGCCTTCAAAAGGGAAATTGATAAATATTTCACAAGGACACATTTGCTGAGATAAGGGGAAATAGCAGCATTTGGAAAGTAGGATGAGCAGAATTGTTCCTTGAAAGAGATGACACACGCCCAGTGATACAATTCCACAGCTCTACGGTTGTCCCTACCACCCACAAACCAGCAGCAGTGGTTGGAGGCCTCCACACTAACAGAGCCTGAAGCATCTGAAACTGAAAAAACAACATTGACCAGCAGTAAATAGTGTCAAACTTAAATTTCTTTTGTTTGTTCACAGGAAGTGGGCTTCACTGGCTGGGTAAGCGTAGCTGCCCTTGAGAAGGTGGTGTGAGCCATCTTCTTGAACCACTGCATTTCATGTTTTGTAGCTCCACCCATGAATGTAGTAATGTCTTACAGAACGGCCTGGATTCCAAGGATGTGCTCTGCTGAGGTCATGTGGTTGTTGGTGTGCAATGACTACTTCACATTAAAACAAATTACGTACAGTCATTTTCCATTCGTCAAAATGAAGTTTGGGTCATAGGAATATTGGATCACTGGAGCAGGAATAGACCATTCAACACTTCAAGCCTGCTCATGGCTGATCATCTACTTCAATGCCATATTCCCATGCTATCCTTATGATGTCATTTGTAATTGTTAAATACTGAAAGGCTCTGAAGGTAACACAGACATGACATTTGGCATAGTTTTGTTTGCCTTTATAATGATATACCAACATTGTATGGTCAAAATTAACAAATCTTCTCAGGTACTTCTTTAATATTGTCAGGGCATCCTTGGAGGATGACCTGTTGCAAATCTTATAGCTGATCATCTTTTGCAGTGGTGAATTGAAACTGTTCACACTGGCTCTGGCCAAGTGCAAGCAAGATTTTTAGAGCTCTTTTCTCAGAATTATCTATCACTTGATCAGTGAGATAAAACTGCGTACATTGTTTGAATAGTTGTAATTCAGTAAAGGTGTTACTAGATGCCTGTTCTATAATAGAGTTTCTACTATCCATGGTCCTTCCTTAAAAGTGCTGGACTGGTCTTTTAAGCTGAGATTCTGTAGCTGTTGTTTTGAGAGATTGGTTTCTTTTGTATCAACTGGTAGGAGAAGAGTGTTCTAGCCTCCAGTTGACTTTGTGTTTTAGCTCAAAGGTGCCCTGCAGCCTTTTCATCTTTACTTTCATTTCCTTTAATTAAAGCAATTATTAGAGGTTTCTTTTGTCTTGAAAGAGCTTATATTCTAATCAAAAAGAAATTAGTTCTGTTTTTCTGGTAGTTCAAGTGCTATCTACAGATCTATATAGCTCTCTGTACTCATAGAAACTGATGCTATGTAAAGGTGAGCAATTCTCCCTCTGTTCAGGTTCTGTGTTGTCCACAAATATTGTCTGGCTGGTATTCAATTAGTTTTCCAAATGTCTACCATCAAGCTATTAGAATCTTTCCTGGACAGCCACTGTTCCTAACATGGTGTGAGTTTGTCTCTGATAGGTATTGTGGTAATGCTTATTTTATCTCCTGTAGTATAAACTGAATATCAATGTTGCAGTTTTGAAGAATCCAACAGATATCTTAAACAACTAATTATTATGTAGGTGAAGGCAGTGGCATAGTAGAATGAATTTTAAAATATGTACATTGCATCCCTCAAGCACATAGTTCCTGTGTGAGTATTAAGCTAATAATTTGCAACATCCTTCTAGTTGAGTGTCTTGCTTCAAGTAATCCAAGGTAAGATCAAATAGGCGATTTTTATACACCTATGTCACAACCTATGATGTAGCAATTATATCATCAGCTCATCTTTTAAAGGTGTACTTACATACTGACCAGTAAACATAACCCATCTGGTTCACTAATGTCCTTCAGGGGAGGAAATCTGCCACCTTCACCTGGTCTGGCCTACATGTGACTCCAGACCCACAGCAATGTGGTTGACTCTCAACCGCCCTCTGAAATGGCCTAGCAAGCCACTCAGTTGTACCAATCACTACAAAGTCTCAAAGAAATGAAACTGGACAGATAACCCGGCATTGACCTAGGCACCGGAAAAGACAAAGGCAGAAACAGCCCTGTCGACCCTGCAAAGTCCTCCTCACTAACACCTGGGGGCTAGTGCCAAAATTGGGAGAGCTGTCTCACAGACTAGTTAAGCAACAGCCTGACATTGTCATACTCACAGAATCATACCTTACAAACAATGTCCCAGACACCACAATCACCATCCCTAGATATGTCCTGTCTCACCGGCAGGACAGACCCAGCAGAGAGGGCAGCACAGTGGTATACAGTTGGAAGGGAGTTACCATGGGAGTCCTCAACATTGACTCCAGACCCCATGAAGTCCCATGGCTTCAAGTTAAACATGGGCAAGGAAATCTCCTGCTGATTACCACATCCGTCCTCCCTCAGCTGATGAATCAGTACTCCTCCATGTTGAACAACATTTGGAGGGAGCACTAAGGATGGCAAGGACACAAAATGTACTCTAGGTGAGGGATTTCAGCATCCACCACCAAGAGTGGCTCGGCAGCAGTACTACTGATCGAGCTGGTCGGATCCTACAGGACATAGCTGCTAGACTGGGTCTGCAGCAGATGGTGAGAAAACCAATAAGAGGGAAAAACATACTTGACCTCATCCTTACTAATCTGCCAGCTGCAGTTGCATCTGTCCATGACAGTATCAATAAGAGTGACTATCGCACAGTCCTTGTGGAGACGAAGTCCCACCTTCAAATTAAGAACAACCTCCATCGTGTTGTGTGGCACTATCACTGTGCTAAATGGGACAGACTTCGCACCAATCTAGCAACTCAAGACTGGGCATCCATGAGGCGCTGTGGGCCATCAACAGCAGCAGAATTGTACTCCAACACAATCTGTAACCACATGGCCCGGCATATCCCCCACTCAACCATTACCATCAAGCCAGGGCTTCAACCCTGGTTCAATGAACAGCGTAGGGGGGCATGCCAGAAGCAGCACCAGGGATACCTGAAGATGGGGTATCAACCAAGTGAAGCCACCAAACAGGACTACTTGCATGCCAGACTGCCAAAGCAGCAAGTGATAGCCAGATCTAAGCAATCCCACAACCAACGGATCAGATGTAAGCTCTGCAGTCCTGCCACATCCAGTCATGAATGGTGGTGGACAATTAAACAACTCACTGGAGGAGGAGGCTGCACAAATATCCCCATCCTCAATGATGGAAGAGACCAGCACATCAGTCAAAAGATACGGCTGAAGCATTCGCAGCAATATTCAGCCAGAAGTGCCAAGTGGACGATCCATCTCGGCCTCCTCCAGTGATCCCCAGCATCACAGATACCAGTCTTCAGCCAATTCGATTTGCTCCACATGATATCAAGAAACGGTTGCAGACACTGGATACTGCAAAGGCTACCGGCCCTGACAACATCCTGGCAATCGTAATGAAGACTTGTGCTCCAGAACTTGCCGCTCCCTTAGCCAAGCTGTTCCAGTATAGTTACAACATTGGCATTTACCCAACAATGTGAAAAATTGCCCAAGTATGTCCTGCACATAAAAAGCAGGACAAATCCAACCCGGCCAATTACAGTCCCATCAGTATCCTCTCGATCATCAGTAAAATGATGGAAGGTGTTATCAACAGTGCTATCAAGCAGCACCTGCTCAGAAATAACCTGCTCAATGATGCCCAGTTTGGGTTCTGCTAGGGCCACTCAGCTCCTGACCTCATTACAGCCGAGGTTCAAAAATGAACAAAAGAGCTAAATTCCAGAGGTGAGGTGAGAGTGATATCAAGGCTGCATTCAACCGAGTGATGCATCAAGGAGCCCTAGCAAAACTGGAATCAATGGGTATCAGGGGGCAAACGCTCCGGTGGTTGGAGTCGTACCTGACACATAGGAAGATGGTCGTGGTTGTGGGAGGTCAATCAATTCAGCTCCAGGACATCTCTGCAGGTGTTCCTCAGGGTAGTGTCCTAGGCCCAACGATCTTCAGCTGCTTCATCAATGACCTTCCCTCCACCATAACGTCAGAAGTGGGGATGTTCACCGATGATTGCACAATGTTCAGCACCATTCGTGACTCCTCAGACACTGAAGCAGTCCATGTTCATATGCAACAAGATCTGGACAATATCCAGGTTTGGGCTGACAGGTGGCAAGTGACATTCGTGCCACACAAATGCCAGGATATGACCATCACCAAAAGGAGACAATCTGACCACCACCCCTTGACATTCAATGGTGTTACCATTACTGAATCCCCCACTGTCAACATCCTGGGGGTTACCATTGACCAGACTCTACTGGACTCACCACATTAACAGTGTGGCTACAAGAGTAGGCCAGAAGCTGGGAATACTGTGGCGAGTAACTCACCTCCTGACTCTTCAAACTTGTCCACCATCTACAAAGCACAAGTCAGGAGTGTGATGGAATACTCCCCACTTGCCTGGATGAGTGCAGCCTCAACAACACTCAAGAAGCTTGACACCATCCAAGACAAAGCAGCCCATTTGACTAGCACTACATCCACAAGCATTCACTCCCTCCACCACCAACGCTCAGTAGCAGTGTACTATCTACAAGATGCACTGCAGAAATTCACCAAAGATCCTCAGACAGCACCTTCCAAATCCATGACCACTTCCGTCTAGAAGGACAAGGGCAGCAAATATATGGGAACACCACCATCTCCAAGTTCCTTTCCAAGTCACTCACCATCCTGACTTGGAAATATATCGCCGTTCCTTCACTGTCGCTGGGTCAAAATCCTGGAATTCACTCCCTAATAGCATTGTGGGAGGAATGCAGCAGTTCAAGAAGGCAGCTTACCACCACCTTCTCAAAGGCAAGAAATGCTGGCCAGCCAGCGACGCCCACGTCCCACGAAATGAAAAGAAAAAAGAACACAACAGACCAAGGTCCCGCTCTATATGGCATTTGACTCGCAACAATGATCCCACATTATAAACAATCATGCACATATATCTCCTATTTATTGAAATGATGATTGGGACAGGAATATGGCATTTAGTTCCTCAAGCCTGCCCGTCATTTTAGATCACGGCTGATCATCCACCTCCAGGCCATATTCCTGCAGTATTTCCCTATCCCTTGATGTCATCAATAATTAGAAATCCAGCAATCTCCGTCCCAAGAACTTTCTAAATGATTGAACTTCCACAACCCTCCGGCATTGAAAATCCCAAAGATTCACCACACTCTGAGTGAAGAAGTTTTCCCTTATCTCAGTCTTAAAGCGTTTGTTTTTTATTCCGAAGTTGTGTCACCTGGTTCTGGACTCCTCTGCCAGGGGAATAATCTTCCTGCATCTAATCCGTACCTTTGAGAATTTTGTAAACTTTTGTGAGATCAGCATTCATTCCTCTAAACTCCAGATAATAAAGGGCCCGATCACCTGAATCTCTCCTCAGAGGACAGTCCCACCATCCCAGAAATCAGCCTGGTGAACCCCCACCAAACTCCTTCAATAGCAGGTATATCTTTCCTGAGGCAACGAGACCAATAATGCATACTCCAGGCTTTCACAGGTTGGCTTTTGCCATCAATATTTATTTTGTCTGGCACGTCAGTGAATCCCTCCAACCCATCCCGCTCTCTGGAATGAGTGAGTGTCTCATGACTGCCCAACTCATCCAAAGGAGAAATCAGCTTGTCATTATTATCAGTATATACCCTCTTGCAATGAAAGAGAAAGTGGAATGAATCTACATTGACCTGGACCAAACCCTCGCCCAACTCCCAGTGGGTGACAACTGATCCTCGGACATTTCACTGGCACGGTCAGGAAGGACTTGAATATCCAGAAGGAAATGATTGTTAACAAAGGATCAGGGAAAGCAAACACCAGTGCAGTTAGTCATTAGACAAACACAAGCAATGGCCATGATCCAGATACTGTGATTGCTCTACTGTGTCATCATTTGCGCAAAGGACTCCAGAAATATGTACCTCATCCACAGTAAGTTAGGTACTGCTTTTTGTCATAGTGAATTCCACAGGCTCATCAATTTCTGGATAAAGAAATTCTCCTCATCTCAGTCCTAAATGCTTTACCCCATATCCTTAGACTGTGACCTCTGGTTCTGGACTCCCAGTCATCAAGAAAGCCTTTGTGCGTTTACGCTGTCTATTTCCGTTAGAATTTTGTAAGTTCCTGTGAGATCAGTTCCCACCCCTAACCCCCCACCCCCATTCCCTGAACTCCAGCGAATTCTCCTTGTCAGTCAGTCCCACCATCCCAGGAATCCATCTGGTAAGCCTTCACTGCATTCCCTGTATGTCAATAGTCTTCAGATAAGGAGCTCCAAACTGCACACGGTATTCCAGATGAGGTCTCACCAAGGCCCTGCATAATTGCAGCAAGACATCCTTGCTCCTGTACTTGAATTGTCTTGCTATGAAGGCTAACGTACCATTTACCTTTTTTGCTGTCTGCTTCATCTTCAGTGACCGATGTACAAGAACACCCAGGTCTTGTTGTACATTCTCCTCAATTTATAACCATTCAGATAATAATCAAACTTCCTGCTTCTGCTTCCAAAGTGGATAACTTCAAATTCATTCACATTATTATGCATTTGTCATGCATTTGCCCACTCATTCAACTTGTCTGAATCACACTGAAGCATCTCTGCATCCTCCTTACAGCTCATCCTCCCAACCAGCTTTGTGTCATCTGCAGATGTTTAGTTCCTTCATCTAAATCATTGATACATATTGTGAATAGCGGGGGTCTTAGCACTGGTCCCTATGGTAGCCCACTAGTCACTGCCCACTATTCGAAAAAGGCCAGTTTAGAATCATAGAACTCTTACAGTGTGGAAGCAGCCCATTCGACCCATCAAGTCTACACAGACCCTCTGAAGAGCATCCCACCCAGGTCCATCCCTCTAGCCTATCCCTGTGACCCTACATTTCCCATGGCCAATCCATCTAACCTGCACATCTGTAGGAGAAACCCACGCAGACATAGGGAAACTGTGCAATCTCCACACAGACAGTTGCCCAAGGATGGAATCGAACCTGGGTCCCTGCTGACCACTGTGCCACCCCTTTATTCTGACTCTTTCTTTCCTGTCTGCTAACTAGTTTTCTATTCATTTCAATGCACTACCCCCAATCCCATGCACTTTACAGATTAAAGTGGGACTTTGTCAAAAGTCTTCTGAAAGACCAAATAAATTACATCCTCTGGCTCCCCTGTTCAACTCTTATGAATTACATCCTTGAAGAATTCCAGTAGATTTGTCAATTATGATTTCCCCTTCAGAAATCCATCCTCATGCTGTCTGATCCTGCAACTGTTTTGCATGCGCTCTGCTATTAAATCTTTTATAATGCACTCTAGCATTTTCACTACTACCAAAACCAGGCTGACCAGTCTATAATTCCTGGTATTCCCCTGCCTCCCTTTTTAAATAGAGATTAAATTAACTACCTTCCATTCTGTAGGAGGAGTTCCAGATTCCATAGAATCTATAATCTCTAGGGCCTGGGGATTTTTCTGCCTTCAACCCCATCAATTTCCCCAACATCATTTCTGGCTAATACTTATTACCTTACTTTCACTAAACCTTGTGATCCTCAATATTTTTGGTATGTTATTTAGACAGTATTAAGACCATAAGATATAGGACCAGAATTAGGCCATTAAGGCATCGAGTCTGCTTCGCAATTCGTTCATGGTTGATATGTTTCTCAACCCCATTCTCCAGCCTTCTCCCTGTAAGCCATTGATCCCCTTACCAATCAAAAAACCATCTATCTCTGTCTTAAATACACACAAAGTCTTGGTATCCACAGCCCTCAGTGGCAATGAATTCCACAGATTCACCACACTTTGGCTGAAGAAATTCCTCCTCACCTCTGTTCTGAAGTCCAATTTGTATGCCTCTTCTTTGGTTCTAATATTAACTCTAATGTATTTTGTAAGGTAAGCCATGGTTCAGCCACAATTCCCATTTTACTTTCGTGCTGGATAAGAATGAACGATTGTTGCAGTTCACCCATACACTCTTTGAATGTTTGCCATTGCTTTTCTACCATCATCCCTTTAAGTAATATTTTGCAATCTATCATAGCCAACTGGTGCTTCATACCATTATAGTTTCCTCCATTTAGGTTCAGGATACTAGTCTCAGAACCGACTATGTCATTCTCCATCTTGATAAGGAATTCTTTCATATTGTGGTCACTCATCCCCAAGTAGCCTCACACAACTAGTTTGCCAATTATTCCTTTCCCATGACACAATACACTAGATGGTTTCTCAATGTTATGGTCCAGAAAACTTTCCCGTGTACACTTGAGAAATTCCTCCTCAATGCTACCGTTACCAATTTGATTTGCCCAAACTATATGCAGTTTAAAGTCACACATGTTACAAAGGAGTGGTTGACCCCTCTCTGACAACTAACAATTTATTTATCTAAGTCTAACAATTAACAAATTAACAGAACTACTAACAAACTGAACAATTCCTCCTTAACTATTAATTACTCCCAAATAAAATAAAATTCTAATGGTATGCTGTTCCAATAGATACAAGCCCACTTATAAACCAAATCAATTTTAAAAAATTAAAGCTTAATCTCTTAAAATTATGGCTGGGATAAGTCTTCCGGAATGTTCTTCGCCTTCTCCACTGAATACCTCCCTCTGTTGAATTCTTGTGTCATGTATATTAGCTGAGGGTGCCGAAGTACCTTTAGGTAGATGGTACTTAACTTGAGATGTTAGAGATTTCTGAGAGGCAGTGATTTTCTCTTTCTTTAGAGCTGATGGCTGTTGAGAGCTGTTCCCTTAACAGATGGCAGTTTGTCCTCACACCAATTTTCAAATGCCCTCTTATTTTATACCCTTGAAGACCTATTAATGTCTTACAATAGGATTGGTCCGAGGTTGTCAAAACCATCAGATTTGTCTTTGTAAAAATACTGATTTGCTTGCTAACAGTATAGGCTTTTGATACAATGTGTCAATTTCAAGAACTTTCTGTGCATCTGCCGCTGTCTGCAGTCATTTTTTTAAGTCTCCAAAGCCCAAAAGCACACCTTTCAAAGGGCAGCCTTCCCTCATATCATTTTACAAACAAATTCCTAATGTTCTGCCTTCCAATTCACAAGTACTATACCAACTTTGCAACACCTCCCTCCTTAAGAAAAAAATGAACAATCATTACGAAAAGATGGCTTCATTTTCTTTTTCTCTAAATCTTAACACCATTATTACTAGATACACAGGTCATTAATCTCAAGTTACACACTTCATACTAATTCTGTGTACATATGTATAAGATTGAACACTACTGTGTCTATCGTATATACATTTTCCTTTTAAATCCACAATAACATACCTGCAATAACATTTCCACAACCTGCAACATGTACAGTCTGTAAGTTAAATGCTTGTCACATAAGACTCCAATGAAATAGTCTGGTGTCCTTGTCTTTGAATCTTTCCAAAAATGTCAAAGAGTTGTGATCAGTGTACACAACCGTCTCCGATATATTGTTTGCAACATAACCATTAAAATGTTGTAAGGCCAAACTCAATATCTCCTTTTCTATGGTTGACTATTTGCTGTGGTGGATATTGAGTTTCTTTGAAAAATAACCAATTGGCCTTTGAATTCCACAACACAATTAACATCACAGCTCCAACCCTTACATTGCTTGCTTCGATGGCGACTTTAAAGGGTTTCAAGAAATGTGGTATGGCTAAAACCGGTGCAGTGGTTAACACTGCTTTTAATTCTCAAATGCCACCTGGCATTGTTCTGTCCATTGAAATTTTGTGTTGGTCTTCAACAAATCCATCAGCAGTCCCAACACGCTCCTAAAGAATGGTACAAACTTCTGGTAGAATCCACTCAGTCCCAAAAATCATAGCATTACCTTCTTCTTGGAAATTCCTCGATGGCCTTGTCTTCACGTTCCTTGGTGTCATCCTTCCAAGTCCAATATTTGTCCTATGAATGTCAATTCCACCTTCGCAAATTCTGTCTTTGCCAAATTTATGACCAACTTTGTCTTCCATAATCTCTCAAAGAGCTCTGCCAAATGCGCCATGTGATCTGTTCACGAATGACTAAAGTTCACTAAGTCATCGATATAGATGACACAATGAGTAAATCATGCCACAACTCTGTTCATAAGTCTTTGAAATGTGGCTGGTGCGTTCTTCATTCTAAAGGGCATTACTTTAAATTGATACAGCCCATTTGGAGTTACAAAAATGGAAACTTCTTTTGGTCTCTCTGACAAATGTACTTGCCAGTAACCAGGAAGTAAGTCCAATGTTGTGATGTAATTGGCTTGACCTACTTTTTCCTCATAGCACTCCAGCCTTGGGATTGGGTATGAGTTTGATTTAGTCACGGAGTTGACCCTCTGATAGTCTACGCAGAATCATTGAATACCATCAGATTTGGGAACCAGCATTGTCAGCAAACTCCAATTGCTTTGACTTGTTTCAATGATGTCTTCTTGGAGCATCACTTCCACTTCCTTCTGTACCTGTGCAACTTAAGAGAGGATTAAATCTGCAGGGGTGTTGTTTTATCAGAAGAGCATTCCCTACGTCAATCGTACGTACTATAGTATTAGTCCTCCCCATTCTATCTCTACATATATCCTCATAGTGCTGAAACGAGCCTTTCATTTTCAGTTCTCTGTTCCTCAGACAGATGGCTTACTATCCTATCCCATTCCTTAAGGACTTTCTCATTATTTACTTTATTCTGAGGCACATTAAAATCCAAATCATCTGGATTTGATTCCTCACTCTGAGTGGCAGTAACTAATACCTGTTTCTCTGGTTCCTTTTCCCTGTCATAGTAAGGTTTCAGCATGTTCACATGACATACCTGATAATTTTTTCCTATCTGGCATCTTTACCAGATAATTTGCCTGACTTAATTTCTTCTCAATCTGGTAGGGACCACTAAACTTTGCATTGAAAGGATGCCCTACCACTGTTTACAGCACCAATGCTTTAGCTCAAAGGGGAAATGTACAAAGTTCAGATTTCTCATCTGCTTCTTTCTTCATTAGATGCTGTGCCACCTTCAAATGTTGTCTAGCTCATTCAACTACTCTGTTTAATCTTTCTGTCACCTCAGATACATAATCCAACTGTGAGATCTCTGATTTTGGACCTATCAAATTTTCCTTAATTCATTTTAAAGGCCCTCTTACTTTGTGTCCGAATATCAATACAAATGGAGTAAACTGAGTCGATTCATTTGGAGCATCTCTAATGGCAAACAGTATAAGTGAGATACCTTTATCCCAATCACTTAGATAATCCTGGCAATAAGCCCTCAGCATTGTCTTTGGGGTCTGATGCTGCCTTTCCAATGATCCCTGGGATTCAGGATGGTATGCACTTGATTTAAGTTGTTGGATGCCTAAACTATCCATGACCTCCTTAAATAGTCTGGCAGTAAAATTGGACCCTTGGTCTGAATGAATCTCCCTAGGTAGTCCACAATGGGTAAAGAAAGCAAGCAACTCCTCCACAACCTTCTTTGCCTTGACATTCTGCAGTGAAATTGCCTCCGGAAATCTGGTAGACACATCGATTATGGTTAACACATACTGGTTCCCACTTTTGGTTTTAGGGAGGGGGCCTACACAATCAATCATAATCTACGTGAAATATTGTACAAATGTGGGAATTGTCATCAAAGGCATTGATTTTGTTAGTGCCTGTGGCTTTCCTAACATCTGAAACGTATGACATGTACAGCAAAAAAAAGTTCAATGACATCTTCGTGTAATCCAGGCCAACAGAACTGCTTCTGTATCTCAGCCTGAGTCTTCCTCCTACTCCCAATACTTCCTGTCTGTATGCTACTGGCAACACAATCAGTCCATTTCTTTTCTGCACTAAGCTGACAAGGTTGCCATTTCCACCTTAGGATTCTAACCTTTAGGGAATAACATTCTGGAATATATTCTGATTCCTTTTCCGAGTCGGCTTTATGATATAAATCCTTTATCATCTCATCTTTTTGTTGTACCTCCATTATTCTTTCGCAACTAAACACCTCTGCCTGATCCTCTATCTGCTCAGGTTTTTCCTTTGCCATTTCCTCAAACAGGGTGTCAGCTAACTGGACCTTAACTCCTTCGGCTTTCTCTTTTGTTTTCCCTTCTTGCTTCAACTTGTCTTTGTGGGATCTTGTCACACACAGGCTGGAAAAATTCCAGGGTATTTTTCTTTTAAATCTGCAGTTCTCTGGTTTTCTTTTGACTGATCCACTGCAATGGCCATCACTCCCACCTTTGATCCAGTTCGGTTGTTTTCCAAAAACAAACTGTATTCCAGGAATAGACACTCTTTCAACCACTCCCATTGTCACTTCCCCAGTCTTGATTGGACTTTCCAATCAAGGGGAAGGATAAATTTCTCTCCATTTATTCCACAGATTATCACTCTCCCTGGCAACATTTCAGAAGGAATGCAAATATTTTAATCTCTTACTATCAGAGACTGACGAACTCCCATAGCTCTCATTATTGTAACTTCGTTACCTTCTCCCCCTGTTCTACCTGAGTAAACTTTACCCACACAGGTGAAATCTTTGAAGAGATCGGGCACCATTTTACTTTCCAGCCTGCGACTAGGCTGTGCACTGTCCTGCAGATCCTTCACTTCTTTTGGGATTTCCTTCACCACCTCAACTAATCCCACTGGTTTAGCCTCTTTTACATCCTTTTTCCCAGTGCCTCTCTTAATCCATCAGCACTGTGAATTTGTGTGCCCCCCTCTATTACAGTGGAAACACCTGAGGACTTGCGCCTCTTTTTCACCTTCTTGAGTTTCTTTTTTCACATGTGGTACACTGTTCCCACTGTGATCTACTTTTTGTTTTTCATTGAAGGAGCTCACTTTTTCCCAATTTCTAATCCTTGCGGAGTGAAATTGCTTTTGGAAGCTAGATTTCAATTTACGCTCTAATACATATTTATCCACTATCGCTGCAGGTCTTCTCGTTCCTTAACTTTCTGTTCCTCAATATGAGTTCTTATCATCTCTGGACGTGAGTTTTTGAACTCCTCCAGCAGAATGATCTCTCTAAAGTCTTCAGGGATAAAAGGTACTGCAGATGCTGGAGATTCCGAGATAACAAGCATGGAGCTGGATGAACACAGCAGGCCAAGCAGCATCATAGCAGCAGGAAAACTTGACGTTTCGGGCCTAGACCCTTCATCAGAAATGGGGGAGGGGAAGAGGGTTCTGAAATAAATAGGGAGAGAGGGGGAGGCGGATAGAGGATGGATAGAGGAGAGGATAGGTGGAGAGGAGGCAGACAAGTCGAAGAGGCGGGGATGGAGCCAGTAAAGGTGAGTGTAGGTAGGGGGGTAGGGAGGAGATAGGTCAGTCCAGGGAGGACAGACAGGTCAAGGGGGCGGGATGATGTTAGTAGATAGGAGATGGGGGTGTGGCTTGAGGTGAGAGGAAAAACAGGTTAGGGAGGTGGAGTTGAACGAGGCTGGTTTTGGGATGCGGTTGGGGGAGGGGAGATTTTGAAGCTTGTGAAATCCACATTGATGCCATTGGGCTGCAGGGTTCCCAGGCTGAATATGATTTGCTGTTCCTGCAGCCTTCGGGTGGCATCACTGTGGCATTGCAGGAGGCCCAGGATGGACATGTCATCTGAGGAATGGGAGGGGGAGTTGAAATGGTTCGCGACTGGGAGGTGCAGTTGTTTGTTGCGAACTGAGCGCAGGTGTTCTGCAAAGCGGTCCCCAAGCCTCCACTTGGTTTCCCCGATGTAGAGGAAGCCACAACGGGTACAGCGGATGCAGTATACCACATTGGCAGATGTGCAGGTGAACATCTGCCTGATGTGGAAAGTCTTCTTGGGGCCTGGGATTGGGGTGAGGGAGGAGGTGTGGGGGCAGGTGTAGCACTTCCTGCAGTTGCAGGGAAAAGTGCCGGGTGCGGTGGGGCTGGAGGGGAGTGTGGAGCGGACAAGGGAGTCGCGGAGGGAGTGGTCCCTCCAAAAGGTAGATAACGGTGGGGAGGGAAAAATGTCTTTGGTGGTGGGGTCTGATTGCAGATGGCGGAAGTGTCGGAGGATGATGCGTTGGATCCGGAGGTTGGTGGGGTGGTATGTGAGGACGAGGGGGTTCTTTTTTGGTTATTATTGCGGGGACGGGGTGTGAGGGATGAGTTGCGGGAAATGCGGGAGACACGGTCGAGGGCGTTCTCAACCACTGTGGGGGGGATGTTGCGGTCCTTGAAGAATGAGGACATTTGAGATGTACGGGAGTGGAATGTCTCATCCTGGGAGCAGATGCGGCAGAGGCGAAGGA
This sequence comes from Ginglymostoma cirratum, assembly GCA_024137785.1. Lineage (NCBI taxonomy): Eukaryota > Metazoa > Chordata > Chondrichthyes > Orectolobiformes > Ginglymostomatidae > Ginglymostoma > Ginglymostoma cirratum. Next base: position 46,961,298 of record JAHRHZ010000016.1, on the reverse strand, counting down.
ATTGGGAGTAGGGGATGGCATTTTTGCAGGAGGGTGGGTGGGAGGAGGTGTATTCCAGGTAGCTGTGGGAGTCAGTGGGCTTGAAATGGACATCGGTTTCTAGGTGGTTACCCGAGATGGAGACAGAGAGGTCCAAGAAGGAGTCCGCCTCCCCCTCTCTCCCTATTTATTTCAGAACCCTCTTCCCCTCCCCCATTTCTGATGAAGGGTCTAGGCCCGAAACGTCAAGTTTTCCTGCTCCTATGATGCTGCTTGACCTGTTGTGTTCATCCAGCCCCATGCTTGTTATCTCTAAAGTTTTCATATGTATTTTCTATCTTTAATGCTCTCATCCATCTAGCAAAGTTGCTATGTTTAACTCTTTCAAATTTGACATAACTCTGACTTGGTTCCTTTCTTATATTTCTGAACTATTGTCTATATGCTTCTGGTACCAATTCATAGGCACTGAAAATAGCCTGTTTTACCTCTTCACATTCTCTTGACACCTCCTCTGACAGTGCTGCAAACACTACTCCAGCCCTGCCTACCAACTTGTTCTGAATTAACATTGTCCACATGTCTTCTGGTCAGTTCATCTGTTTAGCCCATTTCTCAAAGGAAATGAAAAAGGCTTCTATATCTTTTTCATCAGATTCTGGTAATGTTTGGACACATTTGTATGTATCCCTACCAGGCTGTTGGCTACAGTGATTTTGCTCATCCACACTGCTTTTTTGTAATTTTCCTTCTGCCGTTTGAAGTCTTTTTACTTTAAGTTCCAACTTCATATTTTCCGACTCGAATATTCCTACTTCTCTCTCTTTTTCCGTTTCTAACTACAATTGTCTAATTTGCAATTTAATTTTTTCTAACTCCATTACACTTGCCTGTTTCCCTAGTATACCTAAATGCTTGACTAACTCCCTTACAATTTCAGCTTTCCTCTTATCCCTAGTTAAACTCAATTATCCTATTTGCTAAATCTAAAAGTATATTCTTTCTCTGTCTTTCAAAACTTTCTTGGCAAATTTGGAAAGCATCTTCAAACCCAAAACCTCTTTAGCAACGTTAAGAGCCATTTCCTCCCTTTTGATTTAACCAACCACAAGTAATTCCCACTTATATAAACCAAATTATTAAAAAATTTAAAGCTTAATCTCTTGAAATTACAGCCTGGATAAGTCTCCTGGAATGTCCTTTGCCTTCTCTGCTGTCCTCCAGTTAAAAACACCTTCCTCCATTGAATTCTTGAGTCAGGAATATTAGCTGAGAGCAACACAATACCTTTATTCAGATGAGATAACAAGCATGGGGCTGGATGAACACAGCAGGTCAAGCAGCATCATAGGAGCAGGAAAACTTGACGTTTCGGGCCTAAACCCTTCATCAGAAATTGTACTTACCCTGAGATCTCAGAGATTTCTGTGAGAGCCAGTGATTTTCTCTTTCTTTTGAGCTGATGACTATTGAGAGACTGCTCCCTGAACAGCTGGCGGTTTTCTCCCACACCAATTTTCAAACGCCCGCTTCTTTTATACACTTGATGACCCATTAATTTCTTACAATAGAATTGGTCCAAGGTTGTCAAAATATCAATTTAAAATTGATTGGGTTTTGATATCTAGGGCCTGGTTCAAATTAATCGGTTAAATTCTAAAACCTGTTGCCTCGGTAAAAATGCTGTTTTGCTGGATAACCAGTGTAGCCTTTTGATACAATGTTTCAATTTCAAGAACTGTCTGTGCATCTGCTGCTGCCTGCAGACAGCATTTTTTTAACCTCCAAGCCGAAAAAAACACAACTTTTAAAGGGACCACACATTCTTCCCCCTTATCACTTTACAAAGAAATTCTAAAGTTCTGCCTTCCAATCCACATTTACAAAACCAACTTCGCAACACATGCAACTACGATGTTCCTCTACTTAAGTAGACTCTAGCATTTTCCCCATTCCCAGAGTCAGGCTGACCAGTCTATAATTCCTGGTGTTCTCTCTGCCTCCCTTTTTAAATAGAGGGGTTAAATTAATTACCATCTATTCTGTTCCAGATTCTATAAAATCTTAGAAGATGACCATGATTGAATCTATTATCTCTAGGGCCCATTGCTTGCGTCTCTAATTTCCTGTTGAAAGCTATTTCCAACATCACCTGTACAGTTTTGCAGTCTACATACAACCCACACTAATGCTTTTTCGCCCTTCATGTTTCTCAACTCTTCCCATGCAGATTCCATGTTTTGGAGGTAATATGCTTCCTTACTACGGCATTAAGTTCCTCTTTGACAAAAATGCAACTCTACTGCTTCTTCCTTTTTGTCTGTCCTTCCTGGATGTTCAGTTACTATCCCTGGCCACCCTGCAGTCCATGTCCGACTACATAATACCCTGTTTTCACTTTATTTGTGTGATTAATTTACCCACCTATTGTGAATGCTTGCACCTTAAGGCAGAAATCCTTTAAGGCTTGTCTTTTTAGCATCACTTGTTCCATTCCTATTATTTCTACTGTGGCCTTGTTTGATCCTGGCCCTTGATTTCTCTGCCTAATACTCTTCATATTCCCCTTTTTGTCTTTTGTTCTTGTCTTGATTCCCCTTCCTCAGGTTCCTGGCCCCCTTGTTATTTTAGCTTAAAATCCTCCCAACCACTCTGACAAATACCACCCCCTGCCCTAGTAAATCAGTTCCCGTCCTGCCCAGGCACTACCCATTCAGTTTGTGCTGGTCCCACCTCCCCTGGAACTGGGATGGATATAGCCAAATCACAGACAGGTGGGACTAGTTTAGTTTGGGATTACGGTCAGCATGGACGGATTGGACTAAAGGGCCTCTTTCCACGCTGTATGACTCTATGTCTCTGTGAATCTGAAACCCTGCTGCTCCTCAATCATGCGTTCATCTGATATATTGAATATATATATATAGCACGTATTGATATATTTCTATTCTAACTAGCATGTGTCATTTGTGGTAATTCTGTGAGCACTACCTTTGATGTCCTTTTTTTAACTTACTTCCTAACTCCCCTTTTTCTGCTTTTAGGACCTCACCCTCTTTTTTTTTAACTTATATCGTAGCTGTATTGGAGCATTGCTTTCTACAGAAATTTATAATTTATAATTTGTCCTTTATTGAAACTAGAATAAGAGGCTCACTTACAGCTGTAAGATATATTCAGTATCCTAATACCAGAAGCATGTTGCCCATCATATCATTGAGTTGCAGGACATTCATTCATGGCATCTAAGACTCGTCAGCTTAAATATCTTGCTTCAATGTTTATTTACTTCCTTTTGACCCTATGAGCAACCAAGGAATTGCAATGGTTATAACTTGTTCTAACAATTCAGTACAGCTGAAGAAAACGCTGCTTTTTCTTCCCCCCAGTGTGTAAACAGACCTCAGACAGTCAATTGAAGCTAAATTAATTCTCCACACTGTCTGTTCATGATCTTGGTTCTGCCATCTGTGGTTAGTGTCAAGATTAGGCCTGCTGTTGCCTTGCTGAGATAGAGGGAAAACTGAATAACAAAGCATTAAGCCACTGAGCTTGCAGAATCCCTGACAGCTACCATTAGAAGATCCCTTGGAAAAGAACCTTTGTACCTTGTTACAAAAACTAACACAGAGGCGCATGAAATAACTCATATAATCAGGATATCATATGTTATGTGAAGCGTCCTTGTATCCTGGGAGTAACAAGTGTTGCAATTGCTCTAATATACATACTGAAATGTAAGTTCATCTTAATGATGCTTTCTGTCTTCTGAATGGTAGACAACCAACGTATAGTTTAAAGGTTGTAGTAACCTAAGTATTTATTTTCAATTGAGGCCCAATAATGTCGTAGTAAACAGAAATACCAAGAAACACAATTTACAATAATAATGGAATGACCAAATGTTATTAAATTTCTTTTTGGGTTGTTTGACTCTCTCCTCAGAAGAACTGTCCAGGGAGTCTCTCCTATTTTCAAAAGGAACAGTTTATAATTACCCTTTCTGCTCCATTCCATAGAGCTTTGCTCTTGCCATGTCTTGAGAAGAACACAAAGGCTAGGAAATGACGCACAACAGACATTTCTAAGGAGTAATAAAATTACTTACAAGTGAGAAGAGCATAGAAATGTAATTCAAAGTTGCAGAGGGAAATAAAACTGTAAGTATATTTATTGGATTGCTTCATTAGGAAATGCTTAGCATAGCCCAGTAATACTAATGGTACATTTGCACTTTGTTGAAGTTATGGTATGGTTACAGATTGTTTTATTATTCCAAGAGCACAGCAGATGTGCATTATCTTTTTTTTCTCCTACATAAAAGGAGTGATCACACAATTACTAGTTAACTTTTTACATTATAAGTGGAATTTCCACTCACAGCACTTTTTATAATAGGGGAAAGCAGCAATTAAGCCAAAAACCTTGAAAGCCAGTTATTGCTTTTAATGGATTTAACAGGATGCTGAAGTCTTTAGAACATAGAACATAGAACACTACATCGCAGTACAGGCTCTTCGGCCCTCGATGTTGCGCCTGGGAAACCAATCTGAAGCCCATCTAACCTATACTATTTCATTATCATCCATAAGTTTATCCAATGCCCTTGAAGTTGGCGAGTCTACTACTGTTGCAGGCAGGGCATTCCATGCCTTCGCTACTCTCTGAGTAAAGAACCTACCACTGACATCTGTCCTATATCTATCACCCCTCAATTTAAAGCTATGTCCCCTCGTGCTAGCCGTCACCATCAGAGGAAAAAGGCTCTCACTGTCCACCCTATCTAATCCTCTGATCATCTTGTATGTCTCTATTAAGTCACCTCTTAACCTTCTCCTCTCAAGTCCCTCATCCTTTCCTCATAAGACCTTCCCTCTATACCAGGCAACATCCTGGTAAATCTCCTCTGCACCCTTTCCAATGCTTCCACATCCTTCCTATAATGCGGCGACCAGAACTGTACGCAATACTTCAAGTGCAGAGTTTTGTACAGCTGCAACATGACCTCATGGCTCCGAAATTCAATCCCTCTACCAATAAAACCTAAAACACCGTATGCCTTCCTAACAACCCCACCAACCTGGGTGGCAACTTTCAGGGATCTATGCACACGGACATCGAGACCTCTCTGCTCATCCATACTACCAAGAATCTTACCATTAGCCCTGTACTCTGTATTCCTGTTACTCTTTCCAAAGTGAATCACCTCACACTTTTCTGCATTAAACTCGATTTGCCACCTCTCAGCCCAGCTCTGCAGCTTATCTATGTCCCTCTGTAACCTGCAACATCCTTCTGCACTATCCACAACTCCACCGACTTTAGTGTCATCCGCAAATTTACTAACCCACCCTTCTACGCCCTCATCCAGGTCATTTATAAAAATGACAAACAACAGTGGCCCCAAAACAGATCCTTGCAGTACACCACCAGTAACTAAACTCCAGGATGAACACTTCCCATCAACCACCACCTTCTTACAGCTTTCTTCTTACAGCTAGCCAATTTCTGATTCAAACTGCTAAATCACCCTTAATCCCATACCTCCGTATTTTCTGGAATAGCCTACCATGGGGAACCTTATCAAACGTTTTACTGAAATCACATACACCACATCAACTGCTTTACCCTCATCCACCTGTTTGGTCACCTTCTCAAAGAACTCAATAAGATTTGTGAGGCACGACCTACCCTTCACAAAACCTCCAGAAAAATGTTTAGGGCTGAGAGGGAGCATGTCCAGGGGAGGAGCTGGAACCCTGCAGTCATTTAAATTCCGATTGGTTGCTAGGAGACAGGAGGCAGAATTTGTCCTCCCTCAGGAACTGGGAGTCCTGGCTTAGAGAGCAGCCAACTAATCAGAGCGCAGCTGCTCTCTGGTGCTGACAGCACCACCAGAGATGGTGGCCACTGTCAGTAATACATTGTGGACCTCATCAGGGTTTGTGGATAGATCCCTAGAGAGTGGTTGTTGTGGCTGGATTTGAGTATCAGAGAGAAGAATGCTGAAAAGGAGGCATTATACTTTGACCAGGCACTCTGGTGGACCAGGGTGTTGGGCATTGGCACTTCTGCCCAGTACCGGACCTTACAGTGAAGCCTATCTAGTGAGAATCGTAGAATCCCTACGAGGATGGGCTATTTGCCCATTGAAGAGCATCTCACCCAGACCCAGCCCCCTACCCTATCCCTGTAACCCTGCATTTACCATGGCTAATCCACCTAACCTGCATGTCTTTGGATTGTGGGAGGAAATGGGAGTACCCAGTGGAAACCCACAGAGACCCTGGGAAAATGTGCAAACTCCACACAGGCAACCACCCAAGGCTATCCTACGGCAGTTCTGGAAATGGGGTAGGGTTTGCTATTGGGGCATGCACCAACAACAGGCCTTTAATAAAATCAAAAACATACTCAAGTTTACCCCAACACAAACCCATTATGACAGGGACCTGTCCACCATTGTTATGGCTTGTTCCAGAACCAGTTTGATGGCTATTTATTTTTTATGTCTCCAGCAGTGTGTGGTCATTGAAACAGAGGCCCTAGCAGTCACCTGGGCCTGCAAAAAGTTCTCTGATTATGTCCTAGGCAACAAATTCACAATCCAAACAGATCACAAGCCAATGAAGATCCTCTTTAACTGCAAGTTTGAAGAGATTTTCCCCACACATGACATTCCTGGGATAGCCATTTTGGATAAAGATCTGCAGTACATCAACGACTGCTTCGAACACTTCACAGAAGCACACATCCACGTCTAGCTCCCTAAGATCCCAGATGCCAATAATAAAGCTAGATGATGCATTCAAACTGTCAAAGACCCTTACAAGAGAGACGACAATATTGATCTGGCATTACTTAGCTACTGGTCACGTGGTCACACTGTCGCACAATGGCCTGGCTTCTTCAGAACTCTAATGTGCAGGTGGTTAGGTACCCAGCTACTGAGTCTCCTGCATATTCTCCAACCAGGTGTCAAGGAGATTGGCTTACCTAAGGTTCAACAGGAGGAGAAGGTCATAACCGTGTGCACCAGGCTGTCACCTTCAACCACTGCTGCAGGGCGCTTGTGTTGCATCCTGGAGAATCTGACTGGTTCAGGACCAGGACCCACCTGATCAAGTTTTGGGCCCTTTGATTTACACACACTTTTACCTGTCCAATGCTGACCACAGTGTCCTCAGATGCAACGGATCTGCTTCAGAATCCACAACCAAGTGGCTCTTGGTGGCCTGCATGGATCACCCAGATGAAAGGGAAGATAAGACAGCCATCTCTGGGCCACTACAAAAGACCTCTTTGATCCTCCACCTCCTTCAATAAAAGCAAGACTACAGTCTGAAAATTAGTTTAGCCACAACAGCATCCATCTGATTTGGATGGGCTGACAGCAAGTTTGTGGGTGGGAGTGTTAATGTGGGAATAGGACAAAGTTGAAAATATTTCATAGGCAGAATGAAAGACTTAGGGGACGTGCAGGAGGTGTAATATAAGGAACTAATAGCTTTCATGTTGACATCTAGAGTGCATGTCAGATGAAGCCAGGTCATGTGTTCACTAGGAACAGAGGGAAGAATGTTCTAATGGAGTATTGACAAAGTTTGACACTGTAAAAACTGTAAGTAGTTGATGAATATTTACAAGCAATGTTTCCAGCTCTTTTCAAAAGACACCCAGAGCTTGGTCATGATAGTAATGCAACTGTCTATTTTCCAATTCAATAAATATCATGCTGACAACCATAACGTCAGGCAAACTGCATGCAAAACATATCTTAATTTTGAAAGAATTAGATTAAAGAATACGTTTCACACAAAATTAAACTTTCTTTACCCATAATGAATATGAATTTAATTGCAGTGTACATTTATGATTGCGTACAATCTGTGACTAGGGAGGGAGAAATAAAGCAATTTCTTTAAAGTATTGAACATTGAAGTTGGTTTCAGTCCTGTATGAGTGCACTCTTCAGTTTGCTGTGCTAATATTGTTGAAAAAATAGGCATTAACATAAAATCATGTTGACAAGCGACAAAATCTGCTCAACTGCAGACATAAGCTGCCAGTTTCAATTTGTCAAATTACAAAACATAGCCTTAACAAATGAAAGTATATGTCAAAACCCTTGGGAGTATAGGGCAGCAAATGTCCTTTTTTTAGTCTAAAATATAGTAGTGCCTCAAATGTTTCTTATACCTGATCCCTTATGCTACAGAAATTCTCCAATTCCAATATATAAATCATGATTCTTTTGTTTAGAATTTGACACAGTTGATTGAGGAAACAAACAATTCCCCAAAAAATCCACTACAATGCTGTTCTTTGAGATTAAGCAGCATTTAGTGGACAAAGGGGCAGGTCAAGCTAAATTGGTGTTGGAGATTTCAGAGCATTAATAAATTGACTAATCAGGTCACACAAAAATAAAGCAAATAAATAAACTACTTTTCATGACCTTAGGACAACTCAAAGCATTTTTCAGCAAAAGTTTTGGTATCAACAGTAGCTCAGTGTGTCACAGTCTTACTTCTGAATCACAAAGTTTGGGTTCAAGTCAGAATGACAGACTTGAGGTCAAAAATCAAAGCTGATATTCCAGGCTAGTACTGAGGGAGTCCTGGACTGCTTGAGGTGTCCTCTTTCAGATAAACTGTTAAACTGAGGCCCCATCCAACTACTTGGATGACATTATCAACTGTTTGGTACAATGTCAAAGAAGAATGGGTGATTTATCACTGGTGGCCGGGCTCATATTTGTCCCTCAATCAACATCACAAAAACAGATGATCTGATCACTGTCACATTGCTACTTCTGGGAATTTGTTGTGCACAAATTGGCTGCTACATTTTCTATATTGCAAAAAGTACTTCCTTGATGATGAAAAGTTTGAGATCACTGGTGGCTATGAAAAGCGCAAAATAAATTCCAGTCTTTCTTGTTTGTTTAACTAAACACTTTAAAGTGTTTGGAACTGCGGTAAATGTAGGAATTACTCCTGGGGAAATACAGATTGCGAGGTAGGGAATATTATGATCTGACCTAATACATGTTACTTTCTGATTTTATAGTTTGTATTTAAAACAAAGGAGTTATGGTATTAAAAACCTGAATGGAGTCTCAATATAAGGTGAGCTATGTTTATATTGGGGGCAGTTTGTGTCATATAAATTAGCTAAGTTTATTCCATTTCGAATTGTGTTAACGTCTTGTCGTATGGAAAAGAATTCTGAAGTGAAAGATTAATATCATTAAACATGTCTTTGTTGAAAATGATAGATGTGGATTTATTTGGGCTCTTATTTGTGGAAATTAACAGTTTGTTGCTTGACCAGCAGGGGGTGCTCTGGTGATGTTGTGAGATGAAATTGTGTGACTTAACTATTCATGTTCAACCAATGTTTCCCTGTAACTGAAATCCTTCATTAGCTCTGGTAGTTATTTCTTGTTCTGTGTGTTCCTCTCCTCATATGTTTTTTTTTTGTGGGAGTGATAACACTCTTCTCTAACTTGGTTGCGATGCGAATCAAACTATGCTGCTTCTACAGTGAAATGAGACTATCTAGGACACACTCAGGTTGTGATCCGGGCAGACTATTGCTTGGTTTCAGACTCATGGATTTTTAATTGAGGAACTAGGGTAAAGGAATGTGGACTATAATGATAGAGGCAACAGAATTGGGAAAAAATTGAAAACAGATTTGAAAATAGTGTTATGGAATGCCAAAGGGTCGATTTTAGAGAACTGTAGATACAGGAGAAAGGGGAGGCTAAGGAAGATAATGTGTTCTTCTGCCTTGAGGTCAAGAGAAAGAAATAATGAGGTAGTTTCTCAAGTTTTATTCCTTCAGGTAGGATTAGGACTGACTTATTTCTGCTCCAGTTTGATAGGTTGTAAAATGGCTGACAAGTCTAAGGTGCAATCTGCAGGTGCTGCCACAAGCAGGGTAGGTAGCACTTGAAGGGTTGACTGGATGGGTTGTTTGGAACAATGCAGGAACATAGGAATTAGGAGCAGGAGTAGGCACTTCAAATCTATTCCTCCATTTAACATGACCATTGCTGATCTTATCCTGGTCCCAAATCCACTTTCCTGCCTGCTGCCCATAGTCCTTTATCCTATGTTTCATCAGAAACACATTTATTTCGTTCTTGAATCTGTTGATTGATTCTGCCTCCACCGCACTCTGGGCAGTGAGTTCTATAGATTCACAACCCTCTGAGAGAAGGAGTTCCTCTTGATCTCAGTTTTGAACCTACTTCTTTTCACTCTCTAGCTATGACCTCTTGTTTGAGACAGTCCAAAAAAAGGAATATTTGTTCAACATCCACCTTACCAATCCCTTTTAGCATTTTATGTACCCTAATTATATGCCCCTTATTTTTTTTGAACTGCAGCAATCTCAAACTATTCAACTACTCCTCATAGGACAGCCCCTTCATCCCTGGAATCAACCTTGTGAACCTCTCCTGAACTGTCTCCAGTGTCACCATATCCTTCTTCAAGTAAGGAGACCAAAACTGGATGCAATACTCTAGGTGTAGTCTCACCAGTGCCTTATATAACTGTAACAACAGTTCTTCACTTTTATAATCCAATCCTTTTACAATAAATGCCAGGATTCCATTTGCCTTTCTTATTATATGCTGCACCTGCATACCCACTTTCTGTGATTCATGCACAAGGACACCCAGATCCCTCTGCACTGTCATACCTTGAAACAGTTTTCCATTTAAGTAATAATTTGCCCCGTTATTCTTCCGGCCAAAATGGACAACCTCACACTTATCCACATTAGACGCCATCTATCAGATTCTGGTCCATTCTCCTAGCTTATCAATAACCATCTGTAAACTTCTTATTTCCTTATCGCTGCCTGCTTTCCCATCTATTTTAGTACCATCTGTGAACTTTGCTAAGTTATACTCTGTCCCAGATTGTAAGTAGTTAATGTATGAGAACAGAACTGCAGTATTCCACTAGTTATAGTTTGCCATTCATTTATTCTGACCCTCTGCTTTCTGTCTGTAAGCCAATCCTCTACCCAAGCCAATACTCTACCCTTAAGGCCCTGGGATTTAACCTTCTGGATCTGTCTTTTATGCAGCTCCTTGTCAAATGCCTTCTGGAAGTCCAGATATACCACATGTACCAGATCTCCTCTATCCACCTTGCTGGCTGCATCCTCAAAGGATTCCCACAAGTTTCTCAAGCACGACTTGCCTTTCATGAAACCAGGCTGACACTGGTGGATTGAGCTTTTTTTTCCAAGTATTCAGTTATTTCCTCCTTTACGATTAAGTCCAGCAACTTCTCCACTACAGAGATCAAACTAACTGGTCTATCGTTTCCCACTTTTTGCCAATCTCCTTTTTTGAATAAGGGTATCACATTAGCATGTACCATTCCACTGGTACCTTTCCAGAATCCACGGAATTTTGGAAAATCATATCTAATGCATCCACTTTCATTGCCACTTCCTTTAATACCACAGGGCCCAGGCTAATAGGCTGGGGTACTTATCAGGCTTTATCCCATCAGTTTACTTAACACCTCCTCCCTAGTTATAGTAATTTCACTAGTTTCAGAGGTTTGTGTGCCCCTTCTGTTGCCTCAACTTCACCTCTGCACATTCCTGACCAGGTTTCTCAATGTGTTCAGAGCAATCTCTGCTCATCCATTACTCTAACCTGGACAGGCAGCCTGACAATGTAGAAATGGGGGTGAGTTGAGAGAATGATGGGAGGTAGAACTGTCTATGAGAAGTTTGCACATTCTCCCTGTGTCTGGGTGGGTTTCTGCTGGGTGCTTTGGTTTCCTTCCACAGTTCAAAGATGTGCAGATTAGGTGGATTGGTCATGTTAAATTGACCACAGGCTAGGTGGCTTAATCATGGTAAATGCAGGGTTCGGATGATAGGGTGGAGGAATGGGTCTGGATGGGATGCTATTCAGAGAATCAGTGTAGACTCAATGTGCTGAATGGCCTCTATCTGCACTGTAGGGATTCTATGATTCTAAAGCTGGATGTCTGCAGTGTACATATTAAAACTAGCTCTGTGTTTTTGGATGGTGTTGCTGATGAGCAAAATGCAGATGAGAAAGTGGAATGGCTCAATGTTAGATGCCTGGAGGATGCAAGGGACAACAATGCAGCCATTGCCGGTGATTTTCTGGCAATGACTGGATGCAAGGATAGAACCAGGTGAGAGCAGTCCCGGCAGCCAGACAATGGTGGAGAAGTGTTGGAGGAGGATGGTGTCAACCTTATTAAATTGACAAAGGAGACAGGTTGAAAAGAACGAGGAGGCATAGCTTAACTTTATCATATTCATGTAGAATGGTATTTGCGGGTTTGATAAGAGGGACTTTGATACTGTGGCAGCGGGGAAACCTGATTGGATGGGTTTAAACATGGAGTTCATGGAAAGGTGGGCATGGATTTGGAAGACGACAACATGTAAAAGGCTATTAAAGAGAAAAGGGAGGAAGGGAGAAGCATATTTTAGGAGAGAGGTAAGAACCATGAACAATATCAACTGATGGGAAAGGGATAAAAAGGTACTGCAGATGCTGGAGAATCCGAGATAACAAGCATGGGGCTGGATGAACACAGCAGGTCAAGCAGCATCATAGGAGCAGGAAAACTTGACGTTTCGGGCCTAAACCCTTCATCAGAAAATGTGAAGATGACCCTGCAAACAGACTTTGGGGCTTACATCTCATCTACAGACTTACTCTTACAGGAGAATGGTGAGGAGACTCTCTTAAACTAAAAAATAATCCCTCCTCCCAACTAAGAAACCTGAGTTTGTACTTGGTGAGCTTTAAACTGATAATTATCTTACACAGCTTTTGCTGCAAAGTTTCCCTGTTGTTTCCCAACCAATTTAATGATTGTTCTTCCCTTTTAATGTTATTTGTCAAAATTTTCTGATGAAGGGTTTAGGCCCGAAACGTCAAGTTTTCCTGCTCCTATGATGCTGCTTGACCTGCTGTGTTCATCCAGCCCCATGCTTGTTATCGTTGATGGGAAAGGGAGTTGTGTAGTCAGCAGTTCAGTGGGAATAGATTCAAAGTGCAGGCAATGAGCATAGATAGAATGTGAGATGAGAAAAGATAAAATGGAGAGTAAGCTGAGAGATCAGCACTTGGGCAGGAAGACTTGAAGGAATTGTGGCTCAGAGAACTAGGAGCAGTAGAAGAGGCACCTGCACAGATGGTCTCAATCTTAATGACAAAGAATCCATGAGCTCCTTGTACTAAGTTGTTGGAGCAAGAGTGCAGAGGTCGGGGAGAATGGTTTAAGAAGACTGATGCAACAGAGAAAAAACACAGGAATATCTTTAGATTTCAATATCACCCTAGAATAGTAACCATATGAGTGAAAGGCCTGTTAAGGCTTTATATGATCCAGTCAAATTTGAAAGTGAGTGGCTAAAGCATATATGTCATATCCAATCAAATCTGTTTTCTGTTGCCATAGGGAGCAAAGATGTAGGACTTCTTAGGGATTGACCAGGATGAGTGACAGATTGATGATATTAACGGCAACTAGAGCATCACAAATAGAGAAGGTTTGGTTGAGCAGGTGCATAACTCTAGAAATGCAGAGTCAAAAACTAAATAATTGGGATTTCAAAAGTTAAATTTAAAGTTAATTGGGTAAGATTTTTCCTAGGGACCAATGAAAAGTGTAAGAGGGGAAAAGGACTGTAGATAAAGAGGAATAGAAAAAGTTGTCAGAAATATTTTCATTTGGAATCGGCACAATAAGAATACATATTTTTTGAGTTGCTCAGGAAGAAAGACCTTGAATAGTTCTGAAAAAGGAACCTTCAGCTGAGATGTTTTATCTTGCACTCATCAGGATACAATTGCAAGAATGCCAAATCTCCAAGGGAACAATAATTCATATTGCGTAGGAAGAGGTGGCTTATTGATTGACAAATGGACTTTGATTGGCAGGAGTGTTTCATGGAAGATGCATCAGGTTTTGTTTAATTTCCTTTTAAAACTAAAGGATGAAGTAATAACAGAGAAATATGATCATATAAGAAACATTTCATTTGGTATCTTTTAATACCAAATACCATGTTGTAATTGGTTTACCAACTGCTGGTTTGATTGCTTAATTGGCCATCATCCAGGAGGAAAAGACTGGCAAGATGCTTGGTTTATTGTCTGTAAAATTGTTAAAAAATACGTTACAGATTACATCCATCAAGAATTATGATAATTTAAAACATATGGTTTTATTTTCTAGATTTTTTTTGTTGGCATTCTGAAGACATATTTGGGAAATTATTTAGGAGGAGTAATTGAGCTGTATCATGAAAGGGAGCTGTAGTGATACAGCCAATAACGCAAGCTACTAGTTGGGAGGAAGAACTGATCCCAACAGTCCAAAGGAAATGCAGTAACATCAGCAATCAATAATATAGGGGCTTTGAGAACCTCACTATTTGATCAGGAAATGTCAGATGAGTTTCATCACTTTTGTTAAGAGTGATAATTTATCCAGCAGCAGTAGGAGTGAGTGGCAGGGGTGAATCATAGAAATTCTTGTCTATTTATCCTCCACTCCCTTCCCTCATTGATGGTGTGTCTTCATCTGTCTACATCCAAATTTCTGAATTTACTTTTCAATATCGATTAGGTCACAGCTGGAGTGTTGGATCTAGTTCTGGGTACCACATTTTCGGACATCCTTCACGGTCTTGCAGAGGGTACAGAAGAGGTTGATTTGTGTGGAACCCAAGATAAGAGACTCTAGTTATGTGTTGATACTAGCGAGGCTGAAGTGATGTTCCTTAGGACCAAGGTGATTAAAGAAAGTCTTGAAAGAGGCATTCAGATTGGGCTTTGACAGTGATAGAGTAAGTGTTTCCATTGGCTGGTGGTTTGGCAACCAGAGAACACCAATTCATGGCAACTGATAAAAGAAGACAATATTTATATCTTCGCAGTGGGGTTAAAATTGTTACAGAGATAGCAGGAACTGCCGATGCTGGAGAATCTGAGATAAAACGTTGTGGAGCTGGATGAATGCAGCAGGCCAAGCAGCATCAGAGGAGCAGGAAAGCTGACGTTTCGGGTCATTTTAGTCCCTCCCTCCTAATGTCCTAGCATGCCTGGTGACTATTTTTGTTACATTCCACTTCTGTGATGGGGACATCTTCTGACGAAAATAGGCTTTGTTTAATATTTATAAAAATTGTGCACTTTCCGTTTCTGATTCTAATTGGGCTAAAATGATTCACTAAAAACAGAAAAACTTGGAAATCATGTACCAGAGGATGAGCATATATAAATTTTAAAAACTAATTACGAAATATTAAAAAAAGAAAGAAGACAGGCTCAAGTTTGCTGAATCCTAGAAAATAAAAGAAGGCAAAGCTTAGAAGAGAAAATGACACTTTTTATAATTGTTGTACATTTGTATTTCTAAAATCTTATTCAGTATGATACACAATTTTTATGGGCTGTCAGGATATTAGGAATTGTTAAAGATTGAAAGATTGTGATAGAGTTCTTTCAGTACAATCTTGATGTGAGAGAACACATGATATATACATTGTTAGTTCCTGCAATATATTTCAAATCTGCAATTTGTCTTTGAGAAAATTATGTGTCTGTGATACATTGAAAGAGGATTGGTGCCTTGTAATGCCTGTTAGGACAGGTCTTAGCTGATTGAAGTTGGTTCCTTATGAGCAGCTGGATGCTTTGTTTGTGAAGAGCACAACCAAATGTCTGTAGCTTCAAAGAATCACAGGATGATGTGTAGATGTGGGAGTCAGTGTACAAAGCAAGATGCTGCAACTTTGGGACATGTTGTTTGTAGATTCTAAAATCTAAGATAATGCATACAATTTTCCCACGTACTTTCATGTTTTACGCAATGAAGTATTAGTTATCAACAGTTACGATGTTCTTGGTTCATAGTTCATACATTTTAGAATGTAAAATTTTGTTTCAACAATTAAAGTTTTAACAGTATCTACTTACGTAGAAACTTGTATGAGTTAGAAGCAGGACTAGGCTATTTGGCCCCTTAAGCCTGTTATGCCATTTAACAAGGTCATGGTGGATCTGATTGTAACTTGAACTCTGCATTCCCACCCCATTGATTATTAAGAATCTATCCTCCTTTGCCATTAAAATATTTGAAGACTCTGCTCCAACATCACTTGAAGGAGAAAATTCTGAAGAATTGTGACACTCTGAGGGAAAGAATTTTGCCTCATATCCGTATTAAATGGATGATGCTTTATTTTAAAATAGTGACCCCTAGTTCTAGATAAATGGGGATATCTGATTGCAAAGCTGGCAAACACAGCTCTAGTGCAAAAGAGAATCAACCAAGATCACCTTTAATCAGTCTATGCTTATCTCACAATTGAAAGGGTAAGAAAATTTGAAAAATGAATGATTCAATTCTAAATTTGTAATGGAGCCAGTGGATCTAGAGAAAGTGTCATAAAATTTCATTTGCAAGATCAATTATTCAAAAGGATTAAAAGAATCAAACAGTAGCATCAAAGATCAAATAATTGTTTACATTTCTATTTGAGAACATTTTGAAGCATACAGTGTAGTCACGGGGGTGCGATGTAGGAGTAGAAAGTGATTTTGCTAAAGTTATCCAGGTGTTTGTTTACAAAAGCAGGCATTTGCAGCTTTGCTGTCGTGTGAACTGCATCTCATCAGATTGAGGGAGTGCAGAGCAAATGGTAATTAGGTCCTTCAACCCTAGAAAATACAAAATTCATCATTCAATGTCTGGAATATGGGTGGGGCTAAATATCGTGTTTAGTTTTTGTGAGGGAAAAGCAGCTGGAAGACTTACTCAAGCTTGCAGCCAAAGGAGAAGTGCACAGTGATCATTGCGAAGCCTTGTGGTAGAAAGTGGTCGACAGATTTAGCCTAAAAAGCTATTAGAAAGTAGTGAACTGTCTGCTGACAATGCAAAAAAAGAGCTGAGGCATCCACAGTTGTGACTTTCGTAAATCAAAATTGGAGGATCACATGGCTAATAGAAGGATTCCCAAAGCATCGTACTTCAAAGGGTAGCTGGAACACTGGGAGAATTAAAGTAATTTCCAGTGGGTTGTGGCACACAGTTAGGTTGGTCTCAAAGGCAATTCTTGGGGGAAATAAAAGCAAAACCAATTTCACGACACACACAGTTATAATCTATTGTGTTAATGCAATTGTGCTTACTTTGTTTAGTATCCAATAAAGTTTGTTTTTATCTAAAACAAGTGAAATTTAGTGGTGTAATGAAATCAATTAATTGCTTGATTTTGACAAATAACATTAAAAGGGAAGAACAATCATTAAATTGGTTGGGAAACAACAGGGAAACTTTGCAGCAAAAGCTGTGTAAGATAATTATCAGTTTAAAGCTCACCAAGTACAAACTCAGGTTTCTTAGTTGGGAGGAGGGATTATTTTTTAGTTTAAGAGAGTCTCCTCACCATTCTCCTGTAAGAGTAAGTCTGTAGATGAGATGTAAGCCCCAAAGTCTGTTTGCAGGGTCATCTTCACACAAGAAAAAGCAAGGCAAATAGATAAGTGGGCAAAGTTGCAAATAATGTATGTTGATTAAAAACAAAAAGATTTTGTAATGTCCTTACAGTGTTTTGGTAATTTGGACATTTGGATAAACCTGAAGAGCTGAATAGTTTTTGGCTAAATGTCAGTTTTGTCAAGTTTCTCTGAGAGATTTTCGCCATGAGGTCTAGTAAGATCTTTAACTATGCCTTACCAAATTCGCCTCACTATCTACCCTAACCCTTTCCCTCTTATCTGCTCCTAACCCTAACCCTAAGCCTAACCTTAACCCTAAGAGTGGTGAGCCTGTGGAATTCTCTGCTACAGAAAGTGATCAAGGCCATAACAGTGAATGTTTTCAGGAAGGCGTTAGATATAGGGTGGCACAATGGCCCAGTGGATACCTCATAGTGCCAGTGACCTGGGTTTAATTCTGGCCTAGGGTGCTGTCTGTGTGGAGTTTACACGTTCTCCCCGTGTATGTGTAGGTTTCCTCCGGGCACTCCCGGTTTCCTCCCACAGTCCAAAGATGTTCAGGTTAGGTGGATTGGCCATGGGAAATGCAGGGTAGAGGGGTGGGCTGGGTCTGGGCGGGATGCTTTTTGGAGGGTCAGTGTGGATGGAACAGGGCAAATGGCTGCTTCCATGCTGTAGGGGATTCTATATAGTTCTTAGGGCTAAAAGGAGTAAAAGTAATGAGGAGATAATGGGAACAGAGTACTGAATTGGATCCTCCATGATCATATTGAATGGTGTAACATGCTCAAAAGGCTGAATGGACACTCCTGCTCATATGTTATTATGTTTCTACAACTAATCTGAGAGAGAGAGTTTAACTACAATGAACTCTTCAGAAGTGAACACAATATGAGCTAAAAGCTCAGAGAAACAAACGATTTTTAACAGCATCAAATTGCAAATGGGAGTTTGACTTACTTCAAACTCTGGCTTTAAAAGGAAGCCTGGGGCTCGTAGATTCAATTACAACGAAATGAAACTGTAAGGATGTTATTATCCAAATAATTGAACCATATCTATAACCTTAATGGCACAGTCCAAGTTAAAGTCCATAAAGTCATAATTTTTAGTTGATCTTTATATAGTGCTATCATTTTATGAAATAAAGAGGTAAACTTTTATATATTTTGAGCAAGTTTAAATGCTGACATGCACACTAATGGAGCTAACATCTTTAAATTCGAAAGAGTCTGAGAAACCTCTACATTGCATTTCCATGAAGAAGGAATATGTTGTCAACATTTCAGAATTTAAACATTTCAGAGTGTTTCTGAGTTACTTCTTAGGTAGGATAACATTCAAAGCTGTATTAATAGTTTAAAAAATGAATTTAATATTTAGTTTCTTACTATTGAAAACTAACTTCATGAAAAGATTTACATCGTGGTATGATGTGAGTGGGGTGTTGATGGCCTAGTGGTATTGTTGCTAGAGCATTCATCCAGAGATCTCAGGTTACATCCTACACACTCAAGTTCAAATCCTGTCCAAGACAGATGGTGGAACTTGAATTCAATTTAAAAAGTCTGTAAATTAGTGTCTATGGTTGACTGTGAAACCATTGTTGTGGGGCAAAAGAAAAATCTGCTTCACAACATCCTTTAGGGAAGGAAACTGCTGTCCTTACCTGGTCTTGTCTATATATCCCTGCAGACCTACAGCAATGTGTTTGGCCCTTAACTACCCTTTGGATGAGCAACAAACAATAGCATGGCTTGTGAAGGAATTAAAAACAAGAAATTTTTTAAAATGTATTTTATTCCTATTTGTTTTCTTCACCTGTTTTTATCTTCCTCACTAAAACATTTTACTAAAATTATCCAGTTCAGGACTTCTTGCCCTTCCTTCCACCATGCAGCATCCTGCAACATAGGGGACTTATATGTAACTTGGTCCCATGTCTCTGGTTGTGCTGCCCTTAAGCTGGCTGTTAATACATGAACAATAATCTAATTCGGTTCCCTACTTACGGGGCCAAAACTATTGGGGATTCATTTTGACTGTGTATTTTAGCATTCTACAGGTGATTGTAAATTGGCAGCCTACCTTTGCCATCGTCTTTGATAGAAATAAAAAACCTGGAGAGATGTACAATGGGCTGCTGATACATTATCACTCATTTTTACACTATCGCACAAAGTTAAAACTTACCCCATTACCTAGGATAGTCGTGAGTCCTGGTAAATCTTCTATTGCTTAGATCCCCTGTAGTGTCCTTCCATTTTTCGCTTTGACACATCGAGCAAAATGAACTGTGCTGATGTCCCTGTGAAATGCATTTAAACAATGGAGTTCCTCCTTTGAACCATTTATTGCTCTGCGCTACACTGGACTCCTGCCACCTTTAATGTGAGCATCATGAACATTGTAACAGCTTGATGGCAAACATTTGCATATCTATCATTTGTTGCGGTTTAACAAGCCCATAAACCACAAAAAAATCATTTATGGTACTCTTTGCATTAACATACATCTCAAAGATTCACTAGAGGAAATTTAGGCGCATGGACAATATGAGCAAATATTATGTCACTACTTGTATGCAAAATTACACACTTGAATTAGCTTTGTTGCCCATAGTATCTGATTTTTTTTAATATGGTCTTAAACCTTTCTGGTGCTGGAATTTTAAAGGTTGTTCTTCTCTCATAAAAGTCAGCAAAATACCAATCCATTCTCTGTACTAACACAGAACAATCAGTAAGAGATTTACAGGCGCTTTAGAGTTGTTCATTCTTGTCCAGATCTCAAGGAGTTGGTGATTTATCTTCAAGTTGAAAAGACAATTGATTGGATTAAGTACAAATTTGTTTTCATCTCACTGTAGCATCTGGAACCTAAAATGGAGTTTTCACTTGGAGGCAGGGGTCACATTTTAGATGCTTATTGATTACTTTGTGCCTATCTTTATCAAGGAAGATGATGCTGGCCAAATCATTGAGAAAGAGACAATGGCTGAGACTCTTGACAGGCTAACCATTGATAAAAGGGAAGGTGCTATCTTTAAAGTTGGTAATGCACCAGGACTGGATAAGATGTATCCAAGGAAGTAAGGTGGAAATTGTGGAGGCACTGCATAATCTTTGAATCTTGCCTAGATGCAGGGTGATGCCAGGGAATCTGGAGAATTGCAAATGTTACCCCATTGTTCAAGGAAGATGTGTAGATGAGCTCGGTAACTAGTGGTCAGTTAGTTTAACCTCGATGGTTACGTAGGAAACATAGAATAATTCAGGAAAAATGATCAATCACTTGGATAAATGTGTATTGAGGAAAACCACCACGGGTTTGTTAACGGCAAGTCATGTTTAACCACTTTGATTAAGCTTTTTTTTTAACGAGGGAGCTGAGAGTGTATGTGGTACAATTGATTTCCAAAAAAGCATTTCATAAAATGGCACAGAATGATTTGTCGGCAAAAGTAAAGTTCATGGAATTGAGCAACAAGATTGACTAAGTGATAGGAAACAAGAAAAAAAACTGGTTAATGTTTTTTCACAGTCTGAAGAAAAATACATCATGGGGTTCCCTTGTTGTCAGTGTTGGGACTCCTTTTCCTGATGTTGTACATATCTTACAGACACAGACTTGTGCGTACAGGGAACAACTGCGAAATGTGATAATGACACAAATGGACATTGTGAGCAACAAGAGGATGGTGATAAACTTCCAGAAGAGTGCACAGCAAAGCTGCAAGAATGGGCAGGCATGTGACAGGTGAAATTAAATGCAGAGAGTTGCAAGTGGTTCATTAGATAGGAAGCATGGTAGGAAAGTATGAATGGTATGACGGTCTGACCAAAGGAACTTACGACATTGTTACTAAGTTTGCAGATGACACAAAGATAGTTGGAAGGACATGTGGAACTGGGGAGGCTAGAACATAGAACAAAGAACATAGGACAGTACAGCACAGTACAGGCCCTTCGGCCCACGATGTTCTGCCAAACTTTTACCCCAATCCTAAGGTCTATCTAACCTGCACCTCTACCTTATACTGTCATCCATATGCCTATCTAATAGCCGCTTAAATGCCCCTAATGAGGCCAACTCCACTACACTCTCCGGCAATGCATTCCACGCCCCGACCACTCTGAGTAAAGAACCTACCTCTGACGTCTCCCCTATACCTACCTCCACTCACTTTAAAACTATGCCCCCTCGTAATAGCTACCTCCACCCTAGGAAACAGTCTCTGTCTGTCAACTCTATCTATACCTCTGATCATTTTGTATACCTCTATCGAGTCACCTCTCATCCTTCGGCGTTCTAAAGAGAAAAGCCCTAGCTCTCTCGGCCTTTCCTCATAAGACCTTCCCTCCATTCCAGGCAACATCCCAGTACATCTCCTTTGCACCTTTTCTAATGCTTCCACATCTTTCCTGTAATGAGGCAGCCAGAACGGGACACAATACTCCAGATGTGGCCGAACCAGGGTTTTGTATAGCTGGAGCATAACTTCGCGGCTCTTGAATTCAATCCCTCTATTAATGAAAGCTAACACACCATACACCTTCTTAACAACTCTGTCCACCTGGGTGGCAGCTTTCAGAGAACTGTGGACATGAACCCAAAGATCCCTTTGCTACTGCACACTGCCAAGAATCCTTCTGTTAACCCTGTATTCTGCTTTCAAGTTTGTCCTTCCAAAATGAATCACCTCACACTTTTCAGGGTTAAACTCCATCTGCCACTTCTCAGCCCAGCTCTGCATCCTATCAATGTCCCTTTGTAACCTAGAACAGCCCTCCGCACTGTCCACAATGCGACCCACCTTCGTATCAGCCGCAAACGTACTAATCCATCCTTCCACTCCTTCATCCAAATCATTTACAAAAATCACAAATAGAAGAGAACCCAGAACAGATCCTTGTGGTACACCACTCGTAACTGAGCACCATGTTGCATATTTTCCATCCACTACCACCCTTTGTCTTCTAAGGGTCAGCCAATTCTGAATCCAATCTGCCACATTTCCTCCTATCCCATGCCTCCTTTCCTTCTGCATGAGCCTACCATGGGAAACCTTATCAACACCTTAATTAAATCCATGTATACCACATCCACTGCTCTACCTTCATCCACGTGTTTGGTCACCTCTCCAAAGAACTCAATAAGGTTTTTGAGGCATGATCTACCCCTCATAAATCCATGCTGACTATCACGAATCAAACTGTGCCTTTCCAAGTGATCATAAATCCTATCTCTCAGAGCCCTTTCCAATAATTTGTAAGACTAACTGGCCTGTAATTTCCAGGGTTATCCCTATTCCCTTTTTTGAACAAGGGAATGATGTTTGTCTCTCTCCAATCTTCCGGCACTATACCTGTGGACAGTGAGGACGAAAAGATCATCGCCAAAGGCCCTGCGATCTCTTCCTTCGCTTCCCATCGAATCCTTGGATAAATCCCATTAGGCCCAGGAGACTTATCTATCTTCAAGTTCCTCAAAATTCCTAGCACATCTTCCTTACTAACATTGATCTCCTCTAGCTTACCAGCCTCTTTCACACTGTCCTCCTCTACAACTAGGTCCCTCTCAGTTGTGGATACCGAAAAAAAGTATTCATTAAGGACCTCTCCTATCTCTTGCCCAGTGCACAAATTCCCTTTACAATCCTTCATCGGCCCTACCCTTTCTCTGGTCATTCTCTTGTTCCTCACGTACGTGTAAAAAGCCTTGGAGTCTTCCTTGATCCTATCTGCCAAGGTTTTTTCATGCTCCCTTATAGCTGTCCAATGCCCTTTCTTCAGCTCCTTCCTGGATAACTTGTATCCCTGTGGAGCCTTTTCCGTTCCTTGTTTCCTAAACTTTACACAAGCATCCTTCTTCCTCTTTACCAGTCGTTCGACCTCTCTTGAGAACCAAGGCTCCCTCACTCGACCGCATCTTCCCTGCCTGCTAGGGACAAACATATCGAGCACACGCAGTATGCATTCCTTAAACAATCTCCACATTTCTATAGTGCTCTTCCCTGACAGCATCTGTTCCCATTTTATGTTACCCAGTTCTTGCTTAACAGAATTGTAATTACCCTTCCCCCAGTTATAAACCTTACCCTGCTGTATGTACCTATCCTTTTCCATGACTATTGTAAAAGTAACAGAGCTATGATCGCTATCGCCAAAATGCTCTCCTACCAACCGGTCTAACACTTGGCCCGGTTCATTGCCAATAACCAAATCCAAAGTGGCCTCTCCTCGTGTTGGTCTATCTACAGACTGTGTCAGGAATCCTTCCTGAACGCACTGGACAAAATCCGCTCCATCTAAACTATTACAACTAAAATGTTTCCAATCAATATTTGGAAAGTTGAAGTCACCCATGACTACAACCCTATGACTTCTGCACCTTTCCAGTATCTGCCTCCCAATCCGCTCCTCCACTTCTCCGTAACTATTAGGGGTCTGTAAAAAAACCCCAACAAAGTGACTGCTCCTTTCTTGTCCTGGACCTCAGCCCAAACGAACTCTGTAGACATATTGTTCTCAAACTGCCTTTCAGTAGCTGCTATACTAGCCCTGACTAGCAATGCCACTCCCCCGCCTCTTTTTCCACCCTCCCCATTTCTTTTAAAGCATCTAAATCCCGGAACTTCCAAAAATTATTCCTGTCCCTGAGTTATCCAAGTTTCTAGAATGGCCACAACATCGTATTTCCAAGTACTGACCCATGTTCTAAGTTCATCTGCCTTATTTCTGATACTTCTAACATTGAAGTATACACACCTCAAACCATCTCTGTGTCCACAATTATGCTCCAATGACCGCATTTCTTTATGAACAACCTCACTCCCTGTTGTGCCTGTTGAAAGGCTGAATACCTCATCCTCTGAATGACAAATCCATTTCCCCACCCCCTGCCAGTCTAGTTTAATCTGGGCTGCAGAAGAACTTGGAAATGCTAGGCGAGTGGGTAAAGAAGTGGCAGATGGAATACAGTGTGGCAAAATACAAGGTTGTATAATTTGGTGGGAAGAATAGAAGCATAGACTATTTTCTAAATAGGGGAAGGGCTTTGGAAATCTGAAGTGCAAAGAGACTTGGGAGTCCTAGTTCAGGAATTTCTCTTAAGGTTAGCATACACGTTTAGTTGGCGGTTAGGAAGGCAGCTGCAATGTTGGCACTCATTTTAAAAGGGCAAGAAAACAAGAGTAGAGATGTGCTGCTGAGGCTGTATCAGTGTCTGGTCAGACTGCATGTGGAGTATTATGAGTTGCTTTGCCCCGTATCTAAGGAAAGATGTGCTGGCCTTGGAAAGGGTCCAATGGAAGTTTACAAGAATGATCCCAGCGATGTTACATGAGGAGTAGTTGAGGACACTGAGTCTGTACTCAACACAGTTTAGAAGGACGAGGTTTCTGGTTGAACCTTACAGAACACTGAGAGGCCTAGATAGAGTGGATGTAGAGTAAATGTTTTCACTAGTAGGACAGGGTAGGACCCAAGGACACAGCTTCAGAGTGAATGGGCAACTGTTTAGAACTGAGATGAGGAGGAATTTCTTCAGCTAGAGGGTGGTGAATCTATGGAACTCATTGCTGCAAAAGGCTGTGGAGGCCAAATCATTGAGTGTATTTAAAACAAAAATAGATAGTTTCTTGATTGATAAGGGGATCAAGGGTTATGGAGAGAAGGTAGGAGAATGGGGTTGAGAAATATATCAGTCATGATCGAATGATGGAGCAGAGTTGATGGGCTGAATGACCTAATTCTGATTCTATATCTTATGGTTTCATTGTGTTATGAGGAAAGGCAATATAAAATGAAGTGCACAAATGTAAAAGAAGTGCAACAGAAAAGGGAGCTGGGAGCATATGTGTGTAATTCATCAAAGATCACATGACAGGGTGAGAAATAGTTAATAAGACATAAGGACTTCGGCTTGATGACTAGAGGCATATCAGAGTACAAAAGCAAGACAGTTATGATAAACTTGTATAAACAATGTTTCAGCCTCAGCTTATGCATTGTGTCCAGTTCTGGGCGTGACACTTTAAGAAGGATGACAGAGCTGCAGAAAAGATGCACTTGAATGTTCCAGGAGTGAGGAATTTCAGTTACGTGGATGGATTGGAGAAGCTGGAGATTTTCTCCTTGGAGGGATTAAGAGGGGATTTGGTAATGCTTATCAAAATAATGAAGAGTCTGGACAGCACAGATAGGGAGAAACCTTTCCAACTGACAGAACGATTGAGAAGCAGAGAACATCGATTGAAGGTAATTGGCCAAAGAAGCAAAAGTGTCATGAAGTAAAACAGTTTTATGCACCGGGTAGTTTGGATCTGAAATACACTGCTTGAAAGTCCACTGGAAATAGATTCAATTGTGACTTTCAAATTATATGAAGAGAAAAAAAATGCAGGGCAAGCTGTGGGGGAAAGGCAGGATATGGCCTGGACAAGATGGGCCAAATAGCCCTCTTTTGTGTTGTATCATTTCTGTTGTTCAATGGAGTTGAGACTGTGTGAGTTGTTGCTGCAGAGAAAGTGGGCACAGGCATGTGCTGGCTGTTATTGGTCTGTGCTGTGACCATTCTATGATTCAATGAATGTTAAAATTTGGGAAGTCTTCTGTGACGGCATGAGGTTGGGAAAAGTGATTATTCAAAATACTGTTTGAGTTTAGTGATTGAGAAGAGCAAGCTGAGTTAGGAATTATGTCTTTATACAATGCCCTGCTAATTTTGCTCCATTGAATAAATGGTAGTTATTGTTGAACCAAGAGACAATAGATATTCAATCCAGTGTTGAGAATCGTTGAGTTCTGGTTATGGCCTTGCCCCAAGTTTATCCTGAACTTTAAATTGAGGCTTCCATAACTAATAAGTCAGAGGTAACTTAAGAGTTACATTGTTTTCCATACTCTCAGTTCTTTTATTTAATCTTGATGTAAATGGGAACTCTCCAACTAGAGCCATTAATGTTACCTGCAGTAAAATGTCGCATGTTCTAATAACATTACATGGACAAACTGTGTTCCAACTTTGCTTTTGATCTTCTGATGATAACTCACCCTATGTCCCCGTTTTACCAAAACATTAAGCAATGGAAACAATCTTGAAACCATTTAGTCTCACAACTTGTGATCAATTAAAAACCTGTTAATTGTCTTTACAACTATTTTCATGAAGTAAATAAAGCTCCTATTTGTTTGGCCTTTCTGTGCCTTTACTGTAACTTGTTGAGGTTTTAGGTGAATTCCCCTCCTATCTTGTGTCATCATTGCTTCCTGGGATTGCCAAAGGAGAGATAGTACTAGGCTTCAGGAATCGGCAATAATGGCTGTAGGCATCCTTTATGAAAAGGTGTGGTCTCTTAATGGCTCCCACTCCCCTCATTTAGGTGCATAGAGACTTGGTGAAAACTCTGGTCTTAAAGCCATTAACAGGAGTTTAACTCCAATTTTCAGAACAAGTTTACTCCCCTGGGTTACTTTGCTTGTTTTTTTTTTGCTGTAGTCCATACCCTCACGATGATACCATCAAGATTGTCCTCTTGTGGCCTAATTTCTGACTGTGACAAAACTGTGACAAAGTAACTCTGATATGGTAAATTGGTTCAGGGTTGGGTGCAGATTAGAACAAGCGCAAATGAGTTCAACCTTTTCCTGTTTACTTTATGAAGCTGGGGATGAATTGATATTTAAAAACAAAACTGAATCATAGGTCAGCATTTTCCTGTGAGCTTCAGGATCCCAGTGTTTGGATAAAGGAGTACTGAAATCCACCACAGTTGTCAACCAGGTGGGGAGGCCTGTTAACCAGGACATGGCCTCATAAATGAGAGTCTCTGAGCTGACAGTAATTAATGATGATGGGAGGTCTTTAGATTCTGCTGGCCTATCAGAGCCTAGGGAATTGACAGCCCTACTGACAGACATGGCCACTGTTGGGTCAAGTTGGAGAATGCAGGGGCACCTAATATGAACGTGCCCTTTGGAGAAGTAAAAGTTTACACATTTTTTAAAGGGTGCAAGCAGGATGACCAATTTGATCAGACCGTATGTACCCTTTGCTGCTACTATTTGGTCCCCCACCCTCCTACAGAATGGCTGCACCCATTGAGCTACTGGTCTTCCTAAGCAGTACAGTCCATTCAACCTCTGAAGACATGCAGCAAGCCCTCTAATTAGCCTACTGTTAGGTCACTCCGCATTTAGATTTGTTGCCTGACATCATACATCACGTAGCTGATCTGTATGCCAGTGTGCTCCCATGAAACCTCCCACATGTGGGAATGTATTGAACAGCTGTCTCACCTAGCCTTCACCATTTTCCTCGTGACCCCATTACTGGCCCTCAGGGCTGGCAAAATTCCGCCTAAAGATTCTTGTTAGACATACGGATTAATGGTTACAAAATTAAAAGTGAACAGATGGAGTTGAATACATATCAGCCTTGCTCAAAATGTATAACAGAAGAGCCTCAATGGATTGAGTGCCTTCTCCTGTCCCTGTAAAAAGCTTTTATACAAAGAGGCAGTCTTTGTATACAAGTTCGCCATGTGAAATAACTGGTCCTTGATGGGACCACTCATGACCTCCACCAAAAAGATACATTTCCTCCACAATACTTCTCTGAATATGGACCCACAAAGGGCAGATGTGATGCGGTGGTTCAAAATTCAATTCCAGTTCAACACTAAGCTACCTTTCAAAGCTTAACAAGCAAAAATAGATTGACAGTCTCTTGGAACAAACTTTGGCTGCGCTTAGGATCTACCAATTCAGACATAAAGGTCATTCAGCTAGAGAGCTGAAATAAGCCAGTTTCTAAGTGATACTTCCAACAGTGCAGCCCTCCCTCAGTATTGCATCAAGCCAAGCTTATACACTTAGAACTATCAATTTTATTCATTCATAGATGGTGTACATTGCTGACTGAGCCAGCAGTTATAATCCATCCCTAATTGCCAAGGAGAAGATGGTGATGAGCTGCCTTCTTAAACCTCTGCAGTCCTTGCATTGTAGGTTCACCCACAGTGCTGTATATCATTCCAATCTATACAGAATGGAAGGGAACTTGCAGCTAGTGGTGTTTCCATGCAACCGCTGCCCTTGTCCTTCTAGGTGGTAAGGGTATGGGTTTATTTGGAAGGTGATTTGAGGTACATGTGGTGCATTGCCACTGTAAATCTTATAGATGACACACATTGCTGTCACTGTGCATTGGTGGTAGAGGAGTGAATTTTGAAGGTGGTAGATGAGGTGCCATCCAAGCAGGCTGCTTTGTCCTGGATAGTATCAACCATCTTGTGTATTTTTAGCCCTGCATTTATCTTGGCAAGTGGAGATTATTCCATCACACTCCTGACTCATACCTATAGATGGAGGACAAGCTTTGGGAAGATGAGTCACTGTGCAGAATTCCTAGTCTCTGATCTGCTCCAGTAGCAATAGTATTTATCTGATTCATTCAGTTTAGTTTCTAGTTCTAGTTAACGCCCAGGATATTGATATTGGGGTTTAAATTTGACCTAGCAGTGAAAGTGCTATGAACAGTACCAGGCTAACATTTAACAGTATTTACATTTGTGAAGCTGTTCACACAGTAACACGTCATTTTAGTTGTCATATCCAGTATGAATGAAAACTAATGGAAACAGCTTTCTGCAGTTTTAACACAATTTTACTTTGGTAAGTGAAGGTGGAGTAGAAATTCATTTTCTGCAACAGAGCAGAATATGTGTTGGGATCTACAACAAGTAGCAGATGCAATACAAAGATGAATTTGTACCTCTCTGTCTTTCACAAATTAAGAAAAGGATTCCCTGGTATTTGCCATTATTTCCAGGCAATTCCCAGAAAATAAAAATTGTAAATGATGTCTTTACCTCTTTGCTTCATTCTAACCTAACAGTTTAAAGACTGGTGTTCTTAATTGTTGTTTTTTGAATTGCGGATAAATTTTCCTCTCAATGTTGGTTGTTAAGACAACAGCAGATTAACATAAACAGCATTAAATAAATTCTTAACTGTACAGAGCACAGCAACATGTTCCAGGCAAACAGAAAGGAATGCTTGAGTTATTAAAGTGAAAACTAGAAACCCTGACTGTAAAAGCCAAAATCAAATTTAAACTACAGTACAAATAAAGCCAAGAAGAATGTAATACAAAGTCTGCTGAAAACTCCACTGAAAGAAAACCCCACGAACAGTTAGAGCACCAAAGTGTTTCCACAGCTAAATAATTTTTCACAATTTTTCATAATTTGCAGATAAATCAAAGATCTCATGGTTATGATAAGCCATTGACAGACCATCTCCACCTGTCAATCAAGATAATAGTTCATACTTCCGAGGAATACAAAGGAATACATATCAGTTCAACTGAAAAGGGCTATTTGAAATTTGGCTTTGGTTTAGTTATGTCAGAGATAGCAGCTTGGCTGCTATATAACACTGAGATATAACACTGAAGTTAAGAAAATATTTTGAAATCATGTATTTGTACAATTCATGTGTAATATAGGATGCAATAAAATGTAACATTATGAACACATCATAATGACTCAAAGTTGGTAGATCAACAATGATTAGTCTAACTTACACTTCTTTATTAACCTGTAAATTGTCCAGAAATTTGTGGCAAGGAAATCGCATGAATTGCAAATTGTCACAAATTGCTGAACAATTTGCTGTTATAAGAGCTCACCGTAAACCTCCTTAGGAGTTTCAAGAATTACTGCATTTGTGTGAATATGAAATAACCTTGACTATTACAGCTGGTGTTTAAAAATGTAATGACCCTTTCGATGGAAGGATTTGCTTTTGAAATACTATTCAACCTCTTCAGCTCAGAAAGAAGATGCAATTGTCTTTGCATTGTCTCATTCCTGCAAACAGTAAAATCTTTGAGAATTTTAAAATTTCAAATGTATTTTCAGAACATAGAACATAGAGCATAGAACATAGAACAGTACAGCACATTACAAGCCCTTCGGCCCACATTGTTGTGCCGACCTATTATCTTACTAAGATCAACCTACCCTTCATACCTTTATTTTACTATCCTAATTTATTTTATTTTTTAAAAGAAGTCTAACTTTTCTTCTGTGTCTTTTTTTGTTCTGTCTCTAAATATAATTATTCTTTCCTTCCCTTTTTCTCTCTTTACCTAATTGGGATAAGTTTAACTAAAGGGGCACACAATGAAATGCCCCACTCCTGCCAAAATCTGGCTGCCATTTCTCCTTATTATTTTAGTGAATGGTATACTGCCTGGTATGGAGGGATGTCTTATGAGAGATAATTAAACAGGTTGGGACTCTACTCAGTGGAAATTAAAAGAGTGAGAGATGATCTCATTGAGACATATAAGATTCTTAAGGGGCTTGACAGAGCAAATGCTAAGAGAATGTCTCCCCTCAAGGACCAGAGGACATAGTCTCAGAATAAAGGGTGCCTGAGATGAGAAGGAATTTCTTCTCTCAGAGGGTTGTAAGTCTTTGGAACTCCTTGCCACAGAGGGCTGTGGGGACAGAGTCCTGCATATATTTAAGGCTAAGATAAATAGATTCTTGATGAGGAGGGAATCAAGGGTTCAGGGAAAGGGCAGGAAAGTGGATGCGAGGAATATCGGATCAGGCATGATCCTATTAAAAGGCAGAGCAGGCTAGGGGGACTAAACAGCCTACCTTGCTCCTATTTCTTATGGTCATATGTCCTAAAACAAGCTTCACGAAGAAGATAGCACTGTATGTTTCACACATGGGATCTCAGGGACAGAGCAGTTCTTTACAAATCAGACCACTTCATTTCCTTTTAAGTCTTTAATTCAGGTCTTATTTTTAATCACTCCATTATTGCTGTCACGGCTTCAACTGCATTTTTTAATTCACTCGTAGAATATAGGAATCACTGGCTGCCCAGCATTTATTGCCTGCCCCAGTTGCCCTTGAGATGGGGATTATGAGCTACCTCTTGAACTGTGGCAGTCCATGTGCTGTAGGTAGACCCACAATGCCATTGGGGATTTCAGGATTTTGACCCAGCAGCACCGGAGGAACAGCAATATATTTCCAAGTCAGGATAGTGAGAGGTTGGAGGGGAACTTGCAGGTGGTGGTATTCCCATGTGTATATTGCAATTGCTGTTCTAGATGGAAGAGGTTGTGAGTTGGAAAGTGCTGTCTAAGGATCTTTGACAAATTTATGCAGTGTATATTGCAGATAGTAATCACTGCTGCTACTGAACATTGACAGCGGAGGGAATGCATCTTTCCAGGTGTGGTGTTAATCAGGTGGGCTGCTAAATCTTAGATGGTGTCAAGCTTTGTGAGTGTTGTTGGACCTGCACCCTTCCAGGCAAGTGGGCATTATTCCATCACACTCCTGACTTGTACCTTGTAGATGGAGGACAGGCTTTGGGGAGTCAGAAGGTGAGTTAGTCGCTGTAGGATTCCTAGCCTTTGGCTGCTTTTGCAGCCGCTATGTTTATTTGGCGAGTCCAGTTGAGTTTCTGGTGAATATTGACCCCCAGAATGTTGATAATTGGGTATTTAGTGATGGTAACATCATTGAATGTCAAGGTGG
Organism: Ginglymostoma cirratum; assembly: GCA_024137785.1. Lineage (NCBI taxonomy): Eukaryota > Metazoa > Chordata > Chondrichthyes > Orectolobiformes > Ginglymostomatidae > Ginglymostoma > Ginglymostoma cirratum. The sequence continues at coordinate 46,929,208 of JAHRHZ010000016.1, read as the reverse complement.
TGGTTGGATTGTCTCTAATTGGAGATGGTTGATGCCTGGCATTTGTATGGTGCAAATGTTACTTTCCACTTGTCAGCTCAAGCCTGGATATTGTCTAGGTCTTATTGTATTTGGACATGGATTGCTTCAGTATCTGGGGAGTCACAAACTGTGCTGAACATTGTGCAATCATAGGCGAACATCACCATTTCTGACCTCATGATGGAGGGTAGGTCATTGATGAAGCAGCTGAAGATAGTTTGGCCTATGACACTACCCTGAGGAACTCATGCACATATGTTCCAGAGCTGAGATGACTGATCTCCAGGAACCACAACCATCTTTTTTTTGTGCCAGGTATGACTCCAACCAGTGGAGAGTTTGCCCCCGATACGTACTGATTCCAGTTTTGTTAAGGCTCCTGGGTGGACACTCGGAAGAATGCGGCATTGATATCAAGAGCTGACAATCTCATCTCACCTCTGGAATTCAGCTTTTGTCCATTTTGAACCAAGATGAGGTCAGGAGCTGAGTGGCCCTGGCAGAACCCAAACTGGGCATCTCTGAGCAGGTTATTGCTGAGCAGGTGCTGCTTGATAGCACTGTTGATGACACCTTCCATCATTTTACTGATGATTGACAGTAGACTTATGGGATGGTAATTGGCTGGGTTGGATTTATCCTGCTTTTTATGTACAGGACATACCTGGGTAATTTTCCACATGGTCGAGTGGATGCCAGTGTTGTAACTGTACTGGAAGAACTTGGCTACAGGAGAGGCAAGTTCTGGAGCACAAGTCTTCAGTACGATTGCTGGAATGTTGTTAAGGCCCATAGCCTTTGCAGTATCCAGTGCCTTCAACCGTTTCTTGATATTACGTGGAGTGCATCAAATTGGCTGAAGACTGGTATCTGTGATGCTGGGGACCACTGCAGGAGGCCAACATCGATCACCTACTCAGCACTTCTGGCTGAAGATTACTGCGAATGCTTCAGCCGTATCTTTTGAACTGATATGCCGGGTTCTTCCATCATTGAGGATTGGGATATTTGTGGAGCATCCTCCTCCAGTCAGCTATTTAATTGTCTACCACTATTCACGACTGGATGTAGCAGGACTGTAGAACTTAGATCTGATCCATCAGTTGTGGGATCACTTAGCTCTGAATGTCACTGCGGCTTATGCTGTTTGGCATGCAAGTAGTCATGTTTGGTAGCTTCAACAGGTTGACACCTCATTTTTAGGTATGTCTGGTGTTTCTCCTGCAATGACCTCCTGCACTCTCTATTGAACCAGGGTTGATCCTCTAGCTTGATGGTGATGGTTAATTGGGAATATGCCAGGCCATGGGTTTGCACATTGTGCTGTAGTACGGTTCTGCTGCTGCTGATAGCACCTCATAGATTCCCAGTCTTGAGTTGCTAAGTCTGTTCATAGTCTGTCCCATTTAGCATGGTGATAGTGCCACATAAAATGATAGAGGGTCTTCTGAAGCTGGCACTTCACCTCCATAAGGATTGTGCAGTGATCATTCTTACCAATACTGTCATCGATAGATCCATCTGCAGCTGTCAGATTGGTAAGGATGAGGTCAAGTAATTTTTCCCTCTTGTTAGTTCCCTCATCACCTGCTGCAGACCCAATATATCCTTTAGCTACATCCTTTAGGACTCAACCATCTCGATCAGTAGTATGCTTCTGAGCCACTCTGGTTGTAGGACATTGAATTCCTCAGTCCAGAGTACATTTTGCCCTTGTCACCCTCAGTACTTCCTCCAATTGTTGGAGGAGTACTGATTCATCAGCTGAGGGAGGGCAGTACATGGTAATCAGTAAGACATTTCCTTGCCCATTTTTGATCTGAAGCCATGAGACATCATGGAATCCACATTCAATGTTGAGGATTCCCAGGGCAACTCTGTACCAACTGTATACCACTGTGGCTGTCCTGTTGGTGGGACAGGACATATTCAGGGATGGTGATGGTGGTGCTTGGGACATTGTTTATAAGGTTTGATTCTGTGAGTATGACTACATATGCCTGTTTCTTGACTAGTCCGTGAAACAGCTCTTCCAATTTTGACACCAGCCCCCAGATATTAGTAGGATGGCTTTTCAGGGTCGACAAGACTGTTTCTGTCATTGTCTTTTCAATGCCTATGTCAATGCCAGGTGATCCATCCTGTTTAATTTCTTAGTTGAGAGCTTGTTGTGATTGATACAACTGAGTTGCTTGCTAGGGCATTTCAAAGGGCAGTTGTGAGTCAACTACATTGCTGTAGGCCAGGTAAGGATAGCAGATTTCCTTCCCTGCAGGGTATTAGTGAACCAGATTTTTTTCTGACAATGGTTTCATGGTCATTGGTCAATTCTTAATTCCAGATATTTGGGCAGGATTTGAACCTGGGTCTCAAGAACATAAGCTGAGTTTCTGCATTAATAATTTAGTGATCATACTTCTCAACCATTGCCCCCCCATGATGCAAAGGCTCTAAGCTCTGGAATGCCTCCCCTAAATTGATCTGTTCTCTATTTCTCTATTTGCACAGTGTTCCTAAAGCCAACCTTTAATATTGGGTTTTTGGTTACTATCCCAGATCCCTCTTTGAGAGGCTTGATGTTTGGTAATGGCCCTGTGAAGCATGTTGGGACATTTTGTTAAAGATAATCTGTAAAGACAAGTTGTTGTTGTAGGTCTCAGCGGGACACAAATATTTAAATACTTTAAATTGCAACTTTCTTGCTTTGTTTCAGGAGCTCATAAGTAGTGGTTGTAACAACTTGGCAAGTGAATTATCCTAGCAGCTGTTAGCTGGATGGTGAGCTATGTTGTGTTTTGTATCAGTGTATTTGCATATATATTTCCAGTCAGCTGTTTGCATAAAATTGGACCAATCCTTTGGTAGTCTTCTGGGAGACAATTTCTGGGAAGCTTGGTCATTATTTCTGACATTCTTTGCATGTTTGACAGCCTGATGCAATTAGGAGAGATACATATTTAATTTCCATTGTCCCTTGTCGAACTTTGTAGCTGCCAGGAAATATATCTTGTAGAGGCTTGTTCCAATTCTTCAGTTTTTTTTCTCATTATGACAGTGAGCAGGAGAGGAAAACAGAGAATGCCAAGGTAGGTTAGCTGCAAACTCCTATCTAAAGTAACAGGTAGGACCCTTGTTTCGGGTCCAATATTATATTGAATTTCACTTCATCATCTTGAAGGGGAGTTTTTTTTATTCTTCTGAACAATATTGTGAATCTGTCTGCCATCCCAATGGCTTTTTTACTAAATTTATTTTTACTGCATTCCCGACTGTCTGTTTTTTTAAAAAATCATTCATGAGATGTGGGCATTATTGGTTAGACCAACATTTATTGTCCATCCCTAGCTGCCCCTGAGAAGGTGATGGTAAACTGCTATTTTGAAACTCTGCAGTTCATTCAGTGCAGGAAGACCCCACTGCACTGTTAGAGAGACAGTTTGATTTGATTTGATTTATTATTGTCATATGTAACTAGCTACTAGTGAAAAGTTTTGTTTTGCATGCAGTGTAGGCAGATCATACATACAAAGTGCAACAGGGTAATCAAACAGAGCGAAGAATGCAATGTTATGGTAGCAGAGAAGGTGCACAAACAGTGAGATAATTGTTAAATTTAAAATTTGATAGGTCCATTCAGAAGTCTAATAACTGTGGGGAAGAAGCTGTTCTTGAGTATAGTCATGTGTGTGTACAAACTTTTATATCATCTCCCTGATGGAAGAGGGTGGAAGAGCATATAACCGGGGTGGGATGGGTTTTTGATTATGTTGGTTGCTTTCCTGAGGCAACAGGAAGTGTAGATGGAGTCAATGGATGGAAGGCTGGTTTGAACGATGAACTGGACTGTGTTCACGACTCCCTTGCAGTTTTGGGAAGATCAGTTGCCATACCATGCTGTGATGCATCCAAATAGAATGCTTTCTGTGGTGCATCTATAAGAATTGGTAAGAGTCCTTGTGGACATGCCATATTTCCTTAGCCTCCTGGGGAAGTAAAGGTGTTGTCGTCCTTTCATGACCAATGCATCAACATGGGTGGACCAGGACAGATTGTTGATGATCACCACTCCTGGGAACTTGATGGTCTCGACCATCTCTACCTCAGCACCATTGATGCATGCTTCCTGAAGTCAACGATCAGCTCTTTTGTTTTGATGGCATTGATGGAGAAATTGTTGCCTTTACACCATGCCGCTAAGCACTCAATCTCTTTCCTGTATTCTGCCTCATCATTATTTGAGATCCGCCCTACGACGGTGGTGTCATCAGCAAACTTGTAAATGGAGTCGGGGGAGAATTTGGCTGCACAGTTGTGAGTGCATAAGAAGTATAGTAAGGGGACTGAGTACGCAGCTTTGCGGAGCACTGTTGTTGAGAATTACGGTGGAGGAGGTGTTGTTGCCTGTTCTTACTGATTGCAGTCTATGGGTCAGGAACTCGAGGATCCGGTTACAGAAGGAGGAGCCAAGACCTCGGTCCCGGAGTTTGGAGATAAGTTTGTCTGAATTATGGTGTTGAAAGTGGAACTGTAGTCAATAAGCAGGAGTCTGATGTCGGTGTTCTTGTTATCCAAATGTTTCAGGGATGAGAGTAGGGCCAGGGAGATGGCGGCTGCTATGGACCTGTTGCACCAGTAGGTGAATTGCAAAGGATCAAAGCAATTTGGTAGGGTGGAGTTGATGTGAGCCATGACTAACCTCTTGAAACACTTCATAATTATGGAGGGCAGAGCTACCATTGAGGCACGCTGCGTGATTTTTCTTTGGAATTGGGATGGTGGTGGTTTCTTGAAGCTGGTGGGGACTTCAGATCATAATAAGTTCTGAAGTAGTGTGCAGGAGAAGAGAGATGAAGGTAGTGATAACTCGAGGGACATGATAACTGAGAAAGTTGAATACAGTGACAAGAGCTTTTGTTCAGTTCCTGGGCTCATTACAATTAAAATTGAGCAAACAAAAAATGGAAGACTCTTGTTTCTAGGTAGAAAAAGCACACTTATGAAAATAATAATTGGTGAAGTGTATTTGGGGAGTATCAAAATAAGTCAAAAATTGCAATAGAGGCCATGGGATAGATCTGTTTAACTGTGGGAAGTTGGAATAATATACTTTATTCAGTCAATTGAAGCATCTTGTTTAATACAATCAAAGCTGTGCCTTCAGCAAAGTAGTAAGAGAATGCTGCACTGTCTGAACTGACACTTTTTGGATGACATTAAATTGAAGCTCCATCTGTTTGTTCAATCACTTCCATTGAAGTAAAGAAAAGTATCTACAAGCTGTTCTGGCTAAATTTCAACTTTCAACCAAAACAGACTAGTCATTTATCTCATCTGTAAATTGTGAGCCACTGCTGTACATAAATTACCCTGCCCTCATTTGGAAAGAATTGTATTGATTATAATATTGTATGTTATTGGTTGTACTTTGGAACATTTGGCTGTCATCAAATGTACAATGTAATTCTTTCCTGGGAAAGAAAAGAACCAAATAGTGCTGGGCTAAAGGAGTCTTCTACAACACTGTGCAGAAAGGGTAGGAGGTGTGGCACTTACTTTAAGTAAAAGCAAACCAGCCACCTTGCACTAACCTAGGCACTGGAAACTATAATGACAAACACAGCCCTGTCAACCCTGAGAGGTTTTCCATACTAACACCTGGGGGCTAGTGTCAAAATTGGGAGAGCTGTCTCTCAGACTAGTCAAGCAACAGTCTGACATCGCTATATTCATGGAATCATAGGTAGACAGGATAGTTCAGAAGAGCTTTAGCACGCTTGCCTTCATTGCTCAGACCTTTGAGTAAAGGAGTGGCAACGTCACATTGAAGTTGTACAGGACATTAGTGAGGCCTCTTCTGGAGTACTGTGTGCTGTTCTGGTCACTCTGTTATAGGAAGGATGTCATTAAACTGGAGAGGGTTCAGAAAAGATTTACCAGGATGTTGTTGGGAATGGAAGGTTTGAGATATAAAAATGGACCAGAAAGACTTTGGCTTTTTCACTGGAGCATACGAGGTTGACAGGTGACCTTACTGAGGTTTATAAAATCATGAGAGGCATAGATAAGGTGAATGACAAGGGTCTTTTCCCTATGGTGGGGGAGTTCAAAACTAGAAGGCACATTTTAAGGTGAGGGAAGAAAGATTTAAAAATGACGTGAGCAGCAACGCTTTTACACAGAGAATGGTTCATGTGTGCAATGAACTGTCGGAGAAAGTGATGGATGCAGGTCCAGTTACAACATTTAAAAGGCATTTGGATAAGTTCATCATAGGAAATGTTTGTGGAGGATACGGGCCAAGTGCAGGCAGGTAGGACTAGGTTAGTTTGGGAATATGGTTGGTGTGGTTTGGTTGGACCAAAGGCTCTGTTTTCATGTTGTATAACTCTTTGACTGTATCCCAGGCACCACCATCATCATCCCTGAATATGTTCTTTCCTTCTGGCCAGACAGACTCAGTAAAGCGGGTGGTACAATAGTATAGGGTTGGGAGGGAACTACCTGGGTGTCCCCAGTATTGACTCCAGACGCCATGGGGTCACATGGCATAAGGTCAAACATGGACAAGGAATCATCCTGTTGATTAATGTACTGTGCCCACCTCTCACTTAACATCAGCTGATGAATCAGTTGAACACTTGGATGAAAGCAAGGTGCAGAATGTGCTTTGGATAGGGTCTTCAATGTCCATCGCCAAGTGTGGCTTGGCAGTCGCCTGACTGACTGAGCTTGTTGATTCCAAAGGGCATAGCTGTAGATCTGAGTTTGTGGCAGATGACGAAGGAACCAACAAGGAAAAACATACTTGAAACTCTTACTGTAGCATCAATTTTCAGAGGTGAAAGGAGATTTTGCCAGCTATTTCCCCTGATAAATAGTTTGTCAGCTTTCTTGGTAGCACCAAATATTGCCAATCAGAGAGACATTTTGACAAAGCTTTTAATTGCACTCATCAGGACAAATGCAATCAGATTTCAAATTATCGCAATTTGTGCCACAGAAGAAAAGGGTGCTGACTGGTGCAGCAATAAATCAAATATGATTGGCCAGGCTGTCGTCTGGAATGCATCAGACCCTATAGATCCTGCATATACCTGAGTAATTAGAAAAGAATGCAAAGCATGAACATATTACTTTTGCTAACAGCAAATGGGTCCTTGAATATGAGTGGATTGCTTCTAGCAAGTGTAAGTAAGCACACTATAAGCTTGACTGGTTATTTGAAATTGTTGTTAATATGGCTGTTAGCACATTCACGATAGTTCAGTGAGTGCAGCCCATATTCATGAAATCACATCTGAGTAAACATTTTATTCTAGGTTTTCAAACCGTAGGCCATTTCAATATGGTCTGTACTCTGCTTACTATGAAGAAATGAAGAAAAGTGCTATTTGATTCAATTTGCCCCACCTTGTAACATAAAGCATGCAGTCTTCAAACTTAACTTGCAACTAATCAAGGAGCATCTGCTTGGCCTGCTGTGTTCATTCAGCCCCATGCTTGTTATCTCGGATTCTCCAGCATCTGCAGTACCTTTTATCTCTTTGCAACTAATCAGCAGCTTTTCCTCCTGTCATACAAATTGTGTGACCATATGAAATTCGGAATTCTTGAATTTGTCCTGATGAGTGCAAAGGGAAAAATTTCAGCAAGATGTTTCTCTTTTCAACAATATTCAAGTTGTGAACTTGCAACTTTCAAAACAATTCAACCAGAGCAGATTGTCCATGAGCTTCTAGTAATGGATAAAATATCAGAAGCTGCTTTTCCTGTGTAGCATTTGTGTGTTGATTAGTTGCACCAATAAAACTTCTTCCCCCATTCCCCTAACCAGCTCCAACTCTGGCTTGGTTTTCCCTCCACAGTTAATTCAATTGAAAACCTCTTCCACTCTTCACATCAAATTCAATGATTAAACAAAGTAAGCAATTCCCTTAGGCTGTACTATTCTTACATTAAACAGTAAATAGACATCCTTTTTCTTTCACACTGAAGCAACTGAGGTAAAGTGAAATCAAATAGTGACTGAGTCATAATCTCTGAGCACATATTGTTTCCTTGAAGCCAGCAAGACTGCCAATTTAGTGCCATGTTTTAGGAGCTGTTATGTGCTCTGAGGCATGAGTTGAAATCAAAACTCAGACAGCAACTTTACAGCCAGCAGGCAATGGACTATCTTCGTAATTATCAACTGCAGGACACAGTCTTTCACGACCGCTGGAGACCCAAATGCACAGTTACCAATCAATTTTACAACACTGTACTCCATCAAAGACCAAATAACACTGAAACAAACCTCTGCTTCTCAGAAGTGAATTTTTAAAAAAAATTTCTTTCAATTCTCCCACTCATTCCTCATGGACACTTATTTAATCTTGCCATACAATTCTTATGGGAATGGGCAGCCCTTGGTATCTTATCTAAAAAGGTTATTTTTCTTGTGTGAATTTGCACAATGGTAGTTGGTATGTTATTCAACATTAGGGCAATCACAGCCCAAAACAATCTTGTTTTCTTGCAACACCCACAACCCCAAGTAAACTTTCTAGCAGGGAATCAATGTGTAAGAAATAGGACTGGGATCCTCGGCTGATTATTCCTTTCCCCAGCCCACAGCTGCTAGGCTCATTTATTGAATTTCCAGCCGGGGTGAGGTAGTTAATGCAGCTCATACTGGAATTAAGCCTGGGACTGTTTTGTTATCTTCATAGGACAGCCCCGTAGGAGCAAGTAGAGACCCTTAGCACTTGTGGATATTAAAATGCATCATCTGGCCAAAAGACTTTTTGATATAAAATAAAGCTGTTAAGTGTACAAAGACCCTTCCAATTATGTGATAGCTCTTGAACCTGCATGTACATAAGAACAAAAGAAATAGGAACAGGAGTAAACCATCTGGTCCCTCAAGCCTGCTCCGCCATTTAATATGAAAATGGTTGATCTTTTCGTGGACTCAGGCCCAGTTACCTGCCTGCTCACCATAATCCTTAATTCCTTAACTTTTCACAAATCTATCAATCTTTGTCTTAAAAACATTCAATGAGGCTGCCTCAGCTGCATCACTGGGCAGGGAATTCCACAGATTCACAGCCCTTTGTGTGAAGGAGTTCTCCCTCAACTCATTCCTAAATCTGTTCCCCATTATTATGAGGCAATGCCCCCTAGTTCTAGTTTCACCTGCTAGTGGAAACCACCTCCTTGCTTCTATCTTATCTATTCCACTCATAATTTGAAATGTTTCTATAATTATCCTCTCTCATTCTTCCAAATTGTACTTTTAGAAGAACAGATGGGTAAAATTAATTAGGCAGGAGGTAAAACTTTATTTTCCAAAAGTGGATTAAAGTTTTTGTATTAAGTTCTCAAAAACCTTTAAGTGGTTCAACATTGTCTATTGAGAATCTACATTGCATTCATTAAGATGTCATGAGTACTGATTAACACAGGAATTACGTTCATGGGTGTAACCTTGTTAGGCATAAAAAGGACCATATGAGGCATGTATTTGGTGTGGTAGACTTCTTCCTCAAAGCCCTGGTGAATGAGAATGCTTCAGTACATTTGCTCCAACACTACAGAAGTGTTCTCGCTGCACCTACCCCTGCATGTAAGGGAGAAAGCCTGACTGGGTCAACCAACTCATGAGAAGCCTCAGTCATACGCGTCTTGGCTCCTGTTATTAAACACTTACAGTGTAAAGGGCAAATTGTCTGCAAAGTCTGTACTGAACTGCTTTGTACTTGTTGTATTTGCTTATAATTATAGATAATTTATGAATATAGTATATTTTTGAAATTAAGAAAAAATGAGGAGCGGATCGTGGGGAAGACAATGAGTAAATAGGTGCACTGGGGAGAGAGAAGGAGCAGGTGAATTGATTAAGGGGTGCTATAAGGCTGGGCATGGTGAGCTGGATGAGAGCGGGATTGGGGAATTTCAAGGGAAATAATGAAATGGCTGACAGTCACAGGGGGAGACTGGAGAAGAACAGACCGCCTCCAGAGGACAGGACAAGAATATCTACAGTGATGGAGAGAAAATGTATTGCATAGAGAGGGAGGGCAGCCGGTGAACAAATTAAATGAAAATTTGAACAACACCATTTGTCTCCTAAATCATCTTGTTAAAGAATGCCTCATTGAGAATAAGCAGAGGAGCCCACAAACTGTTTGCACATGTACCTATGCAGCACAAACACATGCAACTGAGGGAATTCAAACAGAAACTGGAAAATATTATTGTGCAAACACAGATATGCATAAGAACATAGGAGTTAGGAGCAGATGAGGCCAATGAGCTCCCAAAACAGGCTCTGCCACTCTGTAAGATCATGGGTTATTTGATTGTAGTCTCTACTCCACACTCCTGCCTACCACTGATAACCTTTCAAGCCCTTTCTGACTAAGAATCTATATCTACCTATGCCTTTAAAATATACAGAGGTTCTGCTCCTGCTGCCTTTAGAGGAAGAGAAATCCGGGACTCACAGTCCTCTAAAAGAAAGTTTCTCCTTGACTCTGGCTCAAACAGATGGCCCCTTATTTTTAAACAGAGACCCCTGGTTCTAGATTTTCCCACAAAACGAGACATTTTTTAAATTCACTCATGGGATGTGGGCATCTCTGGCTAGGCCATCATTTTCACTGCCCATTCTTAATTGCCCAGTCAACCACACTGGTGTGGGTCTGGAGTCATATGTACGCCATGCCAGATAAGGATGGCAGATTTTCTTCCCCATAGGACGTTAGGGAAGCAAATGGGGTTTTCCTGATAACTGATAATGGTTTCATGGTCGTCATTAGAGTCTTAATTCCAGATTCTTTATTGAATTCAAATTCCACCACGTGCCATGGCAGGATTTGAACCCAGGTCCCCAGAACATTAGCTGAGTTTCTGGACTAATAGTTCAGCAATAATACCACGAGGCCATTGCCTCCCATCCTTTCTCACCTATTCTGTCAAGTCTGGTGCCAAATTTGTGTGTTAATTAGGTTACCTCTTACACTCCTAAACTCTAGCTGGTCCAACCTTTCCTCATAAGACATCCAAGGTGGCTGTATGTATGAATCTCCTGAAATATTGTCGGTATACTGTTCAAGTACATTGCAATAAGAATAGGTATTCTGAATTTTTCTGAAAGGCAATAAAATGGTTTAAGGCTGGTACTTACCTTCTGTAATTCTTGATAAATCTCAAGCATGAATGAGCATCCTCCAGGTCTTGGGATGTGAACCTATCGTTCTTGGAGACTATGACAAGACTCCAGTGAGAAATTCATGGACACTTTGAATCAATAACATGATTGATGAATTGGTCACCAAATACTGGGGTGCAGTGGAAGGGCAGGACTCCCCGTCACACTTGTGGCGTGATGGGAATTTACAGAGCAGTACAAGGACCAAAGGACAGTGAAAAATGAATATCGGGACTGCACTTGGAAGAGGTGATCTGTTCCGTTATCTCACTGGTCAGGACCTGCAACCCACACTGCATTGATCATTCAAAGGGTGGTAGTACATATAAACCTTTTGTATCTTTATTGGCGGGTGGCTCAAATTCAACGTGATTAGTGATACTGGACTTAAATTTAGCAAAAATCGACCAAGTGTCAATTTCGAGAGAGTTTCATGGAGGGTTTCTCTCCATAAGCTTTAGCGGAGCTACTGCATGCAATTCTCCATTACTCAAGTCCTTATGTATGCGCCATGCATCCACAGTGCCACGCTCACACTATTGTGCTCTCATTGGCAGCAGATGTACTCGTTGCTCCTGGGACCTTTTCAGAATTTGTGTCATCAGTGCCGTATTGAAAGCCCAGCTGTGCACCAGACAGAAATAGTTCTTCATTGCACATGTAGTGGAAGGGAGATAATAAAGAAAACCTTCTGAGGGCTCATAGTGGCAGAGGTGACACTTTGGTGGATATAGAAAATCACATTCATAGATGTATTTCCATTTTACTTATCACTGGTCTGATAGATGGTCAATAACTGTAGCAGCAAGAATAAAGCTATAGAGGTTGCCTGTCCTTGGTGCTGTACCATTTCAGATCCCTGTCTGGGGGAGTACTACTCTTTCCCGAATACCCAGTGCAGCATAATACCTTGTCTTTGTTGAATGTGGGAGCATCCCATGTTAGAATCCATTCAAATGGTTGTTAACATAAACTTTCAGTAAACAGGAAAAGCAAAGAAACAAGAAAAGTTGTCTTTGTTTTTGACAACAAACAGGGGGTGTTTGCAATTTGAAATAACAATGAATGATAAGTTCATCCAACTCAGATGTGTGGAAGTGGGTGTCAGTTAGGTCCTGTCTGGCTTGTCACACCTGATGCTGCTTTATCACGCTGAAGACAAAGTACCTCCTGCCAACGTCCGCATCTTCTTTCTCAGAAAACTTCAGCCACTCTCTCAACTCTTCAGTGTCTGTCACATCCATTCGTGGCCTGCTCCAATTGTGCAGAGGAAAGCAAGCAAGGATCACGCAGCACACTCTGTCCTGTCTCTACTGCCAGGCCTACCTCCCAGACTGATCCAACAATATCAGGACCTCATCTTCGGGAGGCCTAGCACCTACTCCTGGGTAGCCCTGGTGGGAGAATGGTCTGCATTTTACCCATGCTCCACCTCAGTTAGGGAATTGTGTAACGACTCCATCAACCATGGTTTCAGAAGGCAGTCCTTGTCTCACAGTGACCATCTTTATAAAGCATCCAGCTCATAAAACAGAAATGAAGCAGGAGCATGGGAGTTCTCAAAGATACAGGCATTATAGCAGCTACCATGTTACATGGCAAATGAGACGTGGTACCTATCATTGCAGGTGACTTGTACATTGACCGAACAGAAACCTTTTCTGTTGATGAAAGTTTTAAAACATTTAAAGGTGCCTGTGATTTTTTCTGATTCAAGGAAAGGACTATGATCAATTTGTAATGAACAATGATGTGGTGTTGATTGCTTCTGGCCGAGATAAGTATTCCAGGTAGGTAGCTAGTCACTGCATGTAGTTTGCAGGTAGACTTCTGTGATTACAGATGTCTTGAACCTGCACTGTGGAAATGTCCAATACAATTGCACCTTGAGGGGCTTCAATTTGTTCACAGTTGAATCCACTTTCTCAGACAGGGAAAAAAAGCATACACTGCACCCACTCTTGGTGTGGTGGCAGCCATGTCCATTTCCATTGTACATTTGTGATTTGGAGGAGGATTTAAGGTAATTCAGGGAGCGCTTCACTGAGTGAGTTGCATTCTCAGGCTGGCAATTTAGGTGACTCCCTCAAAGTTGTTCTTCCTTGTACTCTCTGTCAACCTCATCAGTTCTCAGCTAGCACATATTCCCATCCACCTCCTTTATTTAACTCTACTTATCCCCACTTTATTTCCTGAACCCCAAGCCAACAAATTGGTTATGCCAACCATTGTGATGCACTGTTTCAGTATTGAATGCAGGGTGGTGGTGAATGTCCCCACCCTCCCCACTGCAACCCGCGCATTCCAATGCTCAATTGTTTCCTCCATCATATATGGAGCTGCCCCCTCCTTCACACAGCAGTGGCTCTTGCTAACTGGCCCGCCTTTCAGTGAACAGGCCCCCAGGATTGACTGTGTGCTACTACCCAAAGTAACCTGGAAGGGCAGCCCTGACTGATGAGTGGATAGACCACCGACTGAGCTCTGTGCAACTCCCTAGTGACTTATGAATAATTCCCATCTGGTTACACTGGACCTGCAGGACTGACCTTGGCCTAGTCTCTGGATTGTAATGATATGGGACACTTGACTCTGAACATCCCATGCAGCCGACTGACTGTATCCAAGCCCCTGGACTGTGATCGGACAATGTCCTTAACATATTGTGGTGAGCCCCTCCAACAGATGTCAACCCCCCCTTGCCTTAACTGAAGTCTACTTCCCTTAAACTTTGAGACATGGCTACTTGGGTGGAAACACATGCAATGTGTGTAAGCTGTTGGAACATGCTGCAGTATGACATTGACATTGCACGATGGCGTCCAGCAATATGGCCATTTCCTTGACTAACCACTGCTGGCAACCGTGACAAGCTGCCCACACTTTGTGTCTGCACTAAGAGGGAAGATAATACAGAAGTACCGTGAGGCCATAAGTTCTCAATGATATAACAAAGCTCAAAATAGCAAGACAAGGAAAGACAAAGATGGAGAATTCTGCCCAAGCTGGAGGGCCAGATGAGTAAGCGGTGAGCTGGAGCCACCTTGTACTTGCTCAGACTTTCATGTCAGGAATTTTCACTGTCTAGTTTCTATACATTGCCTGAAAATTAGCTACATTTTAATTTTTTTTCTGTCTTGTCATATTTTTCCAACTGACTTGCCATTGTGCAAACTGTTCAGGGACTGAGAAAGTTCTGCCAGTGATACTGTCTGAAGGGCAATAAAACCTTCAAGGTTAAACATGGCTCTTCTACGTAATATCTCATAAATAAATTTATTTTAAATTTTTGCAGAAATAACACTAAATCTAAACATATTTATCTATCAAATAAGTAGAGTAAATAAATAAAAAGGAAAGATTTATGAATTTTTTTGTGTTGAGTGACTTCTGTTGTACCGATAGATTGTCAAAGCTGGAGGTTTTTTTTAGGGAAGAGACTGTTGAGAGGAGATTTGAGAGATATGTTCAAAATCATGTGCGGTTTCAATTAAGTTGATAGTGAGAGAAACTTTCCGGTTAGCAGAAGGGTCAAGAACCACAGGACACTGTTTTAAAGTAGTCATCAAAAGAATTAATGCAACAAGAGGTAACAAGGTGTGGAGCTGGATGAACACAGCAGGCCAAGCAGCATCATAGGAGCAGGTCTCTAATACAACAAGAGGCATTCTTTGTGTGAGTACTTGGGTCTAGAATATACTAATGGAGATTGTATTCGAGGCAGGTTCAATTATGGCTTTCAAAATGCAATTGGGGAAGCATCTGAAGGAAAATAACTCAGAAGGCCTTATGTGCCTTGTCAATGATAATGGTTATTTAGTGGGTAATTATTTAAAACTGTAAAGTACAATGCAAGTTATGAAGTCAATAGTACTGCGAAACCAGCTATTTCCATGGTTTGCAGCTGGAAGATCCCCAATAGATTGATGGCCAGGCAAGGTTGCAACATTGTACACACACAGCACATGGAGTCCCTAATGGAGAATTGTCTTCGAGGCAAGGTACACATCCAACAATGTGCAAAAAACTGATGGTGTGAGATTAGCTGAGTTGTTCTTATAGAGGACTGGCATGGACCCAACCATCAAAATTGCCCTTCTGTGCCATAACCATTCCATGATACTATTCTATAACACTTAATAGGAAGTGCTCAACTGAATTGGGTTAGTAATTCATCTTGGATTGGTGCCACAAATTAGGCAGATAATAAAATGGTTGAGTGATGCAGTTAATGAAACTGGATATTAGTCAAAATATAATGATGCTGTCATATGCCCAAGGTGAAATTCTCTCCATTGTCTTTTCTGTTCAAGAAAAAGATTGGCCACACGGTTTCCTGGTAGGTAAGAAAATACTTAAAAAAACATAAATTTGAGAACAAATCATAGCATACCATAGCGGGGAATAGTTTTGAAAATTAAGTGAATATGTGTTAGTTTGATGATGTTGCACCTTGACTTGAATACTATGGAAATAATAAACATATTTCAACAATTAGATACCTTAGGATTCCACTCTTTGCAAATATCACCTCCTTCTGCCATCAGGTTCATACACAAAATTAAGAAATCCGAAAGGCTACTTCATTTCAAGTTAAAGCTATATTGAATAAAGGAACTTCATAATACAAACTGTATAAGAAAGTTGAAGGCTTCTGCTAAAACAGATGTATGTGCCTTGTTTGCGCACACTACCTGAAGGCAAGTCTTTGGTCCATTGTTTGCAGTTGTCGCACGTTGGGAGAATGTTTTCGGTAGTTTTTGTCAGTTGGCATACTATTGTCAACCATCCTCGGGGTAGATAGAACAGGCTGCCTCAAGTCTATCTCAATCAGAACAGGAATTTTATCTAAACAGAGAGTGTTATTCTGAACTGCACATGAGCCATTGAACCAGCTGAGCTAATTGTGCCCCATGATTATGTCAAACTACACGGCATACTGTGGATCTCAAAGCAGTTGGAAAATGAAACTGAAGATCATTCTCACTCAAATACTGGGATCCAGCAAGGAAATGGTTGATTGGTTTATTGTTGTCACACGACCACGATACAGTGAAAAGCATTGTTTTGCATGCTATACAGGCAGATCATACCATACAAGGTGCATCAGGGTGGCAGAACAGAATGCAGAATATAGTGTTACAGCTGCATAGAAGGTGCACAGAGAGAGAGAGAGAGAGATCAGAATTAACATTTGAGTTGCCCGTTCAAAAGTCTGATAACAGCGGGGAAGAAGCTGTTCTTGAATTTATTCATATGTCCACACAAACTTTTATATTTTCTGCCTGATGAAAGAGGGTGAAAGAAAGTAAAACCGGGGAGGGTCGGGTCTTTGCTTATGATGGTTGCAAAGGGAAATATAGACATAGTTAATGGATGGAAGGCTGGTTTGTGTGATGAACTGGATGAGCTCAGGACTCAGAATGAGTGCATAATAAATTTACAGGAAAAAAGAGGCATTGACAGACTTTATCAATTCCCTGCCTTTGGCTATATTTGGCTGATATTTATATTCTAGGAATCACCAAGAACGAAAATCAGATGAGGAATTTCAATTAATAGTGCAAGTTCTTCATGAAGTTTGCCTTGATATTCATGTTGAAATTAATGAAGCTGATTAGTATCCTGTTCAGTTTGGAAGTTTCCCCTTTGATAGTTTGCCCTTTAAATATCCGATGAGCTCGAGTTCTGTGAGCAATTATTACTTCAGATATCACTTGTCATTGGCACTTCTTAAAACAGAAATTGTATAAGAGCAGAAATTTGTCTGTTTTATGAAGGGAAAAAGCAGGTAACTGTCATTGACCGAAGCAAAGCAAAGACCACACTCTAAAAGAAAATCATGGAAGCAGTTATTGGATTTGAAGAGTTTGGCATTGTGGAAAAAAAGAAAAGGTATGGCAGTAATTGGAACCAGTGTCACTCGCAGATTTAGTTAAGAACTTTGAATACAATTCCAAAACTCTCGATTGTCATATCTATTTGAACAGCACTAAGTGGCCACAAAATAATTGAAGGTTGTCCCACTACTGAAACACACCATTTGGAATTTTCAAGCCAAGGTATTATAATAGCAGCTGCTTGCTATAGACAGTCATGTATCTTCGGAAATTAAGTCCCATTAGTCATCTTGCCCAGTTGGATGAATTTTTTCCGCATGCTGTATTTACTCCATTCCAATTATCCTGTGTAAAATTGTCATAATAAGTAGTCTGAAATGCCCTTATGCACAACTCTTGTGAACACAATATCTTATCATGGTACAATTTTCAAGTTCTATTTTGTTTCTGTGGTAACTGTGCAGTTTGCATATATCTCCTTGTGTGAAAACTCCACTTACAAAATAAAATGCTTCCATACAACGGTTGTGTGTCTATTTGCATGCATAAGGAAAAAGTATGCAAACATCTGCCTTTGCTGTAATTCTGGAATTGTAGAAAGATTCTCACAGCACTCACCCACAATTTACCATTTAACATGAAGCAGGAATTATTACTTTTGTTTCTATGTGCAGTTAAAAGCAGAAGTTCTGATGTTGTTATCAGGAATTTGATGCTTATCCAAACAGTGAGTTGAGACAGCCCGAGATTGCAATGATTTTGAAATTATTGACTTGACAAGAACTTCAATTTCTACTTGTTGAATGAGGTATTACTGGATTTTTAATAGTGTACTAAGTTTGTAATTATTTCTAGCTACCTCAGCTGGCTCTGGTAAAATCATTTTCCATTTGTAGAATAGAAAAATTCTCCGTTATGATAAGAAATTTCACATTTAAAAGAAAGGTTTATTTTTATATTTTAGTTTCTACCTGAAAGTCATGTATATGTTCCAACATTTGTTTCACAATTTGTAAAATTACACAGTAAAGAGTTTCAGTGGGCTTTACTTCTTAGTTTGCTATCTGTGAGAATACTTCAATACAATTGGCTGCTTACCTTAATGAATTAATTCACTGTTACTGAATGCCTGAAGATTCTCTTGATTTGGCATTAGAAACAAACTCCTATTGGGTAAATGGACACCCACACCATAGAGATCATTAAATGAAGAGAGGTTGAATAGATTAGGATTATTTACATTAGAAAGACAGAGGTTGAGGGGGTACCTGATTGAAGTCTACAAAATCATGAGAGGTATAGACAGGGTGGATAGCAAGAAGCTTTTTCCCAGAGTGGGGGATTCAATTACTAGGGGTCACGATTTCAAGGTGACAGGGGAAAAATTTAAGGGAGGTATGCGTGGAAAGTTCTTTACGCAGAAGGTGGTGGGTGCCAGCGGAGGTGGTAAAGACGGGCACGATAGTGTCATTTAAGATGTATCTAGACAGATACATGAATGGGCAGGGACCAGAGGGATACAGATCTAAAGATTTTATGAAGATAAACTTTTAATATTTATGATAAGTAATTAGACTTTAGCTACATGTAAACAGTTATGAACGTTAGCGTACAACACTATTAATTAAAACTCCAATCCCCTTAGAAGCTCTTTCTACATACCGACAAACAAATAGGGTAAAAAATGTTATGGTAGAGAGAAAACTGGAAAAAGCAATTCAGTTGGCTTTGTTCCTAGGTTCTGTTATTGTGGTGATCTTTTTGATTCTACTGCTATCCAGCACGTTGTTTCACTCATCTTTCTCTGGATACTTCTACTGGTTAGTAAGAGACACAATGTAGCCAGTTTGCTTATAAAATGTCACAGACTTATCAGTTAAAATCACAGCTTATAACAACTGTTGTAGGAAAGAGAAACTCACCTTTATTTTCAGATTTACTGAGAGCTTTGACTGTAAAAGGACACAGAAACTGCTCCTAATCCGGGGAAGAACAGAACACTTCTCTTTGTAACTTATTCAAAGTCCTAAGTTTTTCATTTACATGAAAGACATTCACACAGTTTTTGACAGGCAAATAAGTCGCTGTTGTTGATAATTGGGCACTAGTCCATAGACTAATCAACTTCTTGTTATCAGCAAAAGCTGCATCTGTACACCCCTTATGCCTGCCTCAGTTCCAAATTGTCCGCAACTCATACTTCCAATATTATTTTTTCAAATAGTTGTTTACATGATGCTTGCTTTGGGTGTCTTGCTTTCAAAACACACACTTTGAACACAGTTTCTAAAAAAAACAGCACTTTCTTATTTCAGTCCATAGCTTTTCTAACAAAAAATGCAAACTGAAAAGATACAGCCCTTACATAAGGTAAATGCCTGAAGCAGAAATTGGTCCATTGTTATGTAAATCAGGTGTCTAAAACTGGTTCCAGTTCTTTTTCTGAAATAAGTTTGCAACTGGCCACAGTATGCATCGTGCACTCTGTACTCAGTTTTTTGAGGTATGTAGTCTGGAAAGGGAAGATATTGCCCGAGAGGTAAGGAAAGGGTGCTTGTGAAACTGTGGCAGATACTTCTGGGCCTAAAGGGAGGGATCTGGAGGCTGGATGTGAACTTGTTTAGGTGGGTTGATGGCAGACCAATCCATGCCACTTTCTCACCTTTTCCTGAAGTCAGTACTCAGTTGGAAGGTCCAAGTTCCACCTTCCTGCCCCGCTGTGAATTGAGGCCCTTAAGTGGTCAATTAGTGGCATCTTAAGGACCTCATCCCACCTGAGCTGTAATTATTTCAGCTCCTGGTGGAAGGGGAAAGAGTTGGCCTAGCTGATTGTGTGATCGATGAGGACAGGGAGTCTGTCGGTGAGATGTGGTGGGGGTGGAGGTCGATGATCTGAATGTTCTGTGACCTGCAGTGATCTGTGCACAATTAGGGGACTGGATCTAGAGCAAAGAACTGGGTGCTGAAAGCCACCCCATTGCTTTAGATGCCTCTGATAGTTGTGTAAGGGTGTGAGTATCTTAAAGTGTTAGTGTTGAGGAATGCATTAATCATCACCCAATATGATGATGGTATACAGACTGGGGCGGAGGAATAGATCTTGATGGAGTCGGACCCTAACATTGAGGTCTCCTTCATAGTCTTAGTAACAACGTCTATCGTGCTAACTTAATACTTCCTAGTTGCTATCATGCAATAAACTATATCTTGTTTAGGATGAGCGTAAGCTCTCATTTCGCAACCGCATGGTTTTCTATCTTTGACAATGGACCAACCAGGCCCTACGTATCCCTGCCAGATGATCAGTCAGATGGTCACTGCTGAGCTGTGATGAGGAATCATCGCACAATATTTCCCTTACCTCCTCCACAGCCGCCACCTGTTGGACATCCCAAACATAATTTATCTTTCTTGGAGGTGATTCTTTGTCCAGAGAGTCTGGCAGGGAGCATCCTGGAGCTGTCAGCCTATGATTGGTCAACGGCTCTTTGTTCCTGGAAGATCCTTCTCCTGGATCCTAATTCCAACATAAAGCCTACTGGCAACCAATCAGCTGCCTGATTGTTGTATGATGCAGCAGCCTTTTGCATGTTCATAATGAAAGGGGAAATAAATTGTATATGTCCTGAAGATGGGTCACCAAACACAAAACATCAACTCTTCCTTCTCTCCATAGATGCTGCCAGAACTGCCGAATTTCTCCAGCAATTCTTGTTTTTAGGTTGTACTGGATGTTGGTCTGTGGAGATGACGTGTGATTCTGATGCAATATTCTGATTTCGATATGCAACTCCAATGCCAACTTGCAAACAAATGATGGTAATGTGAAAATGGCATTCAAAATAAAATGGCCACAATGAATAAATGACATTAAAACAGAATGATTTTCAGGGGAACAACTTAAAGCAGGGATGTAGCATAGAAAAATGTGTTATTTAGGAGTAAGAGAACAAGCATGGGGCTGGATGAACACAGCAGGCCAAGCAGCATCATAGGAGCAGGAAAACTTGACGTTTCGGGCCTAAACCCTTGGTTTAGGATTCTCCAGCATCTGCAGTACCTTTTATCTCCGTTATTTAGGAGTTATGGTTTCTCAGGTTTTCCACATTGGGTTTATCCCTTCTTGGTCTATATTTTCACATGACAGTCTAAAATGGTGCTGGGTCCACCCTAATTTCTGACACATCCTATTTTGTGCCAGTGTGGGAAAGAGAGCAGGATGTGTTATTTCATAGAATCATGGAGTGATGGAACATGCAGTGCAAATAGAGGCCATTCAGCCCATTGAGACTGCACTGATCCTCCCTATCCCCGTAACCCTGCATTTAGCATGGCCAATCCACCTAGCCTGCACATTTTGGACTGTGGGAGGAAACCAAAGCACCCAGAGGAAGCCCACACAGATACGGGGAGAAGGTGCTCACAGTCACCCAGGGGTGGAATTAAGCCAGGGTCCTGGCACTGTGAAGCAGCAGTGCTGACCACTGTGCTGCCCCAATGATTTGAAATCATTGCTGAGTTTGAGTAGTCACCAGTTTGCTGCAATAATGACCTTATCCCATAATGTATGACTTTTTTTTTAGAGTGGATGCAAATACCAGTAAATGGGAGTATGTTCTATGAAACTGTCAAGTTGTCATTTACAATTCTTTTAAATTTTGTAAAATGTCTGTCTATGTCTGGGAATTGAAAGAACTCTCTACTTGTTGATTCAGCAGCTGTTGGTTGGCATAAACCTTAATGCTATTAGGTCAGCATGGTGACTTAGTGGTTAGCACTGCTGCCTCACAGCACCAGGGACTGGATTCAATTCCACCCTCGGGCAACTGTTATGTGGAGTTTGCACTTTCTCCCCATGGCTGCATGGTGCTCCGATTTCCTCCCACAGTCTAAAGATGTGCAGGTAAAGCGTGATTATGTTAGGTGGATTAGGTATGAGAAATACAGGGATAGGACAGCAAATAGGTCTGGGTAGGATGCTCTTCAGAGGGTCAGTGTGGACATGATGTAGGCTGAATGGCCTGCTTCCACACTGTAGGGATTCTACGATTCTAACATAATGGATTGCTCAACAACCTGTCATTAGCACAGCAGGGAGTTGTAAGTTCACAGTTTGATTGACAACTCAAAGGGGTTATTAAAGGATCAGCTCTCTTTGTTGTGTCTTTCTTGTTTTATAAGCAATTAAGTGTTTGATGAGAGTTACATGTATTAAATGGGTTTTTCTGACTTTATATGTAGTCGTCTGTCATTGATACTTAGAACATTATTTAATTTCATCTCAGTATAAGTCCTGAAGCCTGGCTATGGTTGATGGTGGGTAAGTTGGCATGGAAAGTGTAAGGGCAAAGAGTGATGAATGGAGGCATGTGTTGGCATAAATGGGATACAGGGAGTGTTGGGTGAGTAAGGAAGTGTGAGGCCTACAGGGCCCGAGATTTAACAAAAAAAACAGGAGTTGCTGGAAAAGTTCAGCAGGTCTGGCAGCATCCGTGGAGAAAAAATCAGAGCTAACGTTTTGGGTCCGGTGACCCTTCCTCAGAACCAGACCTGAAACGTTAGCTCTGACCTTTTTCTCCAAAGATGCTGCCAGACCTGCTGAGCTTTTCCAGCAACTTCTGTTTTTGTTCCTGACTTACAGCATCCGCAGTTCCTTCGTTTTTTACTGAGATTTAACAATGCAGTTCCGAAGCCCCAGAGAACTGGAGTAGGCCTTTTAATCACCCACTCTCAGTATTCAAGAGCCCCTGTAATAGCTTCCAATTTGTGTCTGGGCACATTGGGCCTAATTTCAGGACACATCCAAAACCCCAGAACAAAGATCCCACCATTGAGTACATATTTTCCCAGGGCAGCCAGGTGTGGTGAGCTAGAATATTTCCTGACTCTCTGCAACCACCTTGGAGTGAGATTCCAGGCTGTGATGTCTGAGTCCCTTATAGACTAATGATACATCTTGACTACTGTGATTCATAAAGACATCCCTTTTGTTTTGTCATGCGATTATCAGCATAATAGATGCTTTTATTAGTCCAGTTGTTGCTATGTGCCTAAGTGCACATCATGTATAATGTGCGTTCTCACCAACCACTCGTCACCTTTATCGAGGTTTCTGTGCACTGCTTCATTTCCTGCATTCCATCTGCAGCTTTCCAGTTACTCCTCAAGGCAAGCAGAGGGAATTCTATCACACTCCTGACCTGTGCCTTTTAGATAGTAGACAACCTTGAAGGAGTCAGGTGGTGAATTACTTGTCACAGAATTCCCAGCCTCTGATCTGCTTTGTACCAATACCATTTATATTGCCAGTTTTGTAAAGCTCAGGTTAATGTTACAATTGATCATGGAGGATTTAGCAATGGTAATGGTCTTCTTTCAGGGGATGTTGGCATTGCTTTCAAGGCCAGAATTTGTTGCCCAACTCTAATTGCCCTTGAGATGGTAGAGGTGAGCTGGTCTTGAATTGTTGCTGTCAGTCTGATGTGGATATACTTATAGTGTGATTGGGAAGGAAATGCTTAGATTCTTGGTGGAAATGGTCACTACATGGTACTTGTGTGGTCTAAATGTTCCTTGCCCTATATCCTCCCATGTCTAAATGTTGTCTAGGTTTTTCAGGCATGGATTGTGTTATTAGGAGGATCAGGAATTCCTGTAGTCATGTGCATGAAATGTGATCATTGATGTCCAACGACCACAACCATCTTCCTTTAAGCTGGGTATTACCATAACCAGTGGCAAGTTTATTCTCAATCCCCTTTCATTTCAATTTTACTAGGACTCCTCAATGCCAGGCTTGGCAGTGAAGTACAGCAATTTTCTGTGTTAGCCACGGTTAAACAATAACCAGCAATGTCTTTATGTGCCTGGTTTCAGGTATCTGAGGTTGTAACAACTCTGAATTCAGACAATTTTAAAAACTGCCACAGTTTTAAGGGGGCAACCATATAATTGCCATTGTGTATTACTGTAGTATTGACGCAGTTCAAAAGAACTTTGCTGCCCAATGAAATACTTCCTGATACTCAGGGGTCAGCCCAGTAGTGAAGGGAAAACATTTTCTCTAAAGGAAAATAATGGTGATGTAGGTAATGGAAAGACAGCTGGATTGTATTTTCAAAACAAATTCCTATGGATAACATGAAAGCATACTCTATGGAGGAAATGTAACCTTCTTAACCTTATCTCTTACATGAAGTAGAATGTAATACCACAGCTTCCAGTGTTGCTTAATCATCCCTTCAAACTTTTGCCATTGAATAATACAGTAAGCAAAGGCCAAATGCATTAAATTCATTTTGGCTTTCACTGTGTCATTAAATATGCACATCATTACTCTCAACCATTGAATAGTGTTACATTACATATGATCTCTCCATTAATTTCCACATCAGTGAAAACATTCTCTTCTCATAATAGGTGGAAATAATTACTATTCTGCAGCAATGTCACGATTCTGCAAAATTCTGTTTTGAAGAGACAAATACTTTGATGCAGCACTATTTATGTCATATTGTAAAATGAGTTGGCCTTGTAATTTATTATAATTCTCTTTTCCAATTACTGCCAATCACCACAGCACTTTGGTGGGCTTATGACCACTAGGGAACTGGATCGAGATCAAACTAATTTCTCTTGTAAAGGCACTCTCCCCTTCTTTCTCATTTCAGAACACTGTTATTTGCTGGTGTCCATTCCATCAGCAGTCCCCCAGTAATTCAGCAAAATGTCTCCTTTTTATTTGAACTCAGCCAATGGGGGTCAATTTTGACTTCTGACCAATTGACTGGCAGAGCATACTGACTAGGTACCCAGTCCCACATCAAGGAGGACCCGAGAATTTTTGAGGAATTAGTTTCATTTGAATCCGGTTTTGCAAATTGCAGAAAAGCAACGGATGGCAGTACAAATATTAAATTGATGTTTCCACATTAGGCTGAGCAGCCATTGACATGGGGGTGCAGGTTGAGTGATTGGGTGAGAGTTGCAAGGCAATAACGCTCTATTCTTCCAAGGTCCATTAAAAAGAATCAGCCCTTCTCTGGTGGGCCTTGTCGAGAAAAGTGTTAATTATACTCATTATTAATAATTATAGTTACTGATCTTGTGTGAAAGGTGTTATGTACAGCGACATCAGATCCCATGGAACTGGAGCCTGGCTGCATAAAGCTACAGCAGCGGGCCCTCTGTTATCATGCCATGTATACCGTGCTGTTTAATAAAGCCTGTTAATTTTCACTCATCATATGCCACCACATTTCTACATGGTGAATGGACCTATAAAGCTGGAGGAAAATGGCAATAGGAGCATTAGGTGAAGTCCAGTGACAGTACAGGGTTACGGATAAAACAAGAAGCCAGCCCACTCATCCAACCCCAGAAGTGGGTGAAATATCTGAAAATGTTTTTATTGATAACAGGCATTAGCAATTGCTAGATTTCAAGGTCCAAATAAACACGGAATCGCAGAGAGGGAAAGCCCACATGAAAACTGAGAAATGTGACAGAAAGTTTACAGCAGAGCACACAGCATGCAACAGGTACAAGAAAAAAAACAACCAGCTTTAGAGAGAAAAATGTTACATTTAAACAGAGATACTTAGAGGATGGAAACACACAAACACTCAAAAAATTCATCAGTATCAAGCACACAAAGGAACAGGATGCAGTCAATGCAATTCAGGAGCCCATTTTAGTGTTCACTCCAGACAGTTCCATAGAGGGTTATATGCCAAGAGCAAGAGACCAGGTCACAGCTACTGTGGCAGTGCAGAAAATTCAACACAGACCACAACAGTCCATGGGGATCCCAGCAGTGGGCAAGCAGGTAAGGAACAGAATGAACTCTGCTTGGGGTGATGTGGCAAGCTGACCACATACTCCCAATTCTCGTATTTGCATTATCCATAGGATAGGTGGGAAATGACAATAAAACTAATTTTAGTTTCGAGATAGGGCAGATGTGGGGATTTCTTTCAATGTTACAGAATGGTTAAAGAAAAGGTACATAGAGTCATACAGCACGGAAACAGACCCTTTGGTCCAACTCATCTGTCATGATTTTATAAACCTCTGTAAAGTTCACCTCTCAATCTCCTATGCTGCAGTGAAAAATGTCCTAGTCTATCCAGTCTCTCCTTATAACTCAAACTCTCTGGTCCTGGTAACATCCTTGTAAATCTTTTTTGCACCCTTTCCAATTTAATAATATCCTTCCTAGAGCATGGCATCCGAAACTGTACACAGTGCTCTGAAAGTGGCCTCACTAATGTCCTGTACAACTGCAACATAACATCCCAACTCCTATACGCAATGGTCTGAACAATGAAGGAAAGTGTGCCAAACATCTCAGAACATCCTCAACTACGTTTTTCTACATTGGGTGATGGATAAAAAAAAAACCCAATCATTATGCTTCTTTATCCAGTGTAACTGCATGTAAAGCTTCAAATATTCCTTGGTTAGCAGACATGAGAGAAACTGAAGTTGATCCGGTGAATCAATAGCAAACGCTATCTCTGGAACTGCAAATCGGAAATGTAAGCCCTATATTTCTTTCAAAGGAGATACTACTCATGGCAGCAGAAAAAGATGCCCTCAGAGGGTGACCAGCCCTCTGACCTCGGTTTTCTCTATCAGGATACAGTCGCAGAGATTCAAGTCATTACCCCATGCATCCTGTCCATCCTTTAAGAGAGCTGAAAATGTTATTATAGATTGTTACCTCAAGCCACAGAGACTTGTGGTAAATGGACCACATGAACGGAAGGTTAGTAACTGCATTTGTACAGTATGTAGCAGATTTAAATAAAAACTAGGAATCGGTGGAGGCTTGGTGGGCCGAAAGGGCCTCCTCCTGTGCTGTATTGAATTGAACTGAATTGAAAAAGGAAAGGGATGTTATGGCAAGGAGGCAGATTGCTGAACCAAATCAGCCTTTCCATTGCTGTATTAAAACACTGTAAAATTAAACCATTGAAGACTCCAGTAGTTACTCCACAGGTTCCAAACCAGACTTCTGACGAACCAGTCAAAGAGTTTATGAATAATTAATTCCAAACACTGGTTTTTAAGAAAAGATTTAGCCATTTATTAAATACTTTAACAAAGAAAAAAGTAAGCAACAAGGGAATATGTTTAATCGCTACCCTTTAAACCCAAAACATTTGTTTTCCGCCCCCATTCACTTAAAAACAGACAAACAAACACAGTTAAGAGATAAATAAAATATAATAATAAAACTGATCAGATTACTTAAATGGCTTACACAATGCATTGTTTCACAAGCATAGATGTGGACTCGGTGGCTTTTCTGGAACTACCAATCAGGGTCACCTCTCAGTTCACTCAGGAAATCTAACTCGGATTTCTACTTCAGGGTTTTCAGAAGCTGTGTGAAAGATTAGGTATTGTCAGCAGCCAAGTTCATCTCCAGAAAATAGAGTTCAAACACAATTCCAACTCTGTTTCCACCCTGATAGACTGAATGTCTTTCCTGAGGCCTGAGTTACTATACAATATCTGCCATCTGCTTGAAGATAGGGTTTCTTCCAGACTTGCCATAACCCACTCCTAGGTATTGGCCTCATTAATACCCACTTCTGATATCCGTTTAAACACAATGATCTTCCCAGGGTCACTGTGTCTGTAGGAAACCTTTTAATCAAGAATCAGCCTGCAATTAGCCTCCACGTTTGACCTCACAAATAAACAAAAGCTTGTTCAATCTGTTCTTTTCCTTTTACCACAAGCTGTTTCAAAGTTCACAAGTCATCCTCAGTTCACAATTCCTAGTTCACAGCTCCAAATAAAAATTTATGAAAGAATAAAAATAAAAAATATGAAAAATCAGAGAGAATTCTGACATGGGGTTGGGGTGGAAGGGGGAACAGTGTTGTGGTAGAAATGAGAGGAAAGAGTTTAATGTTCATTTTTAAATGTTCATGGTTAAATGGAGTACCAAAAGAAGCTTTATTATTGTGAAGTCAGATCACATGGAACTGAAGCTGGAATCTTTAAGGCTTCTTCAGCATGTCCTCTCTTACCAAGCTTTACATAGTTATGCTGAATAAAGTCTGTTAATGTTCACTCACTAGCCAGTAGACTTCACATTTCTGCAGGCCTCACCAGCCCCACATCCCACAGAAATGATCGAAGAGTGCACACTGCAGACTCCCACCATTTCGGTCCTAAATGCAAAATGAGGGGTTATTTCATCCTAGAAGTCCAAATGCTATGTTGGACATGTTCTAATGAACTTGTTCAGAGATATTATTACACACCTCAGAGGTAGGTGGGACTTTAACTGGGGGATCCTGGCTCAGATGTAAATGTATGCTATATTACCCCTGAGCCACAAGAGCCCCACAAATGCCATTTTTTAAAATTAATCTATTTTTCTAATCAACCTGTTCAGGGAAATTATTGCAAACCGCTGGAGCAGATGGAACTTGAACCCAGGCATCTTGGTCCAGAGGCAGTGACACTACTACTGCTCCACAAGAGGGCCCCAAATGCTATGTTAAAAATAAGACCTGTTGTAGGAATGAAGTGGGCACTTTAACGCCTAATGACAGGCCTTCCCAAAATGGAACTGTCAGAATTGTTGGCGTTTTGGTGTTAACAAAGTGGTGAACCTCTCTGCCCCTTGTAAAACCGTAAAGACAGTGAAAGAGCATGGAAATAGCATGGCAGGAAAGTGCCACCTTGGCATCACCCAACATGCTCACACAACCTTCAATGGAAGCCTAAACCATAAATCATTTTATTTTCTTCTCTTGTTGAGCTAAATTGTAGCATACAACCTTCTCTGACCAGCTAATGCCATCAAAAATCTGGCATTTTTCAGGCTAAAGCCCAGTTCTAGATTTATCTACTAAGCTGAGGTCATTAGGCCAGTTTCTGTGGAATCTTTAGAGAAATCCCCGTTTGATTATCTTTTACCTTTCTCTAATGGACGCAAGTAACACAACTGACTCTCAGCTCAATCATTCCTGAGTTTGGAGGTGCAAGGATATATAAAAGATCAGCCTGATATGTCTGTACTTTGGACCATTAAAATGAAGTTCACAGCTGTTTCAAGTAGACAATGAATAACATTGCTAAAGTTATGCTTAATTGAATATCCATGAGATAAATTATACCAATTTTAGGACAGTTGGCAGCGCTTAAAATTACAGAATTAGGTAATTCACAGCACATCTTTCAGCATCTTATAGAAGCCCACTCATTTGGTTATGAGCTGACAATCAAGAAGACCCCAATTAATGGAGAAACTGAATACTCAGACTTGTAAACACGAGTCAAGATCTGAAAGTAAGCTGTTGGAACTGTTACAGTGGAAAATGACTAAACCTGTAATAATGATGAGGCAAGGTGCATAAAATTGGATGAAGCAAGTTGTTTATCTTTATTGGATCTATTTACATTTTGCCACATTGGAATATAGTATAGGAATACACAAGTACAGCAAAAAGTTCACAAAAGTCGCTATTCACAGGCGCCCACTTAGTTACAGAAACCAGAATTGAAAGATTTAACATAGCCAAAAGGTAAGCAAGAAAAGAAAATGCTCAGACTTCAGATTCCCCTGTCGCATCTCCACAACATTGCAGGTACCGCTCCGATCGCTAGGACACCCAACGGGCCACCGCTACCACCACTGCCACGCGAAAGGCCCATTCTTACCACTGTCACTGCCTTACCGCCCACTGCTACCTCCACACCGGCCCTCCTCTATCCAATGCCCACTGCTACCTCCTCACCAGCCCTGCTCTCATCGCCTACTGCCCCCTCACTGGCCCCGCTCTCACCACCCACTGCCCCCTCACCAGCCCCACTCTCACCACCCACTGCCCCCCCCCCCATCCGGCTCCGCTCTCACCGCCCACTGGCCCCTCACCAGCCCCACTCTCACCGCCCACTGCCCCCTCACCGGCCCCACTCTCACCACCCACTGCCCCCTCACCGGCCCCACTCTCACCATCGTCACCCCCTCATTGGCCCAATATTGTTGTCACTCTGGCCCAAGTCCGATCTGCCAACGCTGCAGGACACATCCTGTGCATTCCCGCCACGCATTTCCCAGTCATGACCCGACTCTTTAATTTGGTGGTTAAAAAGGGCAGAGGGTGAGGGTGAGATAGAATTATTGCAGAGTGGAGAGAGAAGAAGAAGAGAAAAGGAAGGAAAAGGAACTGGGGAGCAGAGTGCAGCTACAAATGGAGCGACTTACCCTGTCACCATCTTGTGAGTTAAAAAGATTAAGGAACGAGAATTTAATAGGAATAATGATAGGACAGTCAGAGGAACATGCAAAGGTGTGTTAGAGAGGTAAAAGAAATATGTATTAGATTGGATGAATGAAGGTGTGCTCAATGGGATGAGAAAAGATGCTGAAAGATGTGCTGAAAAAAGATTCTTCAGTATTCTGGTTGTGAGTTCTTCCTGCATTTAATTCAGAACAAAATTGAGTTTACAACCCATCCACTATAAAGCTACCTGGAAGGGATCAGGCACTGTAACTCGAAAAGCTTTCATCAGAACATGACTAATCAGGAAGAGGACTCCCAATGTTATCTGGATTTTCATTTATGTCAAATTACAAAAGTTCAGTCTTCATCTCTGTCTTTGTACAGAATTTTAAAATAATTAGGCTTAGAATGGAAGCTGTCCTTCCTTATCAGGTTTCAAAATGGGGTCTAGAAATCTGCAGGAAAATGTATTGAATAGTCTCACCTGGAATTAGACAGATGAGCAGACCTCATTAGAATAGCTCATGTGATGAATGTCATTTGGTACCTGATCCCCAGGAAATTAGGTAGGGGAGCTTTTTAAACAGGTCCTGAACAAATTGTCACTGTTCAAACTTTGAAAAGAACCACCATCCTTTTCCATTCCTTGAGCCCCTAGCCCCGTCTTCCCCATGCCCCCACCCTTCATGACTAGTGCATAGGGCAGCCACTGATGTTGGTGCTCAAATCTGTGATCCTGGAATTCCCAGGACAGCAAAAGGAACAAGTTGGAATTGATCAAAAGATAGGTAATCTTGCCGTATCCAGTGAATTCAGACATCAGTCTGTAGCTGTGTCATAACATGAGTCCCACTTTATCAAGTCCCTTGTATCCATTGCACATCTGCCAAATCTTTATAGCTGCACATACCTACTCATGATAGAGATGTCTGTCCTGGAAATATTAATTTTGTGTCAACACAATTGTTCAGAAATTAATAAAATCAAAAGTTCCTTGATTGCTAAGTTCTCCTCTTGATGTGTTAGCGCATGTTAATTTAACAGAAGCAGGGGGTGTCAAATTCATCACCCTGATGCCTGAACTGTTTAAGGGAGATTGTCACAGTAAGACAGTAATGCCTTCAAACACACGATATGAATTTTGATGTTCTCTCCAGTTGTCTTTGAGTATTAAAACATGTGTACTAAAGGTCTTCCATTTGATATTTCTATAGCTCAGATTAAATTCTATCAGCAGATCTGAATCCCGGGGATTGATAATTGAAATTAAAAATATCCAGTTTTTCATTGTCAAGGTTGATGTTTCAAATAAACCACTGTTTCAACAAAAAAAAATCAAACATCAAACTGTGTAAGAAATGATCAACAAAAGGAAATATTTTCCTCTGTGTGTTAATCTGATCTTTATCGTATTTGGATAGAGAAGTAAATGTGTACAGTGTGGAAACAGGCCCTTTGGCCCAACAAGTCCACACTGACCCTCAGAGCATCCCACCTAGACCCATCCCCCCTAATCTATACGTCCCTGAACACCATTGGCAATTTAGCATGACCAATCCACCTAGCCTGCACATCTTTGGATTGTGGGAGGAAACCGGAGCACCTGAAGGAAACCCACACAGACACGGGGAGAATGTGCAAACTCCACACTGACAGTCGCTCGAGGGTGGAATTCAACCCAGGTCCCTGGTGTTGTGAGGCAGCAGCACTAGCTACTGAGCCACCGTGCTGCCCTAGAAAGGGGGCACTCAGATGTGAACTGGGGATCTCTTGATGCCACTGTTATGTATGCTATTCTACCATAAAGAATCATCATTCTTTGTTTTATGATTTGGTATTGGCAGTCTTTTAAAAAGTGCTGAAGAACATGATTAGTATGCCAGAATAATCTTTAAAACAATATGTATTTTAAATAGCCTGCAGAGCAAGAACTGATTGCAGATAGTCAACATGGCTTTGCGCCTAGGAAATTGTGTCTCACTAAATTGATTGAGCTTTTTGAAGAGGTGACAAAGAAGATTGATGAAGGCAGAGTGGTAGACGTTGTCTACATGGACTTCAGCAAAGCATTTGACAAGGTTCCGTGTGGTAGACTGGTTAGGAAAGTCAGATCACATGGAATACAGAGGGAGCTAGCCAATTGGATACCAAATTGGCCTGAAGGTAGGAGACAGAGGATGGTGGTAGAGGGTTGTTTTTCAGACTAGAGGCCTGTGTCCAGCAGTATGCTGCAAGGGTCAGTGCTGGGTCCGGAGATAGTAGGAACTGCCGATGCTGGAGAATCTGAGACCTGAAATGTTAGCTTTCCTGCTCCTCTGATGCTGCTTGGCCTGCTGTGTTCATCCAGCTATGCACCGTGTTGTCTCAGTGCTGGGTCCACTGCTTTTTGTCATTTATATAAACGATTTGGATATGACCATAGGAGGTATGGTTAGTAAGTTTGCAGATGGTGTACTGGTGTAGTGAACTGGTGTAGTGAACATGAAAGAAGGTTAACTCAGCATACAACAGACCTTTGGTTAGACACACCAATGGCCCAAGGAGTGGCAGATAGAGTTTAAATTAATTAAATGTGAGATGTTGTATTTTGGTAAGGCCATCCAGGCAGGATTTATACAGTTAATGGAAGGGCCTGGGGAATGTCGGAAAATGAAGAGACCTAGGGGTGCAAGTGCACAGTTCCTTGAAAGTGAGCTGCAGCTAGACATGATGGTGAAGAAGGCATTTTGCATGCTTGCCTTCATTGGTCAGTGCATCGAGTAAAGGAGCTGGGATGCCATGTTCCAGCTCTACAGGACATTAGTTAGGCCACTCTTAGAATACTGCATACAATTCTGGTTACCCTGCTATAGGAAAGATGTTATTAAACTTGAAAGGTTCAGAAAGGATTTACAAAGATTTTGCTGAGATTGGAGGGTTTGAACTGCAGGGAGAGGCTGAATAGACTTGGGTTTTTTTCCTTCGAGCGTTGGAGGCTGAGAGGTGACCTTTTAGAGGTTTATAAAATCTTTAGGAACATAGTTAGGGTGAATAACTGAAGTCTTTTCCCCAGGGTAGGGTATCCAAAACTAGATGGCATAGGTTTAAGATGAGAGGGGAAAGATTTATGAGGGGCCTGAGGGGCAACTTTTTCACACAGAGGGTGATGCATGTAAGGAACAAGGAAGAGGTGGGGGCTGGTACATTTACAATATTTAAAAGGCATCTGGTTGGGTATATGAATAGGAGGATTTTAGAGGGATATGGGCCAAATGCAGGCAAATGGGCTAGATTAGTTTAAGATATCTTGTCAGCATGAACAAGTTGGACTAAGGGGTCTATTTCCATGCTGTATAGCTCTATGACTCTTCAACATCTTTTATTTCTTGGATATTCTTGTAAGATTGCCAAACTGTGAATAGAGTTCATGATAGCCAGTGTATGATGTACACAGGGACATAGACTGTTTCCAGAAAGCAATTCCTCTTCCCTTACTTCCCAGAATGGCTACATAACATTTTATAAAAGACAAGTTTCTATACATGAATGAAAAGGTTATGATGAGAATGCAGGAATATTTGTGGCCAATGTAACTGGCGTCATCTCACTATCCAGATGGCCCGAACAGAAGGATGCATGCAGCAGCATGAACCAATGCCTAATCAATGAACCAGTGATAGAAGTATTTGGTTTCAATCGCCTCTTAAGATAGTGGATAGCGCTTAACTGAATCTGAAGCCTTATGCAAGAAAGATGAGAACACCTGCAACCAAAGTACTGACTAGAAGTTCAGGCAGGTGTGAAGTGTATTTATGGTCATGTATCTCAGATCATAGAACACATCAGATTGATCATGTCCACTATGATTGTTTTTCTGGTCACATAGAATTAGATTCATAGAATCCCTACAGTGTGGGAACAGGCCCTTCAGCCCAACAAGTGCACACTAACCCTCAGAATATGCCACCCAGACCCATCCCCCTATAACCTACCTAATCTACACATCCCTGAACACTATGGGCAATTTAGCATGGCCAATCCACCTAAACTACACATCTTTGGACAATGGGAGGAAACCGCACCACCCAGGGGAAACCCACACAGACACAGGGACAGGGACAATGTGCAAACTCTACACAGATAGTCACTCGAGGGTGGAATTGAACCCGGGTCCCTGGTGCTGTGAGGCAGCAGTGCTAACCACTGAACCACTGTGCCGCCCCAAATCTCCTCATTATTTTCACTGACCATTTCAGGAGGCCATCGAATCAATAATTAAAACTAAACATCTGTTTAAATGCTTTCATCATCACATGGAAGTGATAGTTCCAGTTTTATATGATACATGTAGCTTGTGTTATGAATTTGCTGTCTCACTGCTTGGTATGAGTTTGCCTCCAACAGGGTACTTTACATAAGAAAATGGCCATGGATATCATGGGTATTGAAGAATCCAACAGATATTTATTACAGCTGAACAATATGTACAAACCATTATCTTCAGAGGCACATAAGGGTCTGAGAGAACATTAAGTTATTAGTTACAACAGAGGGGCTTGCTTCCAGTAAGATGGTGTACAAGATCTTTACATCTCAGTTACACACGTTGTTAATTCCATAATTATGTAAACAGGTAAAACAGTTTACAACAGGTGTAATTTCAAAGTTTGATGTAAAGCATTGGAGATTTGACAACTTGTTTTGATATGGTGATTGTATACCCACCTGGAGAGGTACACATTATTCTGTGTTGCATTGGTTGATAACTTAGTTGCTGTCACTGCACAGTCATCTGAGTATCCTTTCTCACTCTCTTTATTGTTGATTAGTGTGGCTTCTGATCCTTCACAATGTAGCACCATTATTACTTATGATTTCATATGATCACTGCATATTTTGGAAACGTTTTCTGGTATCCAAACAGGTGTATTTCTAGCTTGCATTCTCTGTTGTTTTGTTTAATTTTATACCTGCTCACTGGCTGTGTATCTCCTTAATTCTCCACCATCTTTGAAGAAAAATGTCTGGTCCCTCAGATTGGTGAAACAGTTGGTTGCTGCCAATGAATGTTCACAATTGCCTTGAGAACGTGAGTTGTGCTGGGGCATGATAATCCCTTCCACATTGGTGCTGCACAAAAAAGTAACAATGCAATGCACAAGTCTTGACTTGTTGCTTGACACTGATTATCAATGATTTGACAGTACGCACCATTCATTCTGCTGAACTGTTTCAGCATGGATAGTGGTGTGCTGATAGTACACATCTTTAAGCAGTGTACTGTGGTCTGTTGTCAGATACTATACAATCTGGGACACCAAATGACCTGTAGGTAGCTGTCATGCTGTCCACATGGTCACACTCAGTCTGTTGTTAAGTTTTCAGATGTGTTATCAATACCCATGTTTCCCTGTGTCTTGCAGTATCTTAGTGTCATGCAGTTGTTATCAGAGCTTGTCAGTCTGTAAACATGAGGTGAAGTGATATTAAAGGTTGTCTCTGTTTGACCAAAACTGGGAAAATTAGAGAAGTAATCATCACAAGGATGAAACATTTTCATACACTGTGAATAGCTCAGTTGCTGCTTTCATCCAAAGAGTGGATGGAACATCATGTGGATGTAAGGGCTGCCTCTGCTGCTGGAGTTGGGACATTTGCCACATCACACATGTCAATGAATGTCCTGGTTCATTACTGGCCAATACACAGACTCATGCATTAGCTGTCTCATGTGTTCATTAATCATGTGTCACTGGGATAACATGGACATGATATTGTAGTGTAATGCTTTTGGTATTACTACTTGTTTGTCTTTGAAAAAATTTTTTGTGATAAACTGACTCTGCCTCTGTACAGGAAAAATGAACAAATCTTCTCAGGTACATCTTTCATACAGTCAGGCTGTCCCTGAAGAAGGGTCACTGAACTCGAAATGTTAACTCTACTTGTCTCCACAGATGCTGCCAGGCCTGCTGAATTTTTCCAGCAATTTCTGTTTTTGTCATTCCCTAGACAATGATCTTTTGCAAGTTTTCTCCTTACTCATCTTCAGCAGTTGCCAATTGAAACTCTTCACTCTGACTCCAGCCAAAGTGTAACAGCATTAATACCGTGTTCAGCCTCGTAGCCTGGAACATCAACATGTAGGTGAGGAGAAATAACTTCGTTCTTTGAGTTGTTTGGGTAATCTGCTCAGTGCATCAGATGTAATCATCCTGGCACCTGGTTATATTTCACTTCAAAGCCATATCCTTGAGGATCATTGAACAATTTGACTATGTATGTGTGCTCTGTTCTGTCACAGTCAGTGTGGTTAGAGCTGCACTCATCCAGCAAGTGGAGAGGGGGGGCCAGTTGTATTCTGTCACACTCTTGAATTGTGCCTTGTAGATTGTAGGCAGGCTTTGGGGAACCAGGAGATGAGTTACACACTACAAGATTCGTAACCCCTGGCCTGCTCTTGCAGCCAGTCTGGTTCAGTTTCTGGTCAATGGTAACCCCAAGGATGGTGATTCTGGTGGATTCAGTGATGGCAATGCCATTGAATGTTTAGGTGCAATGGCTACATTCTCTTTTGTTTGAGATGCTCATTGCCTGGTATTAGTGTGGCACAAATATTACTTGCTGCTTGTCATCCCAAACCTACATTTAGGCATGGACTACATCAGTATTGAAGTCGGCAGATATAGTCAAAATTAAAAACTTCTGTTTGCCTTATTCTGAAAACATGGATTGTAAGGTAACCTGTCTTTTGAAATTTGCCTTTTGCTTGGTTGGCTCTTAATTTTAGTGTTATGCACTTGTGCATCTCATTAACACTTGCATTGCTGCTAGTCTGGTGGTGAACTATCTTGTTGGTCATCTGTTTTGTTCTCAGATCTAGCTTAGCCGTTCAAACCAGATTTCCTGCACTTGTATGCTCATTGTCCCTTGGTGGCTCATGCTTTAGAGCTATCAAGAAAAGCTTTCACTGTTGTTGGATTGCCACTATTTCTTCAAATTTTTGACCTTCCTCAAGTAGACCTCCAAATAGTGGGGAGGAAGTACAAGGGAGCATTTGTAGGTGGACAATGGAAATGTGCAGGACAATTAAGTTTGTGACATTTGGCTGTTTCTATTACCCTGGTGTAGACTGGGAGTAGAGTGTGGGGTACAGCAAGGGAGAGCTTCCTGGAAAGTGGGTAGAAGAACTTTCTGGAACAGTACGTTTCGAGTCCTACCAGGGAGGGAGCTATGTTCGATCTGGTCCGCAGAAATGAGGCAGGTCAAATGGAGAATGTTAAGATGGGGGATTGGTTGGGAAATTGTGGTCATAAAATAATGCAATTTTTTATTAATTTGTAAAAGGATAAAAAAAACAGTCAATGATTTAGATTCTAGACTGGAAAAGGGCAAATTTGACAGGTCTGAAAGTTGAACTGGAGGAGATTGATTGGAAAATACATTTAGGTGGATAAAACACTGGATGAGAAGTGGGAGAATTTCAAAAGAGATGAATAGGATGCGAACAAAGTACATATCTATGAGAAATGAATACGGCGTATCCAAAGCTAGAGTATCTTGGATGACTAAGGACATTGACGAGAAAGTAAGGAAGAGAAAGAAGGCATATGATATATACTGAAATAAGAACAGAAATCAGGACGAGAATCTCAAATGTGGGACAGAGGCTAAGGGTAGAATAAGGAAGGCTAAGAGGAAGCATGAGGAAAGGACCCAGGCTGTGCTAGAACAAAGAGTAGAAAGTTCTTCAAAAATATTAACAGTAAGAGATTAGGATCGAGCGGGGCTTATTGAGAACAGGCAGGGTAAGCTGCTCACTGAAGCAAACGGTATGGCAGAGGTACTAAATGATTACTTTGCTTCTGTTTTTACAAATAAGCAGATGATAACAATGGCCCAGTTAAAAACATGGGTGTTCGGCAACTGATAGACAAAGGAGGGGTGCTTAAAAAGGCTGGCAGCCCTCCAGATAGAGAAGTTGCCAGGCCCAGGTAGGATGCATCCTAGATTGCTAAGAGAGGTAAGGGAGCAAATCGTGAAGCAATTGACAGAAATTTTCCAGGCTTCTCCGTGCACAGGACTGGTCCCGGGGACTGGAGGATTGCAAATCTGATGCCATTGTTTAAGAAAGGGACAAAGGATAAACCAGGAAACTACAGACCTATTGTAATGTTAGGCTCAAAAAATATATCTTAAAACCAAACCATTAAGAGTTAATCGTTGAGAGTTGATTGGACATGACAATGAGCAATTAGAGTTGAAAAGTACTTGAAAACATGAACCTAATGCAAAAACAGCCTGTTTTGACTGCGAGGAAATTGTCTGAGCTTGAGGGGCAGTGGTAACCATCTGCTTGTTAAGTCAACATGGGGCGACCAGGACTTGATTTCTTTAAGCGTATTTTTGAGACTGGAAATGAACTGAAGATACTATGAAATGATGATACAGTGTGTAACCAGAATTGTATTAATATCAAGGACTCTGTCCCACTCATGGGACTTTCCCCAGTGGACCAGGTTTGTGAGACTGGGGCCATGGACATTCACCATTGGTCTGGGGTTTCAGGGTGGGTGCAGTGGAAACTGAGATAGAGTTCCAAGTCCCAGGAGCCTCCCTGGAGTCCCTGATGGCCAGGAGGCGATGAGATTTACTTGTTAAATATGTCTAAAGTACTTTAATCAAATAGACTCACTCATTAGTTCACATACATGTAAAGTAGATTAAGCTAATACATTTGCTTTATATCAAAGTGCACATGTCTTCTTGTATTCATTTTGATCAGACCTCAGAGAAGTCATTAGGCATTTTCAGCCCACCAATGTACCTGTCAATTTGACTTCAATAGTGGGAAAACTGGTGGAGGCCATAATACATAATAAGTATTACACTAATATGCACTAAGTGTCTAACAAATGTAATTGAGTTCTTTGACAAGGTGATGCAGGCAGTGGATGAGGATAATGCTGTGGATATTGTATATTTGGACATTTAGAAAGCATTTGATACAGTGTCACATGGCATGTTGGTTAGCAAATTCAAAATGTTTAGGATTGATAATCCCTTGCTACCTTGGATTAGAAGTTGGATAAAAGATAGGAAACAGATAGGCATTTCTCAGATTGGAGATGTGTTGAAAGTGGCGTTCCCCAGGGATCAGTGTTGGGACCCTTGCTTTTTCTGATTTATATCAATGATTTGAAGATGGGTGTCAACGGAAAAGTCTCTAAATTTGCAGATTTTCTTAGATTTTCCTAAACTGGGGAGAATAGTGAATTGTGAGGATGATGCTGAGCGACTTCAGAGGGACATTGACAAGTACACCAAATGGGTAGACACTTGGCAGATAATTTTGATGCAGAGAATTGTCAGGTGATGCATTTGTGGAAGAACCACAAAGAGACAGCTTAGGCTCATCGCTACAACTTTGAGGGGAGTGCAGAAGCAAAGAGAACGCTGGGTTCACAGGCATAATTCTCTGAAGGTGACCAGGCAAGTTGAAACAGTTAAGAAGTCTTATAGGATCCTTCGGTTTATAAATAAGGGCATAAAGCATAAAAGCAAGGAAGTGATGGTACATCGCTACAAAACATTGGTCAGATCACATTGCAGTATTGTGTTCAGATATTGCCACCTTATTTAAGGAAGGACATTAAAGCCCTGGAGAGAGTTCAAAAGAGATTTACTAGAATGATACTAGTATTGAAAGATTTTAAATACAAGGAAAGATTAGAGAAATTAGTTTTATTCTCCTTGGAGTAGAGAAGATTAAGAGGTGACCTACTGAGGAGTTCAAAATTATGAATAATTTTGACAGGGTAAAGAAGTTGGACAAGTTAATGAAGTTGGACAAGGTAAAGAAGTTTTCACCATAAGACCATAAGACATAGGAGTGGAAGTAAGGCCATTCAGCCCATTGAGTCCACTCCGCCATTTAATCATGGCTGATGGGCATTTCAACTCCACTTACCCGCACTGTCCCTGTAGCCCTTGATTCCTTGGGAGATCAAGAATTTATCAATCACTGAAAGTCGTGTAGTCAGTAACTAGGAGTCACAACTTCAAGATTGTCAACAAGA
This sequence comes from Ginglymostoma cirratum, assembly GCA_024137785.1. Taxonomy (NCBI): domain Eukaryota; kingdom Metazoa; phylum Chordata; class Chondrichthyes; order Orectolobiformes; family Ginglymostomatidae; genus Ginglymostoma; species Ginglymostoma cirratum. Next base: position 46,888,842 of record JAHRHZ010000016.1, on the reverse strand, counting down.
CATCTAGGATTGAAATGAGGAGAAATTTCTTTATTCCCAGAATTATTAGGATTTGGAATGCGCTGCCTGCGTGAGTGGTGGAGGGAGAGCCCACATGAAGTTTACAAAGCGAGCTGGATATATATTTGAAAGTAATGAATTTGGAGGGCTAAGGAGATATGACTGGAGAATGGGATTAACTAGGTAGTACTTTCTGGAGCCAGTGCAGACACAATGGGTCAAATGGCCTCCTTCTGTACTGTAAAACTTTATGATTCTATGAGACTCACAGAAACTGTTGTTTTTTAATAACTCTAGATTTACCAAAACTCGTAACTTATAACTTATCTCCTTTCCTGTTCAGTCTTCCTTAATTTACGGAGTGCTTGTATATGTATAGGTTGAGTAGGAAAGTAATTCCCTTGTATTTTGAATGTTTTGTTAATAAAACTCATCTTTGATTTCATCTTAAAGTATTTTGCTATAGGTACATTTCAAAAATTGGAATCTGAAACCAAGTTTGAGAAACACATTTGGCAACAGATATTTTACTTGTTGCAACGTTTCTCCTGTAAACCGACCAACTCCCACAGGTGGCTTGACTGCACATCCTCACGCCTTACATCCTGTAAAGACTCTATTCTATTCTCTCAGTTCCTCTGTCTCCATCATATCTGTTCTGATGATGCCAACTTCGACAGTGCGGCCTCCGAAATGTCTACCTTCTTCCTCAACCAAGGATTTCCCTAGTTAACAGGGCCATCAAACAGGTCCGACCCATCTTCCATGCTTCAGTCCTCACCCCTTCTCTTCCCTCCCACAACAGCGATAGGGTCCATCTTGTCCTCACCTACCATCCGACCAGCATCCACATCTGGAGGATCATTAGCTGCCAGTTCTGCCTCCCTGGTCAGCCTTCCATAAGGACCATTCCCTCCGTGACACCCCGTTCCACCCCTCCTTCATTCCCAGTACCACCCTCCTCCTGCTGGCCCTAGCCCCCAACAGCCCCATGGCCCTTGTCCCTGTAACTGCAGAAGGTGTAACACACCTTCCCATTTACATCCTCCCTCCTCCGTATCCAAGGGCACAAACATACCTTCCAGGTGAAGCAGCACTTTACCTGCACTTCACTCAATCTAGTCTGCTGCATTCACTGCCCACAAAGTTGTCACCTCTACACTGGGGAAACGAAGCATCAACTGGGTGACCACTTCGCAGAACACCTGTCCGCAAAAATGCTTCTAATTGCTGGCACCTCAACACATCACCTTGTTCCTTGACCAACATTTCTGTCTCAGGGTTGCTGCAGAGCCCCAGTGAAGCTCAACGCAAGTTGGAAGAGCAGCGCCTCATTTTCTGCTTGCGAACCTCTGGACTCAATATTGAGTTCAACAATTTTAGGGCTTGAAGCACCTTGCCCCAAGTCCTTACCCCAACCCCCACACACCAGGCTTTGTTATTCAATGGCCTGTTATTACATACTGCCCATCGTTAGCCCCTAATAATCCCCATCAGTACCTACTCGTTCTCCCAGGCTGACCGTTATCCACTCCTTTGTCTGTCCAACTGTACTTCTCTCTATTTGAGCTCTATCACCAACTATCATTTACTTTTTACTTCCTCCCTGTCTTCTGTATAAAAACCAACATTTTTCCTAGCTGCCATCTATTCTGAAGAAGGGTCACCTGACCCGAAAAGTTAACTCTGATTTCTCTCCACAGATTGTGCCAGTCTTGCTGCACCTTTCCAGCAATTTCTGATTTCCAGCATCCGCAGTTCTTTCGTTTTTCTTAGACATTTATCACAGCTGACCGATTTGTTCAAACATTATTTTCACAGGTACATAAATGTCTGAGTGAACATTAAGCTTTTAATCTTTAATAGAGAAGTGTGCCAGGCTTCAAGTGATCCTGTGACAAGATGGAGTTTGAGATCTTTATACCCTCATGTCATTTGCTATGATACAAGGATAATATTTGGGGTGGCACGGTGGCTCAGTGGTTAGCACTGCTGCCTCACAGCGCCAGGGCCCCAGGTTCAATTCCAGCCTCAGGCATCTGTCTGTATGGAGTTTGCACATTGTCCCCTTGTCTGCGTGGGTTTCCTCCAGGTGCTCCTGTTTTCTCCCACAGTCCAAAGATGTGCAGGTTAGGTGGATTGGCCATGCTAAATTGCCCATAGTCCTCAGGGAGGCGTAGGTTGGGGGGGGTGGGGTGCTGAGGTTCAGTGTGGACTTGTTGGGCCAAAGGGCCTGTTTCCACACTGTGGGGATTCTATGATTCTATATCACAAACATGTCTCTTAAGGATATACTGACAAATTGACCATGAGACTGAACACAACTCTCTCCTACATGTTAGCATTTGTTGTTGTTGAACACAAGTATTGAGTAGAGACCAGGAGCAGTCTCAAAGGACAGAAAGCCTGGAAAGAGTAGAAAGATCCAAAGGAAATATTTCTAGCCATATTGGCAATGACCTCAGGGCAGGTCCAAACATGGGTGAGTAAGGAAAAGAGTAAATAAGCCAACAAACAAAGTTTTATACCCCCAAGGAGAAGAAAAATAAACTATTTATCTTACATAACAATTTTAAAATGTTTTAATCTAATTCCATGTCACATAATCTGTGGAAATTTCTACTGGTGCCAGAGACAGTCTCCTGCTGTGACGCCTCTGCACTATCTCTGCAACATTCTCAATACTTTGGCAAGACCTCCCCATCAACATTTCAAATGGTTCATATGCTTGGTTCAGGTCTGAGAGACTTTTTAAACAAGTCTTTCAACATTATATTGTGGTCAAGCGACTATAGGTCCAAAACTGGACATTTTAAATTGACCCGCAGCTAGAGAAATCAGACCTGACGGAAAATTGACCAAACTAAACTGAACAGCAATCAGCAGGTACCAGCTACAGAGATCAGAGGAAACCAAGGTCAAAGAGGTTACAAAGTTTCAAAGGGAACCAGTTATAACCAGCTCAAAGATTGTGTGTTGGCTACGCGTCCATCAGTTGTTCTGACATCTTGACTGCCTCAGTATGTGCACTTTACACCTCCCAGGATGACATGACCCCATTGGATGATTTGAACCCAGCTCATGACCCATTTGGCCAAAAGCCAAAGAACATTTTGGAAGGTTCAGGTGCGAGCAAAGACTCATGGCAGAAGACCATGCAGCAACGCAAGAAGATCCAGGAGAAGATCCATCCTGACCTGCAAGGACCACCTTAATTAAAGAGAGCCAGCCCTATGAGAGGAAAGAAATTTCAATGGCCCAACTCAAACATGTGGGTCATTGCAGGTAATATCCTCTCCCAAGTAGATTGAGCTAGATAGAAAGTAAATATTGTCGGAATTTGGGAATTGCTGACATAGTGTCCAATAAGGAATACTTTGGTTAATAAAATTGAGTTGAACAGCAATCCAAATTCTGTTACACTTTGTCTGCCTCACAAACAAGAGTACTTGGATAACTTTTTTTAACACATAAACTGGTTGAAATAACTGCACAGAGGCCAGTACCCCTTTACCAAGTCACCCTTTATCTAGAGACAAAAAAACACTGCAGATGCTGGAATCCAAGGTCGACAAACAGGTGGCTGGAAGAACACTGCAAGCCAGGCAGCATCTGGAGGAAAGGAGAAGTCAATGTTTTAGGTATTACCTTTCTTCAGGACTGGATGTGGGGGTAAGGGGATCTGCAGATAAAAGAGGGGTGTTAGCAGAATGGTGGTGATGGGTAGACCCATCAACCAACCAGGTTGTACCTACAACTGGTGTCCGCCTATCACCACCATTCTGCTACCTGCCCCCCCCACTTTATTTGCAGCTCCCCCGACCCCCACATCCAAACCTGAAGAAGGGTAATGCCCAAAACATTGACTTCTCCTTTCCTCCAGATGCTGCCCGGCTTGTTGTGTTCTTCCAGCCTCCTGTTTGTCTATCACCCTTTATTTACATGTGCATAGTACATTGGGTTTGGCCAGGCAGTTCAGAGTCAATCCCCTGAACTGAGGAGATTCTAAACTCCCTGTTAATATTAGTCAGCCAGTGCGTCCCGATTGGCCCAGGCTAAAAACCCAAAGCAAAGGTCTTATAGTCAACAACATCCACCTGGTTCAAATCAGTACACTGGTCAAAGCGTGCAAAGCGCAGACAACAACTTATTAAAATATTTATTAATTTTACCTGAGTTATTCAATTAAGCACTATATTTTCTTTTGGAATTGCACTTCTCCAGTATGCTACAGGATATATGACAGACAACTATTAATTAACATGAAAAATACTGTCACAGAGCCCTACAAAGGGTTTTCATGTAGACAAAGAAAATGAATTTGTTGCATAGAAGATATACGCTTATTGAAACTGGTCTTTGATAATAGTATAAAACAGGAACTATCATAGAGTCATAGAGCCATTCAGCATAGAAAGAGACTCTTCAGTCCAATTAGTCCACGCCAACCATATTCCCAAACTAAATTAGTCCCACCTGTCTATACTTGGCCCATACCTTGACAAACATTTCCTATCCATATACTTATCCAAATGTCTTTTAAAATTTGTAACTGTACCTGCAACCACCACTACCTTTAACAGTTCATTCCACACACTAACCACTCTCTGTGTAAAAACATTGCCCCTCATGTCCTTTCAAATCTTTCTTCTTTCACCTTAAAAATATGCCCCTAGCTTTGAATCCCCAACCCTAGGCAAAAGACCCTTGCTATTCACTTTATCTATGTTCTCATGATTTTATGAACTTCAATAAGTTCACCCCTTAACCTCCTATACTCCAGTGAAAAACGTCCCAGCCTATTCAGCCTATCTTTATTCCTTAAACCCTGCATTCCCAAAAACATCCTGGTAAATCTTTTCTGAACCCTCTCCAGTTTAATAATATCCTTCTCTAACAGGGGACCAGAACTGCATACAGTATTCCAGAAGAGGCCTGACCATCGTCCTGTACAACCTCAACATAATGTCCCAATTCCTATAGTCAAAGGTCTGAGCAATGAAGGCCAATGTGCTAAATGTGTTCTCAACCACCCTGTCTACCTGTGACTCAAATTTCAAAAAATTAAGTACCTGAACCCCTAGGTCTCCGGCTTCTACAACAATACCCAGGACCCCACCATTAATTGTATAAGTCCTTTTCTTGTTTGTTTTACCAAAATGCAGTATCTTGCATTTAGCCAAATTAAACTGCATTTACCATTCCTCAGCCCATTGATCCAATTGATCAAGATCTCTCTGTAATCCCAGATAACCTTCTTCACTCAGCACTATATTACCAATCATGGTGTCATCTGCAAACTTACTAACCATGCATCTTGTATTCTAATCCAAATTGTTTATATAAATGACTAACATAGGTGGGCCCAGTGCCGATCCCTGTGGAACACCACTGCAAACAGGCCTCCAAGTCCAAAAAAAACAACCTTCCACCACCACCCTCTGTCTCCGACTGTAAAGCCAATTTTGTATCCAATTAGCAAGCTCACTCTGTATTCCATGTGATCTAACTTTACTCATTAGTCTATGATGTGGAGCCTTATCAAAGGTTTTCATAAAGTCCAAGTAAATGATGTCAACTGCTCTCCCCTCAATATTTTTGGTTAATTCCTCAAAAAACTCAAGCAAGTGTGTGAGACATGATTTCCCTCACACAAAACCATGCTGACTATCCGTAATCAGTCCTTACCTCTCCAAATGCATGTAAATCCTATCTTTCAGACTCACCTCCAATAACTCACCCACCTCTGATGTCAGGCTCACAGGTCTACAGTCCCCACGCTTCTCCTTACAGTCTTTCTTAAATAAAGGCACAACACTAGCCACCCTCCAGTCCTCTGGCACCTCAACCATGGTTGTATTTTATGGACCCCATAAAAATTGCATTAGTCAAGAGGAAAGTCTGTCATTACCTCATCGTCACTGGAAATCTGGACAAGCAAGAAATGCTGGTTTTGCAAACAATGTCCACACCTCAAGAGTGAGCAGTATTTTTTTTAAAAATGGGTGCACAAATGAAGTTAAAAACAGTATAAAAAACACAATATATAATCTTTCCTGAAATGTGTGAAATGACTGCTCTCAACTGACCCATTTAGATATGAATGCTCCGATGTGAAGAAATGAGCTTTGTTTCAGAAATGTATTGATTCTGCAGCAACTGTGATGGTGGCCTAAGGCCTGACAGGTTGATTGGTGTGGACTAGCCTGGCTGTTTCACTGCCAAGAAACTGAAATAATTTTTTGAGCTGGACAATTGTTTGAGGGAACAGGAAGGGAGTTCAAAAGCATGCTGTCATTTGCAATTGCCTCACCAGGTGGAAAGTATTTCCAAACACATGAGGAAGGTCACTAAGCATCATCTTTATCTTGCTCAGATGGAGGATGTACAGTCAATTCATCAGTTAAAACATAATTTTAATTTTATTATTATTTGTACGTGTGTGGATATAAATGTGGGTGTCATTTTGTTATTTTTGGTTTTGTATCAGAACAGTAATGTTACTGAAATTGAATCCAAACACCTAGATCAATGCTCTGAAGACTGAGTTCAAAATCCCACCATGGGATGGAGATACACAAATTCAATTACTCAATGCATTTTGAGTGATCTGAAAATAAAATATTAACCTCATTACTAACAATCCTGAGACTATCACGTTGTCACAAATGTCTAACTAGTTCAGCAATATCCTTCAGGGCAGGACATCCACCATCCTCATGTAGTCTAGCCTATATACGATTCTAGATTGATTACAACATGATTGATTCTTAATTGCCTTCTGAAATGACGTAGGAAGATATCAAGTACTGGAGTGGAAAAGACTGAGGGTGCACCTACACTATGTGGACTTTAGTGTGTCAGCGTTTGGGAGGGACTGCCAAAGAGGCCTTGGTTACAACACACCTCCCTGGATAGAAGAACTTGCAGCCATGATAATGCATGATGTGGAAATCCTAATCTGAATTGCTGCTCATTAACAGAAGCTAATACTGTTGTTCAACTCAATACACTACTTGCAATCTTAGGATGCTTATGTTAGTTTAGTAACTAAGCCTGTGCTTTCAGGCAAATTTATTAGGCTGTAGGGCATGCCCTGACCTCATCCAGATGGATGAATAAGCAACCCCCGACATTGGTCACAGCAGACGTAGAACATATTTTGAATTTGTTTCCACAAGAAGGCCTCACAAATTTTAAATCATGCTTCATTTATTTCCAGTCGGTGTTTAGCTATGTTGGTATGTTGATAATCAGATTGCTGTTCCCATACACTGAATATTTTGCTTGCCCTTCTCTGCGTACCCAAAGTCACAAACACCCTTTTTTCTGTATTTCAACTCACCTCTTTGAACTGAAGCAATAAACAGGTCTTTTGAAGAAACATCACCTAAAATAACTTTAAATATTGACCAGTTTGTGATATTAGTAAATAGATTTCTTTAAGGAAAATGCCTGATGTCAGGGAATGGCTGTAGCCAACAAAAGTGATGTTATAAACGTGGGAATATTTGTTTTATTCATGATTGAGTTTTATTTGATTAACTTTTTCTTTCCTTCCACATTCTGTCAAAGTGATCAAATAGTGGACATCCTCCCAAATCTGTATAAATGTTAAGTAGAAGCGGTTATTAATGAGATGTAATGAGCTGCCCTGGGACAGCTCTCCCTCTATTCTCCCCTCCCTACTGGGGCAAGCTGCTGACCTTCATTCTTTGGTCCTCCCATGATTCTTTGGTTTAGATTGCTATCATGTGCTATTAGAGAAAGGACAAAGATTTTCTTCTTTTGGAATTTTTCTTAACTTCATAAACAAAGCTGCTGTGGTATTGTTCATTGTAAATTGTGTTATGGTTCATTTGATAATAGCCAGATTGAAGGGCAAGTTTTTTTTTATAAAGGAACAAATTACCAGTCAGACATTAAAGTGGGTGGATAGCAGTCCTTTGATGCGCACGTTTGTCTGGAGAGATTTAACTTCACAATTCTTTCTCGATTTCGCCACCCTGGGTTCAGGAAGATGAAAACACTGACTCGCCAGCCCATGCTTTGCCACTACTCTTCCCCTCTTGCAATCTTTTAAAAATTCAGTAGTGACAACAACACATATCTGTTGCATAAGGACTTCAGGACCCAGGAATAACCTTGCGATGCTGTCACATTATTGAGCATAAATAGTACAGTATGGGCCAACTTAGAACGTTATTACATCAGGCTAGAATTTTGGAAAATCTTAAGTGTACATGGATGTCAACACACACAGAAGATAAACTAGTCTTTACCCAATGTAACTATAAGCTAGATCCTGATATGACCTTGTTTGTTATGTGCAGCAGTATTAATAATAATGTTTATTAAATAGAATTACGTTGAAACCTGAAGATATTTCTTGACTTCACCTTCTTGATCTGTCTTGAACCGAAACCTATAGTGTGGCATCAAACCACAGGATAGAATGACATATCTGTTTGGTACTTTTAATGTAACAAAATGTAAAGCACAATTGGGTCTACTAATTTCCACTTGTTCCTGTTAACAACAAAAGGTTAGCTTATGTATAGGGTGTGAAAGTTCACCTTTTCCCTAATGACCATGAACAAGAAAACTATATGTGTGGCAAATGTTTGCAAAAACAAAGTTCTTTCTAAAACAATGAGCCAGCCAGCTTCAACATCAAATTAATGTGTCTGGAATAAGCATTTCCTCGTTACACTGGAGCTTAATGACAAATGAATGAAAGGAAACAGCAAGCCTGTGTGTTAATTTTAGGTTATAAATGAAATAAATAGATAAGGATTTGACTTGCAAATTGTTATCTGAAAATGCCACTTTAGAGAGAAAAATTGAACTGATTGCTACTTTTGTTATGAGCTATTTAGTAGGAATATGTATAAGGAGAGAAGGACCTCTGAGAATTGCCAAGTTTTCTGTAAGGTTTCTTAGTATTTCAGAAATGTGCTTTCTCAAACATTAGTCCCATCATACTGCCCCTGGTTAATAAGCTGGCCACACAGCAACAGCATGTGACTCTAAGGCCACATTGAGAGTTCCTTGCTTGGAGTATTGAGGGGGGCTAAAGCACTTGCTTGAACAGTGTTACTCCCCAGCAGTAACTTTATGTGGTGGGCTCACTGGTAGAGTTCTTTGGGTGCATCATCTGGTGCTGTGAACAGTGTGAGTTATGGAGAATCTACAAAGCAATGGGATAAAGTAGGTGTAAATGAAGAAAGAAAGAATTAAAACTGGAATACTATTTTGCTTTTTTTTTGTTTTTCCATGTTATCCCTTGGCACTGCCAGAATGTCATGCAGTGTCAATCCTTCAAGTTCAAAACTATATGACAAGCCTCATTAGGGTATTCGAGGGGGCCAGACTCACTGATGTGTCCAGCCATGCTGAACTGCTACATTGGGAACTATTAAGTTTGTTTGATTGACAGCTTTTTGAGCTTTTAATAAGTTTATCAGTCTTTGAAATGCGTTTTCAATTGTTTATTTATTTGTTAAGATTTGAAGTTGTCTCAGGATGAATAGAATGGCTGCGTTTGATTGATAGTTTTGTGAACTTGTAAGTAGGGCAATTTCTTTATCAAGGGAATGTTGATTGTTTTTTGTTCCCTAAGCATTTCAAAGATTTTTCAGTGTTATAATATGGCTGAGTTCTTTCCTAATGAATGCTGGGTGAGTAGGGATGGAAGATTCATCGGAGCATGGGAGTTAGAGAGAGGGCATGAGCCTATGGAGGCTATGTAAGATTTGGGAGGAGAATTGAGGGAGTCAGGACTTGTAATTGGGGTCATGGAAGAGGCATAGATATGGATGGGGGAGAGGTGATGAGGGATAGAAGAGCTAACAGCCATAAATTAGAACCGGGCCAGTATCCCATTAAATGAAGGTGGGTCTTCTAACCAGCCTGCCTTAGTATCCACATGCCTCCATTACTGCTTTGTGACTATTCTGTGAGAAAGCTGTCCTGATTCCAGCCTGCACCTGACTTTTGAGGACCAAGATTAAGGGTGAATGGGCTGAGTTTACAAAGTCAGGAATGCAATGTCGGGAAAGCTGACTCATGCTTCCCAATCCAAAGATGAAAATTGAGACCCACAATGCAGAGTTTGCCACTTAATCTCACCTTGTCCTCACCAGTTGCTGTACACTTGCCTGTAGCTGTCTGATTAGCACAATCCAAGAATATGAAATGTCATTGGTTAAATCCGCTTCCCTTTGTAGTCTGAAGCTAAAGGGTAATCAGTACAGTAGTAGCACTGTGATACCGTACACTGCAGAACTTTAATCATGGCTTGAAACAATTAGCAATAACTTTCTGAAATAAACTGTTTCCTCAGCTGAAAGGGAGAAGGACAAACTGTTTGAGTTGAAAAGAAAGGCTGGATAAGTTTGGACTGTTTTCCACTGGCAGGTAGGAGGTTGAAAGGTGGCCTTATAGAGGTTTATAAAATCATGAGGAATATAGATAGGGTTAATGGTACATGTCTTTTCCCTCAGATGGGGTATTTCAAGATTAGGGGGCACATTTTTAAGGTGAGGGGAGAGAGATATAAGAAAGACCTGAGGGGCAAATTTGTTTACACAGAGTGTGGTTCACTTCCTGATGGAGTGGTGGATGTGGAGACAGTTACAATGTTTAAAAGACACTTGGATAAGTAAATTATTAAGAAAGGTTTGGAGGGATATGGGCCTGGAGCAGGCAGGTGGGACTAGTTTAGTTTTGGATAATATTCAGCACGGGCTGGTTGAACTGAAGGGTCTGTTTCCATGTTGTATGACTCTCTGACTGTATAAAGCCAAGATGCTAAGTCAAAGCAACATAAACAAACTGTTTCCTGAGAGAGAGGAGGTGACAACTGCTTATTAACTTATTGCCTTGTGGCAAATGGACAATTTAGGATTGTCTGCATAAGAAATGCCCTGAGGTGAAGGGGTTAATAGCAGGACAGGTTGTGTTTCAAATACCCAGCTAACACTGAGTGCAACAAGGAACAGGGAAGCTACTCCTGATAAGAAGGCAAGCTACAGATTTGATGACGCCAGACGTGTAATTAATTTTGGGGATGAATAGATCCAAAGGATCATTAATAATGGCACATCACAGACTTCATAAGAGAGAAAATCCTATAAGAATTCAACTTCAGGCTCCTTCAGCAGCACAACTCTAGAGAAACACACTGCACAAGGATTGAATCCTGGACATCTAGAGACAGATGTTGCTGGTTAGAATTGTCGCTAAACTCCACCATTAATCGGGCAATAGCAACATTGAGTTGTAAATCTTAACTTGCTTAATTGAGGGGTCTAATTTTGGTTGCTACTTTCAATAAAGCTTAAGTAATTGTTTCAGTATTTGATTGGCTATGAGGTTTCTTAAGTTGCTGAATTAAAGGTAGCTTGTGGTTATTTACACACAGCAGCATATTACCCAAGACCAACTGCATTCATATAAGCCCATGGATTCAAACATGGGACCATGTGCCATCATGATTCAATAATATTACAAACAGTAACCCACAGAGCCATTGGAGTGTTTTGAATAAGTCTAATGTTAGCATTTGCTCACTGCGCATACTTCTTACCCATCCAGCCCTTCCACCCACAAAATCATTATACATATTATAACCTTTCATACAAGATATTAAGACACATCCACAAAAGTGCAGAAGGCAAACTGTTCTTAAAGCTGTAGCAATGGTGTTCTATACTGACCAATAGCTGCCTATCTTCTCCTTTATATGAGCCAATCATATTACCTTTGCTCTGTGCTTCTGCCTATTGATCGAAATTTAAGTTGAGGGATTCAGTGATCGGTGGTCACAGATCTGTTCGCTCCACCAGTTAATACATTAATTTCTTGTATTGTTGAGCCTCTGTACTGGATTTTCATTATTGAATCAATCTCTCACTCTAATATAACAATGCCAAGTGAAAGTTATTGAAAAAATGCAGGATTAATATAATTTATTCACAAAATCCAAAAATTCCGATTCAGCAGGGGAAAATGACATTGAGGTAGAAAATCAACAGTATTGTAGTTCAATGGCAGAGCAGGTTCAATAAATCAAATGGCCCACTCCTGCTCCATGGTTTACAATTCTCATAATACACATTATCTACCACACAATGTTCCAGACTTTCTTTTCTAACATCCTTACCCTCCATCAAATCTCCAACCTCATCTTCACATCACAGTTACCTTAGACTTGCACACAAAGCATTCCAACTCTCAGTTTACAAATACACTGAGCACTTGTCCTATGATTTGATATTTATGGCCTCAAATAGTACGTTGGGAAATTGACCATTTATTCAGCTCAGACTTCATTACATAGGTGAAGTTTGTCAGACCACCAAAGTAATCTGCTTTGTTGTCACTCAGTGATGTGCTAGAAAGACAGTGAGGTTGGGGTGCTGTTGCTGCAGTGCGGTTGAGCAGTCATTGAACCCCAGACCCACCTGTTCCCTCTGTCACCGCTGCAGATGTCAGATCGGATTTCCTGGAAGTCAACCCAGGGAAAGTGACATGGAACAAAAACAGAAGTTGCTGGAAAAGCTCAGCAGGTCTGGCAGTATTTGTGAAGGAAAAAACAGAGTTAATGTCATGGGTCTGGTGACCCTTCCTCAGAAAGTGACATGCCTGGATGGAGTCCCCAACCAAGCACTCAGATCCTGTGCATGTTAGCTGGTGGAAACCTCTCCTTCCTACAAGGAGTAGTCCCCACCTGCTTCAAGAAGACCACTGTCATCCCAGTACCAAAGAAAACACATGCAGTGTGCTGTGGCTCTAACCTCCATAATCATGAAGTACTCCATAGTCAAGAAGCTAGTCATGGCCCACATCAACTCCAGTCTCCCAGCCTGCCTCGATCCCCTGCAATTTGCTTACCGACATAACACGTCTGCAGCAGACGCCATTTCCCTCACCCTGCACTCATCCCTGGAACATCTGGACAACAAGGACAGCTACATCAGACTCCAGCTTATCAACTAAATCTCCGCCTTCAACACCATTATCCCTTCCAGACTGATCTCAAAACTCTGAGACCTAGGTCTTGATTCCACCCTCTGCAACTGGATCCTCAGCTTTCTGACCCATAGGCCACAGTTAGTGGAGATAGACAACTGCATCTCCTCCATGATAACACTCAACACTGGAGGACCCTTAGGATGCATTCTCAGCACCTTACTGTACTCCTTTTACACCTATGATTGTGTAGCCAAATTCCGAGCAAACGCCATCTACAAGTTCGCTTGGGATGGATATCAAACGATGACAAGTCAGAATACAGAAAGGAGATAGAGGGCTTGGTGACGTGATGTAATAATAACCTCTCAATGTCGGCAAAACTAAAGAACTGATCATTGACTTCAGGAAGCAAGGAGGAGAACACGCCCCCATCTACATCAACGGAACTGAAGTTGAGAGGGTTGGGAGTGTCAAATTCCTAGGAATGGCAACAACCTGTCCTAGATTTCCCTCATAGATACGATGGTCAAGAGGCACAATAACTTCTCTTCCTCCTCAGGCGGCTCAGGAAATTTGGCACATCCACAAGGGTGCTCACCAACTTTTACAGATGCACCATTGAAAGCATACTGTCCGGGTGCATGTCGGCCTGGTATGGCAACTGCTCTGCCCAAGGTTGTAAGACACTACAGAAGGTGGTGTGCACAGCCCAGACCATCACGGAAGCCAACCTTCCATCCATGGTCTCGATTTACACAGCTCACTACCACAGAAAGGCAGCCGATGTCATCAAAGACCCATCACACCCTGGTAATAATCTTCTACAACCTCTCCCATCAGGCAGGAGATACAGAAACCTGAACACACGCACAAGTAGGTTCAATAACACCTTCCTCCCTGCTGTTATTAGACTGATGTGAATGGACTCTTTAACTTCAAATATTACTGATTTTGCTAATTAAAAACCAAAAGAACTGTGGATGCTGTAAACCAGAAACAAAAACAGAAGTTCCTGGAAAACCTCATCAGGTCTGGCAGCATCTATGGAGAGAAATCAGAGTTAACGTTTCAGGTCTGGTAACCCCTCCTCAGAACCGGACCCAAAACAGTAACCCTGATTTCTCTTCATAGATGCTGCCAGACCCAATGAGGTCTTCTAGAAACTTCTGTTTTTGTTTCTGATCTTGCTATTGATGATCTTGCCTAGTGCTTGACTTGTGTGGTGTAACCTGTATGCCTCTGTCCACGCAATTTTGATACCCTATGATCTGTATGACCTTGCTTACTATGATCTGTTCGTATTGCTTGTAAACAAAGTTTTTCACTGTACTTAGGTACACAATAAATCAAATCAAATCAAACCAAATAAGGCATCTGACAATTTGGCCACTGATGGCCCTTGCATCGGTGAATGAGGATACAGACTGGTTGGCATTGTGGATGAGTTGGATGTCCTGGGACTGGAATTGTTTCCAACTCACAACCATCAGCTGCTGCTCGGTTGCCAACTTGTGAACTATGAATGTGCCAACACGTACCTCAGGAAATACAACTATGCTGCAGAAGTCCCCAGTTCTGTCTCTCAGCCATCTAGGATTGATAGCCAAATGGAAGTTCCTGCCTGCTCCGTGATAGAAGGAGGCCATTTCCTGCAAGTTTCCTGACCTCACAGCTCTCACGTCCACATTGCCCAGGCCTTTGGAACAGCTTTCACAGAGAGGGCACCCCACACAGACTGATGTTAACAAACAATGGGCATTATATTGATGTTGATTAGCTTTGAGGACCCGATCTGAAATAGATAGGTGACTCACCAGCCACTGAAAAAAATGCTGCTAAAATCATTGTGGAGTGGGAATAGGAAGGATGGTCATCCAGTTCCTTTATTGTTAATTTTCCCTTTCTCCACATTCCTTACAATTTAGTTTCTGACAGGTAAAATTAGGTAAATGTCCCTCATAATCTAGCAGTATTCCCAGTGCTGGTGGGGGTGAGACTCCTCATAACTTTGCTGCTGTTTTGTCACCATTATCTGAAAAGAATGGAAGAAATTTCTGATGAAGGGTTTAGGCCCGAAACGTCAAGTTTTCCTGCTCCTATGATGCTGCTGGACCTGCTGTGTTCATCCAGCCCCATGCTTGTTATCTCGGATTCTCCAGCATCTGCAGTACCTTTTATCTCTGGAAGAAATTAACAGTTGGTCTGCCCAAACACAGCTATTGCATTAAATGTAAATTTCCTGGATTTCTTTGAACAGTGCAATCTTATACCTGTAAAATATCTCCATGGCTCATTTGCATAGCTATTCAGACTTAGTTACTCTTCATTCCTCCAGTCGCTGTGGAATAGTGGACAACAATTCCATCAGGCTCAGTCAATCACGATCTTTTTCGCTCCAGCACAATGTAATGCCCTGCTCATGAAAGTCCTGCTTAAAATACTTTGTCACTTCTTCTTCTGCCTGGTGGAGGTTCATTCAATGACTGTTCTGGCAAGGAACATGTCTGGAGGATGAGATACATGTCCGTCCAGTTTCTGTCATCTCACAGACTTAGATATTTGCAGAGCAGTGATGTTAAATGACACAGTTTCCTAGGTGTGAGCCTGACCTACTTTCAGTGAGTTAGTACTCACTCAGTGTAATAGTTTATTATTACACTTCTCCAGCCCTTTAGAGCTATGTGAATGAAGAGTCAGTGAGTTGGAGAGAGCACTAACTCCAGTAGCTTAATTACAGCTTTCCAAGGAACTTCTATTAACTCCTTCCTTCATGCTTTTTCAACGTATGGACACCTACACATCAATCCCTCTCTGGGATTGCCAACTTACCCCAAACCTATACTCAGATTGATTTGGGCCTAAAGTTAGGTATTTCAATGGGCAGACCAGTCCTATGCCTCATAATACAGGCAATGATGCGCATTTATTTCCCTGCCTCTCTGAAGCACTCTCTCAGATAATAACATCCCTCCCCTTCCCCCATGCATCAATGCCAGTGACAATTTCCAATGAGTTACATTTTGTTATTATGTAGAATTTTGAGATACTCCCAGTGATGTGACAACCTTTCCCAATGATGGGGAACCATGCTTATGCCATGAATTAACAATACAAAAGAGGCCAAAGTTGAATTTTTAGTTTCTTAATTAAAATATACATTTCTTTACCCTTTTATCCAGCTGATACATCATCACCAAGTGATAGCTGATCACAAAGCCCATTCTCAGACCTCTGTATTGATACTCGAAGCCTGGCTTCTGCAAAATGTAAGCACACAGTTCAGTGACTTAATTCCCCACACCCCTGGGGGATATCAGCTAAGCTTTGTTTGCTGTCTCACCACAACAACATCTATAAATGAGAAACTCACCATGTGTGGAATCACAGTACCCAAACGTGCTTTCTACATAAAGAATGTACTGTAGGTTACTACTCCTATTATGTGCTTCTAGGATCACGGACCTGAAAATTTATCACTTTAAGAAATCAAAATATCTCAACCATGTCAGATAGACTCATGTCAAAGCAGAATGTTCCACTGCCAAGAAATCTCACATACCGCGCCTGGTGCTGATGCAAAGAATACTTGATTGTAATGCAAGAAGCATGCAGCTCGAGTTAAAACAGCACAGAGACTCTCTGTAAATCTGCAGTGGGAACAGAGAACACTGTGAGCATTGCTCATTCATTGTGTACATGATACCTCTGCATTTGAGGCTGGGAATGAATTCCTAAATAGTGCAGCCACACTAAGCAAACTAGAGAGAAAACTGCCTAATAATCATTCCCCACAAACTGGTTTAGAAACAGATTTATTGGTTATTGCTTTTTGGTTAGATCTCACAGAACATCATATGAAATTGTGGTAAATTGCACAAGTGGGAGAGGCAAAGAGGAGGCTCCACCATGAATCTGTCTGTTAAAGCAGACATGCAGAAGTAAGGGTTTCCAACACTCTTTGAGAGATCATGGCCTACAAATGAGGATCATGTCAGATTTAGTTCTATAAATGCACTCCAGTTCAGTGGAGAAATGTATGATAGCCGACTATGCCAGTTTCAATTTAAGCTGAGGAATTGCGGTAACGTTTACAGTTCTACATCAGCAGAATTTACTGAGAATATGTCACTTTCAGAAGAATGTATCATTTCTCTGATTGCCACCTGAAAGTTGGACACTTTCTTTATTTCTTCATTTTTCTGCCTTTATATTCTATGTTTTGGTTTATTTTTCTGCGTTTTAAGATGGTGCCAGAGAGTGACAATTCTATTCAACACTTTTCACTGTACATTGTAACAAAATACATGTGACAATCTATTAAATAAATCAAATCAAATAAATCAAAGATGCACACTAAAGTAATTGATGATGGTAACTAAATATAACAAAGAAACTATGAACAATATTTATCAACAAAGATAGTTAACTAAATTTCAAACTGTGTCAATTTGGAAATAAAAACAACAGCCATGATATTTATTTTGAAATTCTGAGTTATACAGACTCAAAGATAAAAGTCGTTGTTTTCCCTCTGTGAAGTTACCGATGAAAACTTATTATTCCGCTTCCAAAGCTAAAACACTGAAGACTGACACCATGTTGACACATGCGAAAGAAACAATTTGAATATACACCAAGAAGACAAACCACTGCGGACATAACCCTCGAAATGATTATTAGTGATGTGGTAACAGGACACTTGGAAAATCATAATATGATAAAGCTTTTCCAACATGGACTTATGAATGGAAAAAAATACAAATCTGTTTTTTTTTCCAGGATGTAACTTGCAAGATGGATAAAGGTTCCGGTAGATGTTGTGCATTTGTATTTTCAAAAGGCATTTGATAAGATGTCACTCAAGAGGTTTTTCTATAAAGTTAAAATAAAATTAGTTACTAGAGTCATTCAGAGGGCTGAAAGGCCTCCTCTGCACCATAACAGTGATGTGATTCTGTGAAATTAAGACTCATAGGATTGGACATAATGGATCACCATGGATGATTTGCTAATGGATACAGAAGGATATGGGAGCAAATTACTTTTGGGTTGGCAGGCTAACATAAAATCAGTCCTTGAGCCTCAGGTATTTCCTGTCCATATCAATAATTCGTATGAGGAGATTAAGTGTACTTATCGGAGTTTAAAAATTATGTGTGAAAGTAAGTGGTGAGCAGATTTCAAACAGGGTATAGCAGGTGATGGACTGGTTCAGTGAATGGGTAAAAATATAGCAGATGGAATCTAATCTGGGGAAATGTGAAGTTATCCAATTTGATAGAAAAGATTAAAAACAAACTTGCTTTTGTCATCCACAAACTGAAATACAGTGAACAGTGTTTTGTATGCTATATACAGGGAGGTCGCACCGTACAAAGTACATCAGGGTAGCAGAAGAGAGTGGAGAATACAGTGTTATAGCCACAGAGAAGGTGCAGAGAGAGAGATCAGAATTAGCATTTGAGAAGTCCGATCAAAAGTCTGATAACAGCGGGGATAACAAGCATGGGGCTGGATGAACACAGCAGGTCAAGCAGCATCACAGGAGCAGGAAAACTTGA
>JAHRHZ010000016.1:46858983-46869903 GCA_024137785.1 Ginglymostoma cirratum | reverse complement strand
TCAAGTTTTCCTGCTCCTGTGATGCTGCTTGACCTGCTGTGTTCATCCAGCCCCATGCTTGTTATCTCAGATTCTCCAGCATCTGCAGTACCTTTTATCTCTAACAGCGGGGATGCTGTTCTTGAATCTATTTGTACATATATTCAAACTTTTATATCTTCTGCCCAATAGAAGAGGTTGGAAGAGAATATTACCAGGATGGGAGGGGGTCTTTGATTATGTTGGTAGGTTTCGCGAGTCAGCGGGGAAGTTTTGCATTCTGAAGAACCTAGGTGTCAATATATATGAATTACTGAAAATTTACATGCAGGTACAATAAGCAAGACAAATGATATCATAACACTTGTTATAAAGGAATGTAAGTATAGAGTAAAGTGGTTCTAATTTAACTTACGAATGGCAGTGGTGAGGGCACAGCTGGAGTGTTCCATACATCTCCTTACCTCAGGGGAGGTGATGGCCTTGTGGTATTATTGCTAGACTATCAATCCAAAAACTGAGTGAATGTTCTGGGGACCTCGGTTCAAATCCTGTCATGGTGGAATTAAGAATCTACTGATTAGCATGAAATCATTGCCAATATTCGGAAAAACCCATCTTGCTTACTAACATTCTTTAGAGAGGGAAGTATGCCATCCTCTGCTGGTCTGGCCTACATGTGTCTCCAGACCCACAGCAATGTGGTTGACTCTCAACTGCCCTCCGAAATAGCCTAGCAAGCCACTCAGTTGTGCCAATCTCTGTGAAACCTGAACAAAGAAATGAAACCAGATGGACATCTGGCATCAACCTAGGCACTGGAAAAAAGAATGGCAGAAACTGGCCTGGTGCCAAAATTAGGACAGCTGTCTCACAGACTAGTCAATCAACAGCCTGGAAATTGTCTGTCAGGTATGCTTCCATGACTCATATGACTATGCCCCAGACACCGCATCACCATCCCTGGATATGTCCTGGCCCACCAGCAGGACAGACCCAGCAGAGTTGGCGGCACAGTGGGATACAGTCAGGAGGGAGTTGTCCTGGGAGTCCTCGACAGTGACTCTAGACCCTGTGAAGTCTTATAGCTTCACATTAAAGATGGGCAAGGGCACCTCCTACTGATTACCACGTCCTGTCCTCCCTTGGCTGATGAATCAGTACTCCTCCATGTGGAGAAACACTGATGGTGGCAAGGCCACAGAGTGTACCCTGGATGGGGGATTTCAATGCCCATTACCAAGAGTGGCTTGGCAGCAGTTCTGGGCCATCAACAGCAGCAGAATTGTACTCCAGCACAATTTACAAACTCATGGCCCGACTTGTTCCCTGCTCAACAATTACTGTCATGCCAGAGGATCGACCTTAATTCAATGGAGACTGCAGGACAGCTTTCCAGGAACAGCACCAAGCATACCTAAAAATGATATGTCAACCCCATGAAGTTGCCAAAAATGACTACTCGCATGCCAAACAATGATAGACAGAGCCAAGAGATTCCACAACCAATGGATCAGGTCTAAGCTCTGCAGTCCTGCCTCATCCAGTTGTGAATATTGATGGACAATTAAACAACTCACTAGAGGACGAGGCTCCACAAATATCCCCATCCTTAATGATGGAAGAGCCCAACTCATCAGTGCAAAATGCATTTGCAGCAATCTTCAGCCAGAAATGCCAAATGAATAATTCATCTTGCCCCACTCCAGTGGTTCCAGGCATCACAGATACTAGTATTGAACCAATTTGAATCACTTTGTGGCCTCAAGAAACAGTTGAACGTACAGGATGTGACAAAGACTAGCAGCCCTGACAACATTCTGGTAATAGTACTGAAGACATGTGCTCACAAACTTGCTGCTCCCCTAGCCAAGCTCTTCCAGTACAGTGACAACGCTGGCATCCACCCGATAATGTGGAAAACTATCCAGGTATATCTTGTACACAAAAAGCAAAAGGACAAATCCAATCTGGCCAATTACCACCCCATCAGTCTACTGTCAACCATCTGTAAAATGACGGAAGGTGTCATCAACAGTGCTATCAAGCAGCACCTGTTCAGCAATAATCAGCAATGCCCACTTTGGGTTCTGCCAGGGCCACACAGCTCCTGACCTCATTACAGCCTTGGTTCAAACATGGACAAAAGATCTGAATTCCAGAGGTGAGGTGAGAGTGACAGCCCTTGCTATCAAGGCTACATTCAACCACAAATAGCATCAAGGAGCCCAAAGGCAATAAGGGGGAAAACTCTCTGCTGGCTGGAGTCATACATAGGAAGATAGTTGTGGTTGTTGGAGGTCAGTCACCTCAGTTCCAGGACATCTCTGCAGGGGTTCCTCAGGGTAGTGTCCTAGGCCCAACTATCTTCAGTTGCTTCATCAATGACCTTCCTTCATCATAACATCAGAACTGGTGATGTTCACTGATGATTGCACAATGTTCAACACCATTCATGATTCCTTAGATATTGAAGCAGTCCACATTCAAATGCTACAATATCCAGGCTTGGGCTGCCAAGTGGCAAGTGACATTCACACCACACCAATGCCTGGAAACGACCATCTCCAATAAGAGACAATCTAACCCCCACCCCTTGACTTTCAATGTTGTTACCATCACTGAAATCCCCCCATTTTTGACATCCTGAGGGCTACTGTTGACCAGAAACTCTACTGAACTCACCACATAAGCACCTTGGCCACAGGAGCAGGTCAGGAACTAGGAATACTGCAGCAAGTAACTCACCTCCTGACTCTCCAAAGCATGTCCCTCATCTATGAGGCACAAGTCAGGAGTATGATAGAATACTCCCCACTTGCCTGGATAGGTGCAGCTCTAACAATACTCAAGAAGCTTAACACCATCCAGGATAAAGCAACCTGTTTGTTTGGCAACACATCCGCAAGCATTCACTCCATCCATCACCAATGCTCAGTAGCAGCAGGAGCAAAAACAAAGTTGCTGGAAAAGCTCAGCAGGTCTGGCAGCATCTGTGAATGAAAAAACAGAGTTAATGTTTCAGGTCCAGTGTCCAGTTCTGAGGAAGCTATTTCTTAAATCTCTGCAGATTATGTGGGAAGAAGAGAAGGGAATACTAGGCTTTAGTCTCAGAGATAATGAAGAAACAGTGATGTAGTTCCACATTAGAGGCAGGTGTGGCTTTAAGGAGAACTTGCAGGTGGTGGTGCTCCCCTGCATTTGTTAGCCCTGCCCTTCTAAGTGGTGGAGGTCATAGTCTTGGCAGTTGCTGTCAAAGGAGGCTTGTTGAGTTGCTGCAGTGCATCTTGTAGAGGGAACACACTGCTGACTCTGCCCCAGTGGCTGACTGAGTGTTTAGAGTGGTGGAGAGGGTGCCAATCAAGTGGGTTGAATTGTCCTTAATGATAACAAGCTTCTGGAATGTAGCTGGAGTTGCACTAATCCAGGCAAGTGTACAGTATCCCATCATGCACCAGGCTTATGTCAATAGCGGACAAGATTTGGTAAATTAGCAAGTGTGTACCTTGCCTCAGAATTTCCAGCTCCTGACTTATTCTTGTAGCCTTGTGTGACTTGATCAGTTAAATTTCTGATTGGTGGTAATCTCAGGCTGTTGATAGTGAGGGATTCAGTGATGGTGATGCCATTGAACAATAAGAGGATGTGGGTAAACACTTTGAGTGGAGATTGCATGGCAGAAATGCCCTTTGCTACTTATCAGCCCAAGTCTGGATATTGCCCAGGTCTTGTTATATGTGAACAAGGATTGCCTTGTGATCTGAGAAGTCACAAATGGTTCTTCACCTGAAATACCAGCTTAGACCAGTTTACCAGCTTTAATATGGCTGTGTTGGAAAGGAGGTTGAAATGGTCATTACCCATAGGATGATCTTTGATATGTTGATTGATGCTTAATTTCCTCATTAGTGAGGCTGCATAGCATTTGATAGTTAGCGTTTAATTTTAAAGCTGTATTCTAACAGCAACCAGGAGTAAAAAAATCATTGTTGAGGATTTCAAGTGCTACTGAAAGGCATTCCGACTTTTTACTTGTGAATGAAATCTTGAAATGGACTTATGAAATACACTGGGAAACATTCTGGGACACTCCACCCACACTCCATCGACTTTTATTCCAGAACTTTTCCAAACACTTCACGTAAAAAGGGTAAGTACTGTACTCTTGAACACCTTTCACGAGAAACCGGAGGACAGACAGTGCTTGGTCATGGGTCTTTTGCTAGCAATCCCTTGCTCTGTAAAAGGAATAAGGGCTGAGTATAAAATCAGACAAAACAGCAATAGCTGCTGCAGAAATGAGAGATAGAAACATGATAAGGACTTCTTCCCTACTGTAGGTAGAAGATCTGCCTCCTCCCTTGGTCGTCCTTCACTAGGTCTCCCAGTGTCATATCGGAGAACCTATGTGTCTTTTCCCTTGGACTCTGAGCATTCTGAAATGTACTGCTGTGTGCAAACTAGTAAACTCCATACCTTCAGTGGCAGTGGGATGTAGAGTCCACATAAATTGCAGCATGAAGTTGGCTTCAAATCAATGGTGGAGAAGAAAACCTGTAGGTATTTGCTTTAATACCCTGGGGCAAGTTACATCCTAACAATCAGCATTAGGGAATCATTGCAGGAGATCTGCAGAGTGGTGTCCATGGCCCAAACATCTTCAGAAAGTTTATCAACGACTCCCCTTCTATTAAAAGGTAGAAATGTGGAAGTTGGTTGATGATTGCATAATGTCCAGCACCAGTCAACATGCCTCAGACAATAAAGCAAGGCCAGTAGCTTTTAGGAGAGGTCAGAAATGAGGTTTATGGCTTTCATTGCTGAACGAACTTGGTTTGGAAGAGATGGTAGCGATGTTTCTAAATTTGCTTAGCTACACTCCTCTGGAGTTTTGTCCAGGTCCTGGGTGTGTCAGTAGAAATAAAACATCTCTGTAGTGTGCAGTAAGTCAGCCTCTCTCTTCTGAAAAAGAAGAAACCTTACAATTGGACAAGTCTCAGATACTGGGAACCTGAGAAAGTTCTAGATATTAGTATGTATGATTTCTTCATAAGCCCTGAAAGATGGACTGTTATTTCTATGTCTAACTGACTTTTCATCTAACTGACGTCTAGTTTGAAGATTTTCCATCATCCTACAGTAGTTCAACATTTCAATGCCATCAAGAGGAAACTCAAGAACTCATGAGTAGTCGTCCTATTTTATCTTTGAGCTGAGACTCTTGGCCCATTGGGGTATTTTTTGCCTTTTTTTTTGAAAGCAAAATCTGCAGAACTATATTATCTTGTTTACTGTGTGAATGTGTTTGTTTTGATTCAAAGGGATATAGATTAATTTCAGATTATAGCTTAGATTTTCATCAGTTTTGCCATGTGTTTAGATAATATATTTTTTAGTATAATAAACAAGTTATTTTTGAGTTTTAAATAAACCTGGTGAAAGTTTTTTTTTCTATTCTGGATAGGAGTAATTAAAGGAAACAATTTAACCATTTTGGTGATTAAATCAAAACATTTACACTAATGGAGTAATAGGGCTTGATTACCACTGCATTTAAGTAACAGAGACTGAAAATTCTGCAGCGAATAACTCCTGACTCCCCAACATCCTCCCTCCATCTTCAAGGCACTAGTCAACAATGGATGGATGATTCTTCACTTATCTTGCAGATCCAACAACACTCAAAGTTCAACGCCGTTCAGGACAGAGCAACCTAATTGATCAACATCCCATCCACTGTAAACAATTATTCTTTCAGCAGTGGTGCCTCCTGACTACAATGCATAATATTTACAAGATACTCTTGCATACACTCAAGAAAAGGGGGCTCTTGTGGTGCAATTGTAGTGTCCTTGCCTAGAGGACAGGAGGCCTGGGTTCAAGTCCCTTCTTCTCCAATTGTAATAATGTGAACAGGTTGAGTGAAATAAATATAACCAGTCAAAAGGGAAAAAAAGCTGTTTCAACAGCATCTTCCAAAGCCATAGCCTCTATAATCTAGAATGATAAAAGTTTCAGATGAATGGGAATACCAGCAGCAGCTATGTTTTCCTCCAAGTCACATCCCACCCTGACCTTGAAATATAATCACCATTGTTGCTGGGTCAAAGTCCTCTCAAATAGTACTGCACACTTGCCCTTATCACCTGGTCTGATGTGACTGATGAAGGCAACTCACCAGTACCACTTTCCCATGATCAATTTGGTTTATTCGTTCGTGTTTTCTATTATGGACCAGACCAAACCCCTTTGAAATATGTCAAGGAGATAGCCTAGGCCCTAACGTTTTCTTATTTAGAGGTAAGTATAAGGCGTTGTGTTCCAGATGTGATTCGATTGGTCAGACTATGATGCTTTAAGCAAAACACACTTTACTTTTACACTACAGTTAGAATACAAACAAAATGGAAAGTTTAAAAATTGGCTTAACTGTAACTCTACCAAAATGCTTCACAAAGTAATATATATGTTATGTATGATGCGTAGAGCTGCAGGAAGTGCGTGAGATCCTTAATGAGTACTTTGTATCAGTATTCACCAAGGAGAAGGACATGACTGATGTTGAGGTCATGGATGAGTGTGTGCATACTCTAGAGAATGTTAATACATTGAAGGAGGAAGTTTTGGGTATCCTAAATTGCATTAAAGTAGACAAGTCCCCAGGGCCAGATGGGACCTATCTCAGGCTTTTTTTGAAGAAGGGTCCCAACCCGAAACATTAACTTTCCCCCTCCTCTGATACTGCCTGGCCTGCTGTATTCCTCCAGCTCTACACTGTGCTATCTCCTCCACTATCTACATGTTATCAGACTACCTGTTCATCATCCAGTCCTGGATAAGTTGCAAAGACTTCCAACTGGGAGGGCCAAAGGTATCACCATAAATTCTGTGCCTTCACTACTGTTTCCAAGTCCCTGGTCAAAAACAACTTATATTTTCATAGTAGTTTTAACACAAAAAAAACTTTCCAACACACTGTACAGAAGTATATTAGACAAAAATAGATGCTGTGCCAAGATGGGAGATATTGAAGCATTGGGCCAGAGGTCAGGTCATGAGGGAATTGGCACAAATTTAATAAGGTCAACCAGGATTAGGTTGAATCAGATGGTTTGCAAACTCAGCCTCAGACTGAGCTACAGACCCATATGCTTTTCACACAAAGGCCAACTACTCCCATCTCTGTAACATTGGTTCCTGTACCAGCCAGCTACTGAATCTATGTCATTATTAGCTCTAAAGTTGGGCCAATCCTTCATCTTTCCCCTTCTGTAAACTAAAACTCATTCTAAACTCTGTCACCCATATCCTAACTCACACCGAATTCAACTGCTGCATCCTCCACATGTTTACCTTTGACAATGAAGGTCACATGGTCCTCAGTGCCATTTCTGGTAGTGTGTAGGACTAACCCACTTTCCTTGCTTGCCCAACACGGCAGGAAGTGCACTTCCAAAGTTGCTGTACTGTACAGCATTGCTGTACTGTGTATCGAGCACTTTGCCACCCATTTTACACTTTGCAAACTACGCCCTGAATAAGGATTTTTACATGCATACATTCATTCTGCTGAGGCTTTCAAACAGTTATTTTGCTTCTTTAAGTTGCAAAATTGGATTTTCTATCTGTCAGTCTTGAAACCAAAGTATCCCACTTATATCCTAGAGAAAAGTTACCATGAAATTCCTGGATTATGAATGTCTGATCCTTCACTTTCAAAAGCAACCATCAGTCAAATACTTCGGGAACCAACCACACATTGTCGTTTCCCCAGAATTGACTGAATTTGCAACAGATTTTTGCAATAGGCTGAGTAAATGGTTTCTGGCTCTGAGTACAATTATGGGCTATTTTAAAGGACAGCGACCACATTGAAACCAGACAAAAATGTCGCTTTCTTTCATCTTTCTGTCGGAGTGGGCAGTTGAAGATTCAACTCCGTGACCTCTATCAATCCTGCAGAGTAGTCTGCCCAAAGTGGTGGCCAGGGGCCTCCTGAAGAAGGTCGAGTGATTTGTTTTTCTCTCTTCATTTTCCAGGAGACAGCGCTGTGCCTGAGATCTGAGCATTAATTAACTTCTGACCTGTCTATTGCACTAACCTTGTACCACACAGGTGTTTTTCAATATGCATGAAACTTCTAAATATTTAAAGCAAATGCATGCTCATTTCCCATCAATAATCAAGCAATTCACAGTTGTAATACAAAAGCTTCAGAATGCTGAATTTACAAGGCAATAATAGATGACTCCAATGTGGCAAAAGATATCAGTGAACAGTGAACATATTTCGCTGAGCAAATTTGGCACCTCCATGTAGATTGCTTTCATCGTGAGAATGTGCATCTCTCTTCCTTAATCAAATATCTCTGAAGCAGTACTTAGCTATCATTATGAATCTGTTTTGTGACTTTCTGAGGGTCAATATAATTAACTAGCAAACTCCACTCAACCAGATCTAACAACCAAATGCAGATAATGGACTTAAAATAAATTGAGAACAGACAATGAGTTAATGCTTTCATACATTGTCTTACATATTTCATGCTAGAAAATAAGCCGACTATATTGAACCACCCAGAATCAAATTGTAAAGGTTCAGAACACCCTGGGGCAGGGGAATGAGTCACATTGTGTTTTATCACTTTGAGATTTCCTGCAACACATGCTCAAGATTCCTTGTAAAAAGAAAGGCTGACGTACACTAAGCTGCTCTGCATCCAAATTTGCTTTATGAAAGTGTTGATTTCTGAAATATCAGTTAATCAGGTTCTGATTTGAAAATAAAAGACAGCACAATCATGAATTTCAAGGTTTCCGTGATATTTATATTGGTGATGCAATATGCTGGAGAATTAACGGAAAATTAAAGGTGCCACATTGTTTCCCAGTCATCAGAGTCTAAGTGACACTTTGAAAGCGTTGACCCTTGCTCACTGCCAGTGAAACTATCCCATCTTCTGTCTGAATTTTAAATAGGAAACTAATAGGTCGAAAATACGTTTTTTTTTGGAAATAAATGAACTTTTGGAACAATTTTGCAGCATACTTTTAGGTTCTGTGATGACACAGATTCCCCAGATGAGAGAGGACCAGCAGCAAGCTGCTCCCAGCTTTCTGCCAATGTAGCTCAGTAACCATCTGCTAGGATAACAGCAAGTGTACAAACTCCCACTCAAGAGAATCTGGAATTAAGGGAAAGTAGATAAATTTTCCCCACCCATCATAGCAACTAACACTCCTCGCTTGGCATGTCTGCTTCTTTTCTGTATTCCTCTACCTTACAGGCAAAACAAATAAATCTGCTCGATCAACAGTAGGTTGGGCATTATTGTTGAATTGCAAAATGGCTCCTTTGCAATTACAGAGTCTAAAATTGTAGTGTGTTCAGTATCAGTGATCATACATCCTTAACTCTGGAATCTTATTCCCAAGTTTCACCTTTATCCACTTTCAAAGTCTCTTTAAACACACAACCTGTTTAAAACACACAATGTGTGCCAGCCTTCCTAACTACTGCTTTCTACCCTCCCCTTCCTTTTGGGAGCACTTTGAATATTTTGGTAAATTAAAGACTCAATCAAAGTGAGAGTTGTGAAATAATTTTGTAGGTCAGATGTTACCCATTTCTACACTAAGAATGGCACATTTTACATCCTTATTTTTGGACTGCAGAATAAACCACATATTGACCATAATTATGTTTACATCTTACATTTTTCTTGGAACAGGAAGAGCAAAGCAGACACCACGAAACTGATAGGTTCTAACTAAGAGACAATTACTTAGTAACATTGTTTTGATTGGGTCCTGACCTATGGCTTGTGTGGGGCCAAGTGCAGCAGAGAACCACCAGATCTGCACAAGGAAAGCATCAAAAACTTTCTCTTTGTATCTCTCTCCTGTGTGGAGGTAAGAGAAAGTCTTCAGCAGTAGCTAGCTATCTTCCACTCACCTTTTTCTGTAAATACCTTATTGAAAGAGGAGTGAAATAATGAATTCTCAACTATTTAATGAAAGAGAGCATTGGAATG
Source organism: Ginglymostoma cirratum (assembly GCA_024137785.1). Classification (NCBI taxonomy): domain Eukaryota; kingdom Metazoa; phylum Chordata; class Chondrichthyes; order Orectolobiformes; family Ginglymostomatidae; genus Ginglymostoma; species Ginglymostoma cirratum. The sequence goes on along the minus strand of JAHRHZ010000016.1, from coordinate 46,859,891 downwards.
CAAACAACCTTGTGTCAACAGCAAAGAACTAAAAGAAACTGTAAGAAACAGAGAAAAATAACTCATTAATTCTGTGGTCCGGACTGGTGCAATCGAACTGTGTTTCTGAGAATTTGTTTTCCTTTTCAATCCCTAATATCCATGTCTCGTCACTCTTTCTTTGTCTGTGGGTATGCGACAGGGGGCCCAATCCTGCCGCTGCTGCCTCAGCGGCCCCACTCTCACCGCCGCTGCCTCACCGTCCCAGTCTCACCGCTGCTGCCTCACCGTCCCACTCTCACCGCCCCTGCCTCATCGTCCCACTCTCACCGCCCCTGCCTCATCGTCCCAGTCTCACCGCTGCTGCCTCACCATTCCACTCTCACCACTACTGCCTCACCGTCCCAGTCTCACCGCCCCTGCCTCATCGTCCCACTCTCACCGCCCGCCTCATCGTCCCACTCTCACTGCTGCTGCCTCACCATTCCACTCTCACCACTACTGCCTCACCGTCCCAGTCTCACCGCCCCTGCCTCATCGTCCCACTCTCACCGCTGCTGCCTCACCATTCCACTCTCACCACTACTGCCTCACCGTCCCAGTCTCACCGCCCCTGCCTCATCGTCCCACTCTCACTGCCGCTGCCGCACTGGGCCCGCTCTCACCACCACTGCCTCACCGTCACTACCTCACCGTCCCACTCTCACCGCTGCTGCCTCACCGTCCCACTCTCACCGCTGCCGCCCCACTGGGCCCACTCTCACCATCACTACGTCACTGTCCCACGCTCACCACCGCTGCCTCACCATCCCACTCTCACCACCGCTGCCTCACCGTCCCACTCTCACCGCCGCTGCCGCACACGGCCCGCTCTCACCATCTCTGCCTCACCGTCCCACTCTCACCACAGCTGCCTCACCGTCCCACTC
>JAHRHZ010000016.1:46788011-46852029 GCA_024137785.1 Ginglymostoma cirratum | reverse complement strand
TTTCTGAAGGGTCCTGACCCGAAACATCAGCTTTCCTGCTCCTCTGATGCTGCCTGGCCTGCTGCATTCCTTCAGCTCCACGCTGTGTAATCTCAGACTCCAGCATCGGCAGTTCTTACTATCTCTTCTGAACTTCCTATTCTGTGAGACGCTGAACAAATTCTGATCTTTTCATGGGGTTTGCTACTTGATGAGATAATACTTTTGTAGTTGATGTGACGATACTTAGTTTAGCCACATCACATGCTTTTCAGATATTGAGAAAAGCCAGCACTGCTTTCAGGTAGGTGCAAAACAAACTGCAGCTGTTACAGATCTTGTTGGTTTGGTGCACTTTGCTGACCAGACTAATAGTGTTGGCTGCACCGAAAGCACATAATTGTTGTCTGCCTACCATTATGCCTTCATGTTCATATCCACACTCAAGCAAGGCAGCAAATGGTATGGCTCTTTTGCTTGCTGAAGGTTGTAATTGCTGCAGATCTCTGTGTCACAGAAGTTGGCGCTATTAGCCTCTGACTGGTTTAAGTCCAGCACTGTCATTTAGCTGATAGTCAGTGATGTTTCCAAATGTCTACCGCTGAAAACCTGGACTCCTTCATCAGCAGTCATTGCTTTTTACCACTTTGCTTGCACCATGATTTGCAACAGTGCTGTAAACTTTTGCCTCCAGGAGAGAATTTGACTTGATAATGGAGTGTTTGTGTTAGTTCCCATAACATAAGAACTAGACATGGTTAATACAGAATTCAAAAATTTAATAGACATTTACTGAACATATATTACAATCACGGACTCAGTGTTTGGACTAATACTAAGCTATTCAGTTGCAAAAACTAGCATGCTTGCATCAGCATTTCATGCATCAAGTGGCTCCAGTTAAGATGGAAACTTAGATGTTTATAATTGAGTTGAATTGAATTAGTTTTATTGTCACATGTACTCAAACGAATACAGTGAAAAAGTGATAAAGTCACCGCTTACGGTGCCATCTTAGGTACTAAGGTACCCAAGTATAGCTTCTTCAGTTACAAATTAGTTACAACGTAACAATGTCACCACATGGCACCAACTTAGGTACAGAGTACCTAGGTACAATCCTTAGGTACAGAATAGAGAAATGAAGAAAAAAAATTACATTACAGCTATGCACAGTATAACCAGAGGTCAGAAAGTCAGAAAAACAAACTAAAAAGACAAACATCACAGTCTCTCTCCAAGGGCTCTCTGCAGCAAACCAGCGCAGTGGTGGGGTGGCGGGGGCGGGGGGGGCGGGATCTCCACATGGTCTGACTGCTGGTTGCTGTCGCTCCACGTTGGGCGCTGCCACCACGCTCTGTACCGGGCCACTGGCATCCCCGTTTCACACTGGGTCACCGGTATCCTCAATCCGGAGGTTGGGGCTGGGAATCCGAGGGCGAGAGAAGGGAGGATAGAGGGAGAAGAGAAGAAAAAGAACGGGCAAAGTGGAGGAGGTCCAGCTGTAATGTCCTACTTTGCCGCCATCTTACCAGATACACCTGCTATGAGACAGTAATTACATCATGAACATGTCTCTTAAAGGTACAGCACATACTAGCTATGTGAGATAACACAACACCCTTCAGTGGTAACACATCCTGGGGAATCGAGCTCCTGATCCAGAATTCACAAGGTTCCTGAAGTTACCTCAAAAAACATTAATGAAATTATATTTCAACAATTAATAGAAACAATATTTCATATTCCTTTATTATTCGCAGCAATTTTCTATCATTGGAGACAATGGAGTTCACTTGTAACACCTAGAAATTTGATGATCCTGAACCCATTTCCTCAGGAGGCAGGTTGGGTTTTTTGTGTCCTACAAGGCTCATAGGCGACTCATGTTCATTGCTCATTGCATATATTCTTCATGCCACTTGGCAAAGGCAGGAAAGAGCGGTCAAGGACTTCAAGCTGAAAACATGCTTATGGTCCTGCTACCTGTTTATGCAAAAAAAAACTACACGCTGGTTTGAGGCCTCATTTGCAAAATGTGATACAGAAAAACATGGTGAACATGTGGCTTACCCAGCTGTCCACAAAAGTGACCACTGGAGGCCGCTATTTGAATACAGAGCCTGGATGTACAGGGAATGGTTCTCCCAGCTCCATTAAAGATGTGAAGGTCCCTCCTAACAACCTACCTATGCCCCTCCATTTTCCAATTCCTGTTCCTTAGCAAGAAGGCATCTCATGCTAACGAATCAGCCTCCATCCAACATTCTCAACTGTATTAATGCTCATGTTACCAGCAAAGACCACAACCCGTGACTAAATTAGAAGAGTTTCTTTTATGTTTAGTATATTTGCTGATTCATTTCTTGGCTTTGTAATTAGCCATTGGTAGATTTAGATGTTGATACTTTAAGAATCCAGTCAACTGAAATAAATTTGCCAACATTGCTGTGTGATGTTGAAGTGTGACGTGCTGAACAAATCCTGTGCTAGGTGCAACATTTTTGTGTATTAAAAATGTAGATACACACCAGGGATGTCCAGGAAACACCTCTTGCTATTTCTCTTTATTCCTTAAATTTTGCTGACCACAGTTCTCAGATTAGAACTTTTCTTGCTTCTCTGTGTGAAATACAGCTGCTTAGATGTGTCAAGCCTGAATATTAATAGGTGTTCTGATTAATGTTGAAATCAGCCACATGCATTTAACAATTTATAATCTGTGAAGCTGAATAGCACAGAGGCAAAAATAAACTTCTTCACTTTGCATGTCATTGATATCTAAATCATGGACACAAACACACAGCCATGAAGTGAAAGGTTGATGTTCTTTGTCATTGTGTTTTCTCTCATCGCTTTATTCTTCACTTGGAACCTCAATTGCTCCAAAATAATTAACCCATTTCCTAGATCCACATGCAATTTGAATCCCACAGATAGTATCAATTTCATTCTACTGTTGAGATATCAGTTGGTACAGTTAATTGATCCATCCCTCTACCCTCTAACAAACATATCTCAGACGGGACAGGTAAATGTGGTTCTAAAGGGGAAATTTAAATACAAAAGCCATTGAAACTTGGATTCAAACTTCAATTGTTGGGTGTTTATAGAAGATGAATCACCAGGTTTTTCATTCACAATGGGACCTTACCAAGGACAGCTAACAGATGCAACATAGAACATTATACAATTTAGAAACAACACAAGCTAGCAATGACATAATCTCTAACATATCAGTTTCTTTAGTTCAGTATTATTTTGTGATATTTGTGAATTTTTCTTTGTTATGAGGCAGGGTGCTGAGTGCACATTCAAATGGAGAAAATATTTGAGATTTTAATTTCATCACACTGCTTCATTCCTTTAAATATGGAAACATATCACTCAAAATAATGTACAAAAACATGATCCATATAGTGAAATGCATAGCAACCTGATGGTTAAACGAGAACAGATGTCAAGGCCAAATTCAGATTCACTTCATCTGTAAGAAGTTTGTTGTCCAGATACATAAATCCCAAAGTTTCATCATCCATTGTCTCAATACATTGACCTTCATATGTGTTTTATTTTACACCTTTTTATGCCTACACTCTTGTCAAAAATTATTCTGTATTGCATAACAGAATGAATACAGGTAAGCTTTACCATTTACACCAGGTTAGTTGCTGGGATCTTCTTTTGTATCCTGCAGCATATTCCTTCCGAAACATCCAGTGAAGCTCATTTGTCCATTTAAGTTTCTGAAGTACTGACATCTCTTTTCATAAGGCACTTTTCCACGTGAGAATCTTTTGTTCACCCTCTATCTGCCCATACATTGGCCAGTTATCAAAGGAGGTCTTGTCCACTATCTAGAGTGTCTGGAAGAGCACCATTTGGCATCTTTAAATGAACGTGCTCCATGTCAAGTATTATCCAGGCATTTAATGGGACAGGGATGGGATTCCCCAGGATCAGGGATCCTAGGGCAGCAGTACCATTGAAACAAAACTGTTGGTAGAACAACAACTTACTGAGGCCCAGGACTCAGGCCAGTAATGGTGGCAGGCATTTTATGGACAGGAGGTGTGAGGACATGGTTTAATTATCAGCAACAGTAGGGCACATTTTTGTGAGGACTTCTCTTGAAATTTTCTCAAGAGCTGCTTTTGGTTCTCAGGGCAGACTTTTCCTTTTTCACTAACTCAATTATTTGGTGATGCACACACGTAGTAACATTACTTTCTGTATTTGCATTCACTGAGAATTTGAAGAAATCAATATTCTGAATGATTATCAACTGTTGATTACATTTAAAATCATGGCACACAAGGAAAACATTAATTTCTTAAGACATTGCATGTTTCAAATTGGCACAATACAGTTACATAAGTTAGTAATAAGTTTTTTTTATAAACAACTGACACACATTTCTACATGTAAAACGCCATCAACCTAAACACACCTTTTAGATGTGCAAGGTGACAGCTCATGTACTTCTATTGCATATTCATAAAAATACAATATTTTTAACCAAGCAGTTACTACCCTTTTAACTACATCTCAGATTCTTACTCAAATGTAAATTTAACAATCAATAAAGTATACATTACAACAACAATTGCATATTTACCAATATGGTAGCTCTTGAACAACTGTAGCTTTAAGTTAGAGATTCCACATTCCTTTGCAAATAATTGATTACCTCCATGAATTCAATTTTTTCTCGCAACCAGACAGCTGAACGTTCCTTTGTTGGCAGGTTTAAAACTAATCTCTCTTCTCTGTCCTACCTCCCTCTTTTTTCCACCCCAACTGCATACAGCCACACCCTTAGCCCCTTTACAGCCTCAGTCCCTCTTCCATCCCTTTCAACCTGAGGCTGTCTTCTGCCCCAGCCCTACCATACCTCCATGACTCAATGTTGTAGTCTCCTAATACTCATATCCCTCATTCACCCTCCTTGTCTCTTCCAACAAACCTTTTGCAGCCTCCCTGTTGAACCTGAACATGAGTTCAATGTCCTACTTGTCCACGTTGAGGAAAAAAGCACTCCCTTCTCCATCATCTCAACCTCGGCAAAAAGGAAGCTGGTTCCTGTCCTTCCCATCACCTCTCCACCCATAAAAAAGGTTTTCCCACTCCCCAAGTTCCTGTCCTGTGCAAATATTTTCCCCAGGGACTCTCTCACTGTCAGCATGTCACTAACTGCTGGCTCCTCCTCCAAATACAGGCTGACTCTCTCCCATGTATGTTCCTGATAGGTTGACTAGTAAAGCAACCTATGATTAGAACATCTCCTCACACAGTTCCATTTACTTGGTGTGGTGACTTTTCTCTGATTGGTCATCCCCATGAGTGGATTTTACTGGATACTGATGGTGACTTTGGGGGTGAATGCAGTGCTGCCCCTGTGTATTTTGAGTACTGCAAGGATGTTTACAACAGCAAGCCCCTCATTTTCCAACAGCAGGTCTCTCACCAGGTGAGAGCCTTTGAACAGCATGGTAGCAACTTACCGCAGCATGGGAGATGGTGTGTCCGTCATGCACACAGTGTTCCAAGCCCACCACCACCACAATCCACCTCACCCCCAAAAAGCAAGCTGCTGGATTAATACAAACAGTGGCAAGGTGAGATCCTTGGTATTAAATGCCCAGTTTTGAGTTGTAATTGGTGGATGGGTGGAGTTGGGTAGGTGATGGGGCTACACTGACCACTCTCTTGCCCGATAAATCGTCCCCTCCATCAAACTTGTGATGGGGAAGGGCAGGAGATCCCACCAAGTGCATCTAATTCAGGGAGTCTGCTGGCTGCAGGGAATATGGAGAGCTTGGCTGAGAACTCTGCATTCATAAAATAGTAACATTTCTACAAAATGTTTTAAAGCAGAGATTCCTCTTTGACATCCTTCTCTTGCAATTACTTGGCTTAAGAGGTAAAATTCCTGTCTCTTACTTCAGCCATTTGAGGCACCAACGTCATATTTAAACAGCAGCTACACAACATGTCAGACTCTGCAAGCCAAGAGCTACTTCACACGTTATCCTCTTTGGGAACTGAAATGTCTCAGAAAAGGAAGCTGACATCTCACTGTCCTCGGCCACCAGCTTTAGTGGATAAAGATGGAAGTCGGTACTGCCCGTGGAACACTGAATGACATGTTAGTGAAGAACCTTTAAAATGGAGGCCCAGAGCAACAAGCAGCAAGCTGCATCTGCCAGGGTAGCATACTGGTTAGCACTGCTTCCTCACAGCACCAAGGACTCGGGTCTGATTCCAGACTTGGGTAACTGTGTGGAGTTTGCACATTCTCTCCGTGTCTGCGAGAATTTCCTCCAGGTGCTCCGGTTTCCTCCCACTGTCCACAGGTGGATTGTCCATGGTAAATGCAGGATTACAGGAATAGGATGGGATGCTCTTTGGACTCAATGGGCCAAAAAGCCTTTTCCTGTACTATAGGGATTCTACAAAGTTGGGAAATGTTACTAGCCAGTTTCTTGGGAGAGATGGGGAGAATTGCAAGCATATACATGGGCAATAAAAGCAAAATACTGCGGGTACTGGAGAAACCCAGTAGATCTGGCAGCATCTATGGATAGCGAAAGAAACAATCCTAATGTTTTGAGTACAGTATGACTTTTGTTCAGAACTGGAACACCAGACTTGAAGTCTTCAGTCTATTTCTCCCTCCGTGAATGCTGCCAGATCTGCTGAGTTTCTCCAGCAATATCTAAAAACGAGGCAAGTTGGAATATTCATGAAATACAAATTGACGGAAATAAGGGAGTCACTACTTATCAGCAGTATTCTGATCTCACCTTAAAGGGACAATCGGAAATTATTTTCCCGATATCGATAATCGGAGATTTTAATTCTCATAGTGTTGGACTTGAAAGTAACATTGCAAATGGCTAGTTCCCAACCATGATTTGGGAAAGTTGTGGAAACAAAGGTGTCAGCACTGACTGACACAAAAATAGCTTTGGGCCCAAATAATGTCAGCATATCCCCCGGACTGAATCTTTTAATTAGGTCTCTTTAATTAGGTTACTGATTAGAGTGTGAATCATCTAAATTGAAATCCCCTTAGTGTTTTATAAATATAAACCGCCGATTACCTATGTACAACAATTGATCAGACAAAATGTTATTTTTCCCAACAACTACTCCAAATGCTCATTAAATTTGCTAAAATGTAAGTGTTTCAAAATTGTATTTACTGCATAACAACATTAATTTTTACAGCAGTGTGACCTGTTGGGATAAGTAGAAAGAACTTTGGGGCAGCACAGTCCCTCAGTGGTTAGCACTGCTGCCTCACAGCACCAGGGACCTGGGTATGATTCCAGCCTTGGGTGACTGTCTACGTGGAGTTTTCACAATCTCCCCATGTCAGCGTGGGTTTCAGCTGGGCACTCCGGTTTCCTCCCACAGATCAAAGATGTGCAGCGTAGGTGGATTGACCATGCTACATTGCCCCATAGTGTCCAGGGATGTTTAGGTTAGGTGGGTTAGACATAGGAAATGTAGGGGAATGAATCTGGGTGGGATGCTCTATGGAGGGGCGGTGTGGATTTGTTGGGCCGAATGGCCTGTTTTCATACTGTAGAGATTCTATGAACTAAGGGTCCAGTTTTCATTTTGGAGGCAGGAAGAGAGACCAGTCTCACATCCCTCCAGACTGATGGAAGACAGGATTTTCTGGGTACCCAGGCCAGTCTCGATAACCTGGAAATGGCTTGCCACTAGCGAGGAAAATGAAAGCAGGCAGAGTCCAGAACAGGATGGCTAAGAGGCCCATGACCTACACTCCCAGAAACCCTTAGTCCAGTTCTTCTGGTACAATCTGCAGTTGAACCATAATACAATTGAATGTTTCGACCACCTTACATATCCCCTTCACCCCATTCTCTCACCCATTAATGAACAGAACCCATAAGCTCTACCATAATAGTTGGAAGCCATTGGATAGTCTGTCAAAATCCCCAAGTATAAGCCTGACTTCAGAACTGCTATCTTGACATATGACTGCACTGAATGCAGAAAGCAATGGGGAAAAGCTGAAACAATAAGATATTGTTGCCCAATGTGGCTAAATTTTCAACTATGAAAAATGTACTGATTCCATTCTCTCCATTTTGTGAACTTTTCCACATCCATACTGTTGATAATATTGGCTGAAGTAACAATCTGAGAAATCTTAAATGAATTACCTCCTTGTGTGTTACATGTTCAATCAATACTAGTTTTTCACATTTTTATAGTGCCATTAACTTAGCAAAATGTCCCTAAACACTCCACTGGAAATGTAAGCAGACAACAAGAAAATTACACTGAGTCAAAGAAGGAAACTCTGGGAATGGGAGTAAAAAAAAACTTAAAAAGATGAGCTTGAAAGGGTGTTTCAAAAAGGAATGTGAGAAAGATATACAGGAAGAGAAGTTCAGCAAGGGGCCTTCTTGTCTAGAGACTGAAAGCGCGGCCACCAATGATGGGCTGAAGAATTATATGTATATATACACACAATACATAATAAGGTCAGATTTTTTTTCACTGTCAGTATCTCACTTGCCTCACCAAATATTTCTTCATGCATTGGAATTTATTTAATCTTAAATAATTGCTGCATCCATCTTATATATAAAAAAAACTATTAGCTGTTTATCTGGCCTATGATACTCTGTAAATGTTCTTACCATAAACACAATGTCAATCGGAATTCAAGTTAAATTAATTTCAGGGACTTCATTTCATAAGCATTTCATGTTGGTAAACTGTAAACAATTCATTTTGCAGTGACTGCAATGTAAGATGTATTTACAAATCGTGGTGTGCATTGGTGCTTTCTCCTTGTTTTGGGAGGAAGGACATGAACTTGACAAATTCCTACTTTCATCACCTGCCAATTCTAACTGGATTTTGAAATCCACTTCCACATTTTTATAGATTTGCCTGGTAATATATGTATTCAATATTATTTGCACAAGCATTGAAGGCAATGAGTTCAAAACCGATCCATTACATTACAACATGCAAAATAGCTCCTTATTTCCAACTAAAGCAGAGCCTGAACACATTTAAACCTTTTATAGTTTACTGCACCATTTCTTACCATTCGATTTAGAATAACAAAGGCATCACTAAGGTTCTTGAAATCTCAGCCGTGTTGCACACAAGAAGCCCGACACTGTCAGGTATTACAAGTTAAGATACTTAGCATCCTCCTATGACAGCAACATAATTTATCCAGTTGTGGATTTTTGTTACACTGCAGTGATCATAAGTATTGAATGAACTTCAAACCGAGTTGATGGACTTTCGCATGCAGTCAATATTTGCCTCGGTGTGCATCCCAGGGAACTGACCATAGAGCACAGAGTCCTGCATCTTGCAGCTACTCAGGATGAACCTCAACAAAACCCACTGCATTTTCGCCAGACGTCCTTTGCAAAAACACATTCCATCAGGAGATGTGTGGCAGTCTCTACACCCCAGCAGCTGCTTCGAGGGCAGCGTGCGATGGCAAACAGGGTTCGGGCGTACATGAAAGATCTCACAGGCAGTGCCCTCCTTACCACCACCATGACTTGGTCTTGTTGGAAAGCTCCAGTAATGAGGCATTTTGCCAAATGACTTTGACAGTCTGCTCAGGGAACAACCCGACAGCATCGCACTCTCCTTTTCGCACAGGGTCTCAGGGATGCAATGTGCTGACCATTTCTTGATGGACCTGTGGTCAGAAGTGCTTTTCATTGCAAATTTCTCCACAAAGATAGGTTGTGTAGACCAGTCCACCTACGTGGAGGGTTCTGTGGCAACCAGACCAGCCCTATCCTTTGGCATACCAGGAACAGGTAGAACCTCCATACATTGTGACACTTGGTGTTTGCAAACTGAGAGTTTACTCACAGCGTGATGCAGCTGCACACAAAGGTAGCCATTAGGATGACAGCAGTGTTGGTTGTGTTCTTCCCTGCCCCCCATCCAGTGTTTTGTACATGGTGACCCTGCAGACACGGTCCATCTCAGACCTCCAGATGAAGTGGAAGATAGCTTGGGTGACTGCAATGGTGCAGGTTCTGGGAATGGGCCAGGCCTGCGTCATGTACAACAACAGAGAGTGCCTCACACCTGATGACCAGGTTTTTACCTGCAATGGAGTGGGAATGGTGCTCCCAAAAGCCCAGTTTCTGCCTCACAGCAATGCGCTCCTCCCAAGATTTTGCGTATGCCCTGGCCCCCCCAAACCATAATCCCAGCACCTTCAGGTAATCTGTGAAGGGAATAAAGGATCGGTTGACCCAGTTCCCAAAGAACATGGCCTCGATTTACCATAGCTCCCGAGGCCAGTTTGAACTGTTTGCAGATGCTCATGAGTCTGTGCACTGACAGTGGATCTGAGCAGAAAATGGTGACGTCATCCAAGTACAGGGAGGCTTCAACCTGCAGCTCTCTGCTGCCTGGAATAGTCACACCTCTCAGTCTTTCTAGTCTCCACAGAAGGCTCTACACAACACAGAAATAAGGCAGGAGAGAGTGGGCAGCCCTGCCTGACTCCAAATCTGATTGGGAAACTTTCTGATTCCCATCTATTGATTGAGAATGCACTAACGACCTTCCAGAGCAAGGAGGTGACCTCGACCAAGTGTTGCAGACTGGCACATTCCAAGGTCCAGGACTACATTCTGAATGATACACCAAAGCTTGGGGCAGCTGCTGGCAAGGCACAGTGGAAAGACCACCATCTAAGGTCTTTCTGCCAAAGTTAAATGGGGGTCCATTCAGTTATTGGACCCTCCTGGTGCCACAAATATATGTAAATATAATTTGTACAATGTCTTTGGTTTATTTGCTGGATGGTCAAACTCCAATGTTTCTTTGTTTCTTCATATCCTACTGTACAGAATCAAACTGGTTTAGTGGGTATGTATGTACATAAAGATATTTTTGTGAATAAAGTATATATTTGAGACATTAGGAAGAACATCAAACTAAAGTTGGAAAATCTCAGATTTGTTAAGATGAATATAATTCAACCATCTTCAGCCAAAGTTGTTCTTTGCACATTGAGGACTTCCTCAGGAGGTTCAGTCATCTTATTAAAGAATGTTTCATTTGCATCTTTCAGTCCTGTGGACTGACGTCAATACTAGCAAAATTGCTACCTATGGTTATTATAATTTGGTGCACCTGGCACAGGAAGAGCAGCTGGGAAGTGAAAGTGGATAGTGTCCTGACTGGCACACATTCTCTCAGTACCAAATTCCAACATTATATGGACAGGGCTGCATAATTTATAGAAAGTTGGTCCTTTCAGCTTGGCACCTTCAGCAATAAACAGGCACTTAATTATCCAACAATGAAATTTCACCAATGATCTGGATGCATTTGAAATTCTTCTTATTTCTCACTATTTGACTATCCTATTTCTTACCTAGTACCCTCCACATTATTTCCATGACCTGTGCAAGGCATAAAGTGATTTGTAAACTAATTTTACATGGCATATATATGTGACTTTAATGCAGTATAAATGAAGGCTATCAACTTGCCCTACAATTGCTGAACTGTGGTCCTAATCTGCAGATAATTAAAACAACATCTGCGTGGCTCGAGAGAATGGCAGTTCTTGGAATTCTGCTTCCAATTTCTGACATACACAAGGTTCAAAAATCGCATCTGTGCTGCCAGGAAGTCACAGGGAAGAAAAATAATAGGAGAATCATTGCTAGCTCGAGTTCAGGTTCAGTCTGGATTAGCATGATGAAAAACTGCCCAACATTTTCACTTAAGAGAGGGAAAAATATTCACATTTTAAATTGTCAATTGTTTCATTCCCAGGTCTCTTTCTGTATTTTTCTTTCTCACATAAACGGAGGACATGAGTAGTCCATCTACTCTGTTATATTATTGAAGCTGAAGATTCAAACTAACCAGACTTCTTGTCGAAAAGCACTTCGTGTAACTCATTGCATCCTCCACCCAATGGCTCAGTTGAGATTTGGAAATGATTCACAGACCTACCCAACAGCTACTGAAGATATGATGGGCTGAATAGCCTCCTCCTTGTGCTGTAAACCTCTATGATTCTGTACAGTCCCGTGTCCAACCAGTACTGTGGAACAGAACAATTGTACAACAAGTTTGATCATTACTAAGGCACTTCCCTTTAGAGTTTCTGGAACAGTCGAATGTAATAGAACTTTTTTTTTTAAAATAAGTTTTAAAGCTAACACAAGGTACCTTACACAGCCCCAGCATTACAAAAAGTACTGCCAATAAACAGTGTGACATTGCTGAATGGACTGAAGGATATCTCTGAACTTCTAAATACCTCAGGCATATATGCATGTAATTTTTAATTTTTATTTGATATACCTTTAAAGAAACATGACATACTTCAGCACAATGATACGGTTTCTCTTTGTGAGCTTAAGGGGAAAAATTGTTGATGCCATTTAACAAAATAATTGCATATAACATTTCCGATCATTCCATCAAACTGTGATTGCAGGCAATAGGTAAGGTGCAGACAATATAAAATAAATCACTAATGAGTGCAACCAGTTCACATACTTTATACAAAATAAATATTTAACAATACTTGCAGAAAACTTTTCCTTGAAACACACACTCATAAACAACTAGTGAAAATTAAACCCAATAGTTCATTAAAAAGCTTACAGAGACGATGCTATTTAGAGCATTTCCTGTATTCTTCTGAATTTCCCTTCAAAGTAGATTTAAAACTGCAATATATTATATAATTCAGAACTAAATTACTTGATATAAATGCAATATTTAAAAAGACACCAGAAAAGAAACAAAAATCATTAAAGTTTACATACTCTGTCACCTGAAGTATATAACCAGATTTTTCTCACTGTAGTTTTAGAACATATATATATACATACATATTTTACTATTTTATATATATACATACTGTAAAATATAGGTAAATATGCAGAGTTGGAACATGTTGAAGAGGCTGTATTACAAATTAAGGAATTTGCATTAAGTTACACAAAAACAGATCTCAAGTGGCTTGCGAGTTATGCATGAATCTTCTGACTGTGTTACAATCTGTAACTCATTCCAACACAATTGTTAGTTTATATAATATATATTTTCTTTAATAAAATGCTGAAGGAGATTAACATGCTTTAAAATACACCACTGAATCTACTGACCTTGCAGTTATCCACATAGTATTTTGTAAAAAAAGAGTCACTTGGTCATGCAACAGTACACAAAACAATAGTTGTGATGGAAGGTCTTAGATCTAATGCAAGGGAAAGGGGTTGTGAAATAAGAACATTTTTACTATTGTGAAATTACTAACACTATATATTACATGAGTGAAACAATCTGCACTGGCTTGGTAATGAATTTGCAACACTTGTCATTTTAAAATATGTTTTGCATGTGTGTTCTGTATATTATATAACATACTGCAGCTTTAAATAATGTGATTAAAGCTGCCTTTTAGGGAATGCCTTCAGTAGCAAAAACAGGAGCTTAAAAATTGGAATTGTATCAGCATCAACACCATAAAAACAAAATGTACTTCCATGTACTGTAAAAATGTCATATGTTTGACTTTGAACAACTTTTATTTAAAAAAGTAATGTACACCAAAAAAGTCAATTAGCTAAATTTTTGATGCAGGTCTATTTCTGAACAGTAGCTTAAGCAGTCTTCGTACAGTCATTCTTTCAAAATGTTATTTCTTATGTTTTACATTTATTCAATAAATGACAGTATTACAAAAACTCATCAAGTTAACAAGAATGACATTTACATGTACCGTACAGCATTTGAAAGCACAAATATTTAAAACCTTTGCAACAATTACAACAAAAACTCAATGTCAGAATAATTTACAAGAGAAAGAAAGGTTCTATAAAATAGTAGAGCCCACAAATTTTTTGCAAACATTTTTTGTCTTTTTTTTCTTTTTTTCACTGTTTCACTACACTCTTTCACAACATAATTTAGCTTATTACAAAACCTCCAACAAAATGCTTGCCTTTTTTTTCTCTCTCTTCAGTATTTTGGTTTTCCAGAGCAGTTAATGTAACGCTACGTCCTTTTATTAACACCCTGAGGAATAAAAGGGTTACGCACACATCCAAACACATCACATCACTTCTAAGAAAAATATACACTTACAAAATATATTACAAATTGGCACACTGAAAAATATACAAGAATTTATAGACATCAAAGTTCATTTAGAATTTTTTTAAACTCTACAGATCAATATTTATAAAGCTCATTCTAAAGAAAGGCAAACAATACCAATTTTTCTTAGTATTGTATTTGATACATCTCAAAACATTTTATTTTTACATTCCTGTGAGATTTTCTTTCTCTCCTTCATTTAGGAAATGCATCTCTTTTAGCACCATGAAACACTAGCAGCTCAGTGGTACCTCTACTTTTCTTTAAGCTCTGTATGTACATTCAAATCTCAGTAGGTAGACGTTTGAAAGGCAATAAGCAAAATAATAGCCAGAACAGCAGGCAGCTGAGTTCACTGTAGCAACCCATTGAGTTTCACCCTGGTTCCTAGTGACTGAAGAGGCCAGAAAAAAAAAATAAGTTAAAGCCAAACTTAAAAAAGACATTAAATACGAGACCCATAGAAACAGTCAAACACTCTATAATACAGTATATCATTTCTTGGTAGGCAGGTGCAATTCAGGTGATGGCACTGAATCACCAATGTTCTTTCTGAATTTAATTTTATAAAAGACAGGCTGGCCACAGATGGCGTTGAAGGAATAATAAAATTTCATAAGCTTTTATCATTTCGGTGGTTCGGTGTTTGAAATAGTATGATGTTACTGAACATCTTCCTATTTGTGACCTGTTAGTTCTACAGGCCTATGCATATCACAAATATATCACCCAGGCAAGAACTACACAGAGGACAGTCGGAAGTGAAGCTCAGGATGCTATGTCCCTGGAACTGGAATGAAAATACTCCTCACTGATTTAATTAATGTCAGTTGTAGAGCTGGGAGGCAGGAGTCCCTTTGATTATTTCTAAAAGCAAGCAAGAGTTGGTTTGAGCAAATGTCTGTTTTTTTGGGTAAACTCCAGTAACACTGCCATTCTTGCCTTTATAAACGGGATGTGATTGCAATGGGCAGATGGGTTTGGACAGAAAAAAGATATTGTTTTTAAGTATTAGAACTTTAAAAACATATTTTTGTAAATTCCTTTAAAAATCATTTTCCTGTCGCAGTGCTCCACTTCCTTGTTTACTTCACTTATTTCTAATCAAGGTTGTATCTAGCAGCATTAACCTTGAAAAAGTACTTAGTATAAGACATGATCCTACTAACTCAAGCTCATCGTATTCCAGCCTTATTAGAGCATATAGTGCAAAAACACAATGTAAATATATATGATGAAGGCTATTCAGTTCATCTTAATTCTCTCTCTAATGAACTCCTAACACACTAATTTTGCAACATCTAACTGGTTAAGTTATTCCAACACTGTTGTTTCTACTATTCTGGCTAGAAGTCTTTTCTTCACAATGATCACTGCGCAAAGTAACATTTCCTGCAATCTGAAATTCTAAATTTACCTTTCAGTAATTGGACATCCGTGCTAGTCCTACAGGCGGATTAAAAATGACCTTGTTGGTTAAGAATTTTGTACATTGATAATTATAATATCACCGCCCAAATATCTAATTTCCAGGCTGAAAATCCTAGGTCCCTACAGTCTTTCCACGAAACTCAGGCCGCTGACACTGAAGATCAGCATCAAGTCTCTTCTAACACTGCCATTGGCTCTTGAATGTTCCTCTTGTGTCCTGAAGGCAAGAACTGAACATAGTTTTCAATATATTGTCGCTCCACGGCACATTATAGTTTGATTGTTATTTCATTTGAATATGTTCGTGCTTTTGGCTATATTATTCAATATTCTATTAGTTTTCTTGGTTACTGCTCTGCATTAACTGGACATGATTAACACTGACTATTAAAACCTGAAGGTCTCTTTCGGTGTCATCTATAGCTATCTCAATATTCATGGTGTATGCATGCCATTGATCAGAGGTAATCTATCCCAAATTATTTTCAGTTTAGCTGACTACAGGAAACAGTAACAATTTATCAAAACATTCAGCCAAGCCAGATAAATACCCTGACTGGCAATAAGGCTCATAATCAGAAATACTCAATATTAATATACTTCAGAAGTTTCACAATGGAATTGGAAACTTGGAGTGTGTTTGAGCCATGTGTTTAATCAATAGTTGAAATTGTAACTGGTCAGATTAAGGACTGGGCATCTATAAATTGGATACCTGATAAACTTTACGGAAAATATATGTTGACACAATACTGGAAGCAGAAAATAACATGTCACACATCTATCAGCCATGAAAAAAAAAAATAGAATTTTGGATATCTTTCAGAATTTGGACCTTGTTCTGGCAAATAACTCTTAAACAAAATGTTAAGCTGCATTCTTTCTCAGATGGTCACACAGTTTTATTTTTATTTTAGATTTTGAATTGTAGTTTTTCTTTTACCTTTTGTATTCTTACAGTACTGATGTTCTGTCATTATGTGAATAATACCATCAAAGTGACGAATCACTCTAAAGGCCCTCAGGTAGAATATTATTACTGAACCACCATTATTTCACACCTCCACCCTGAACCCATTGGTAGACTCTAGTACATGCTAGCATTGGCAGATATTTAACCTCTGCTCAGAAAGCAATTGGTTCAAGACACACTCTAGAGTCTATAGGCTGATATATCAATGTAATTACCTACAGTGCGCTGCATTGACTTCACCTGATGAAGCAGCAACACTCTGGAAGCTCACGGTTTCAAATAAACGTGTTGAAATATAACCTGATGTGGTGTGACTTCTGGCACTGTTAGAAGCACTGCCTTTCAGATAAGACTTTAAACCAAGGACAGTCAGTCCTTTCTAGAGAATCCCATGCCAGTATTCAAAGGAGATTCCTCCATGGCGGCTTGACCAATATTTATCCCTCAATCGCCACCTGGTTATATATTTAATTGCAGGTTATGGAATCTTGCTATGTGTAAATTGGCTTCCATTTTTTCTACACTGATTTCTTACATTCAACAGTATCTACACTTCTCAAGTGCTTCATTTGCTGTGAAGGGCATTACATAAATAGAAGTGTTCCTTTATTTCTTAATGAAGATACTTAAGGTAATTAAGATTTAGATAATAAGGCAATCAGATACTTGAGTGTGACTAAGCTCTCAGTTTCCAAATTAGGAGATAAAACAGTGGTTTAATTCTTTGATCCATCACAAACTGAGTTTGAAAAAAAAAACTCATATTTTTGCTTATTTAATCTGCAAGAAATAATGCTTAACGTTCTGGTGTGGATAGGAATGAAAATAGATGCCAGCTGTAAAGATGTAGAGACAGCTGTGCTGTCAGTAACCATAATCATTATTATTACCTTCACTTCCATTTTATTTCATGTTATTTATAATTGCTTTCTATATGGATTTTTTTTTCAGGGTGAAGTTCAGTGTGAACCAATACTTGAGAATGCTTTTGTTACAATTAAGAAGCACTATAGGGGTTCTAAAGAAGATGATATTTTAATTTTGTATTTTGTGTCAAAAGCCAGATCACATGTAAAGAATGCCAGAGGAAATGCACTTTCATAAGAACAGTAGAACTAGGAGCAGGAGTAGACCATTCAGCCTGTTCAGACTACTTCACCATTCAAGCTGATCATAGTTTATCATCTACTTCCACTCTATTTCACCCCAATACATCATCTTATCCTTTGATGTCGTCAGTATCCAGAAATCTATTTGTTCTGATAAAGAGTCACTAGTCTCAAAGCATTCACTCTGCTTTCTCCCCACAGGTGTTGCCAGACCATCTGAGTTTCTCCAGCTGTTTCTGTTTTTGTTCCAGGAATCTATTAACTTCCTCCTTGAGCCTGTTCAATGCTCGATCATCGAGCTTCTGTAACCCTCTGGAGTAGAGAATTTAAACGATTCACCACGGTCTGAGTGAAGAAATTCTTCCTCATCGCTGTCTGATATGGCTTACCCCTCATTCTGAAACTGAGTCCCCTGGTTCTAGATGCAACACCCCAATACAAAATTCTTACTGGCCGTAACAGGTTATATGTTTCAATGAGATCATCGATCATTCTTCAAAATTGAGACGATACAAGCTACCTCTTCAATCTTTCCTCACTAGAATTCTGCCATTCCCAGGGGTCAAACTGGTGAATCTGCAGTGCACTCCTCTATATCAAGTGTATCCTTCCTTAGATAAAAACACCAACATTCTTTTTGTTTCACCATCACCTCAATATAGGAATGTAAGATCAGGAGTAGGCCATTCAGCCCCTTGAGTTGTTTCACCATTCAATCAGATCATGGCTGATCTGATTATCTTCAACTCCATTTTGCTGCCGTTTCCCAATACCCCTTACTGATTAAAAACTTGTCAATTTTAGTCTTGGTCACCTGCGACCTAACTCCATATGCCAGCCTTTGGCCCCTATCCCTTAATACATTTTGTGTAGTGAAAACTTATCCATCTTAGCATTAAAATTAACATTTGGCATCAGCTAATGCTTGTTCCAAACCTCTACCCTTATGAAACAAAGAACTGTGGATGGTGGTGATCTGAAACAAAGACAGAAATTGCTGGTGAAACTCAGCAGGTCTGGCAGGGTCTGTGAACCGGAAGCAGAGTGAATGTTTCGACTTCAGTGACTCTTCATGAGAACTTATATCAATAAGGGAAAAACTGGTATTTACAATGCAGATGAAGGTGGAAGGGGGGGTGGCAGGGAAGTGAGCAGATAGGTGGAGATGGAATCTAGAGAGAGACAGAGAGAGAGAGAATATGAAAGGGGTAGGCAGATGAGGGAATTATTGATAATAAGTCACAACAGAAGAGAAGATGAATAAGTGATAATGAGAGTTTAGAGTAGGAGAGAATGAGTGGGCTGGGCTGAAGTTAACACATGTCATGTGACAATAAGATTAGGAGTGGGTGAGAATGAGTTGGCAGTGCCAGAAACAAGCCATGTCATTACAGGACCAGGGTGTGGGGATGGGTGAATTATGCTCAGATAGAATCAAATGGAATGGAGGAGGAATGGACCAGGATGTTCCGGAGTAAACAGTCCCTGCGGAATGCTGACAAAGGAGTGGTGGTCATGGTTACCCACGTGGGCCCCAGTTATGCCTATCTCTTTGTGGGATACCTGGAACATTCTTTATTCCAGTCCTACTCCAGCTCCCACCCACAATTCTTTCTCTGATACATTGATTACATCATTGGTGCTGCTTCCCTCCTTTTGTCAATTTTGCTTCCAACTTCCAACCTGCCCTCACCTTCAACTAGACCATCTTTGACTCCTCCCTTTTCTTCCTCGACATCTCTGTTTCCGTTTCAGTGTGGTCTCCTCTACATTAGAAAAAACGCAGACTGAGTGACCACTTGCAGAACACCCACATTCTGTTCATACAACAGACCCAAGCTTCCAGTTGCCCACCACTTCAACACATCACACCAACACTTCTGTCAGAGACCTGCTGCAGTGTTCCAGGAAGCCTTAGCATAGGCTCAAAGAGTATCATTTCATCTTCTGCTTGGGGACTCTGCCACCTTTAGGACTCAACATCAAGTCAATAACTTTTGAGCCTGATTCTATCCTTCCATGTATTTTACCCACCCCACATCTGGTCCTGTTATGATATGAGTTGCTTTCAGCACAGTCACCCATTCTCACATACTCCCAGGCACATTATGACATATATGTGTTGCATTTAGCACAGCCTACATATTCTCTCCAACTCTTAGCTCTCATTATCATTTATTCAGTTTGTCTTCTGCCCTCACTTACTATCAATATCCCCCTCATCTGCCTACCCATTTCATATCTGTCTCTCTCTGAGCTCTGTCTCCATCTGTCTGCTCACCTCTCCAACACCATTACTTCCCCCCAAAATCGTATTCACCATAAATACCACTTCTTCCTACCTGTTCTGATGAGGAGTCACCAAAATCAAAATGTTAACTCCTCACAGTTGCTGCCAGACCTGCTGAGTTTCACCAGCAATTTCTGTTTTTGCTCCAAACCTCTTATCACTGTCTGTGTGTACAAGTGCTTCCTATCATCTCTCTTGAGAGAAAACAAAAACAGAAATTGCTAGAAAAGCTCAGCAGGTCTGGCAGCATCAGTGGAGAGAAATCAGAGTTAACGTTTTGAGTCAAGTGACCCTTGTTCAGAACTTGAGAGGTTTGATATTAATTTTTAGATGATGCCCCCCAGCTCTAGAATCTCAAAAGCTTATCTACTCTGACAAGTTGTTACAAAAACCTACCCCGCCTCACACAAATGATTAGATTTCTCATTGCCATTAGTGCTCTGGCTGTGCTGTGGTAATGTCCCTGTCTCTGAACCAAAAGGTCTGGGTTCAAATCCCAACCACTGCAAAGGTGTGTAATAACACCTCTGAATAGATTTGTTCAAAATATCTACAGAATCCCTTGCAATTTCATTTGGGAAGTTCATATGATATTGTATACCATGACAGCAAAACCCCAGCAACTTGGACCCAGAGACTGGATGCTTCTATGGTCTGTAGTCATGGCTGGGTTGTTAAGGTAATGGATTTGGAATCTGTTGGGGTGACCAAGTGCAGGTTCAAATTCTGTCGACTATGTTTCTCATTGTTATTAACTTTGGGCTCTTGTGGTGCAGTAGAAATGTCCCTACCTCTTGGCCAAGAGGCATGGATTCAAGTCACACCTGCTCTAGAGGTTATGCTGTAACATATCTGGATGGATTGATTAGAAATTACCTTAAAAAAATTGCATTCATGCGTCGCTCATGATGTATCATTCAGAACACAATACTGAATTATTATTGCTTTTTTTTCAAAGGTAAATTGAAACTGGAATGTAAACTGCAATTGGACACTAGATAAACAGGATGGAAATTCATCTGTTGTTGTTATGTATGGAAATTCGTGTGTCAGCTCTCTCTGTACCAGGTTTACAAATAAACCATGGCTGGAACTGGAATTGAATTTTAAACTGATTTCAGTACTGTCCCAGTTTACAAAGAACAATGTCACCACTGTGTCATGTTCCCAATTTTCAATCTTAATTCTTACTTTGATTCAAATATGCTTTCTTAGTCAAAATTAAAATTTACGAGTGACAGGTATAACCACGAGGAAATATTTGCTGCTTCTGAAAATTATTAAATTTGAGCCCTTGATTAAGTCTGCAGAGATTCCTTCATTCAATTAACGTATTAACTCCCAACAATAATCGATTGTGAAGCAGAGATCCTCATCTTTATCTTCTCTCCTAGGAACATGCTTGAAGCACAGGTCTCCAAAGTTCAAATGTAATGAATCAGATTAGAGATTAGTTACTGCATTGCCTCACTTGCAAACTGCTCAGATCTGAACCTCTTAAGGTGTTTAGTGGCACCATGGTCCACAACAGTACACTGTAGACATTGCATAAAACAATTTGTTGGCAGCCAATAAAGTCAGTTAATGATTAGATCAAAGATTAATTAAGACATTCTGCATTTTTTATTTCCAACTCTATTAGACCTTACCCTTCTTGATAATTCAAAGCAATGGATCAGATAGAGCCAATACTCTTTCCTCTAAACTTGATTAAAAACAGTAAAGTATTTACAAAAGAAACCTCAAAGCGAATTTTCTGAAATTTCTTAGTGACGAGCCACTTCAGACTCAAATGAGTATCCTGGTTTAAAATTTATCATGTATAGCAACATTTACTTTCCACATATTGTGTACTTATTCATCAATTTCATTTGGAAACGGTTACTGAAACATGGAGCAAAAGTCATGAGGCCGTCTGTGAGGCTAATGTGGCAGAGTTCAGCTTAGTGCTTCACTCTGCACCCAGAATCACAGAACTGTTACAGTGCAAAAAGAGGCCTTTTGTGCTACACTGATTCTATTCCCCCTAATGCCCATCTCCTGCCTTTTCCCCATATCCTTGCACACCATTTCTATCCAATAATCATTCAAGGCCATCTTGAATGCCTCAATTGAAACCAGCTCCATTACATTTCCAGGAAGTGCATTCCATACTCTTACTGCTCGCTGTATGAAAAAGCCTTTTTTTCTCACATGGACCTTGCTTCATTCACTCATCACTTTAATTCCACTCTCGTTCTTTTATCTTTTATGAGCAGGAACAGCATCTCCCTATCCACTCTAACCGCCTTGCTCATGATTTTGAAAACATCCATCATCAAATCTCTTCTCAGCCTTCTTCTCTCTGAGGAGAACAGTCCCAACTTGTTCAATCGATCCTCATCAGTGAAATTTCTCATTGCTAGAACCTTGCTTGTAAATCACTTCTGCGCTTGCTCTAATGTATTCACATCGTCATGGAGCAATGCTTTGTTGTAATTTCTATTTTATAAATTGTAATGGTGAAAGTGGCATTTCAGATGTTTGTTTTATCTTCCTTTAGTTTTGTCCTGAGAAATGTTAGCCCTTCAGGGGCTAATGTACATCAAAAAAAGGTTTAAGCAGATTTTAAGATAGCTACCTTTGAAATACTGATACACATTGTGAAGAAAACCTTCAGTATTCTTATCTACAACATTTTCCCCAAGGTGATTCGGAAAATATAGAACTGAATTTTATGGCTCTGACAAAGTGCAAGTCACATCATGTTTGGGTGAGTGATTCTTATTGCAAGGCTGAGTGAGATTTCTCACTATATCTTACCAAACTCGCTGCATTAGTTGGCATTTCAGCCCTCACAGTGAGAATCACTTTTGATTTCCACTTTATTTTAATCACGCACAGTTTCCGAAGCAACACACCCACTTAGCAGAGCTTCTTGCTCAGACCAGCATTGCCTGCAACCATGCCATCTTCCAAACGTCACTGTACATCTGCACAAGTGTTGCCATCTGGACACTGTGCTGCTAAGCTGTGGAAGGAGTAAGGAGATGGACAGCAATGCAGGAAGAAGGTCAATGATCTTCTCCCCTCTTCCACGCTAAGTGTAATGCACAGCATTCTGCTACCTGACAGTTCTCTGTGCTTTCACAGCCACTGCCCATCAAAGCTTATGCCCTAACATCCCTTCTGTTACAGGGCAACACCTTCCCTCATTCACTCTCATTACCTCTTCATACTCACATCCATAACCCCACACTGCCTCCTCACTCCCTCAGAACACATCAACACCATTCCCCCATATGCCCCAGCCCTAACACCTGTGCCACCCACTTATGTCTTATGTATTCTGCCCCTTTATGTCATTAAGAAGAAGGCATCCCCATAACAGTGGCTTAGGCCAGGTGGTGGGCTGCCGGATATCTGTGTCCTCACCCTATCTGAGGAATAGATGCAGGCCTAGCAGGAGAAGACAGGGTCCATTTCTGCACAGCTACAAAAACCATGTCCTGACACCTGAACAAGTAACACTTGTCATGCCATTGCCTTGGTCACAGTAACCACTAGAATGCAGAAAACACCATTACTAACCACTGGCTGCAATATATTTTGTCTCTTATGTCTTATGGGTGTGGCCACCCTCCCAAGGACCAGGCTGTCTCCCGCACAGGTTCAGTTCTCAACCTCCCCAGATGATAGTAGAGATACTTTAGAGGGACCATCAACCACACTGTCTCCTTGACTCATAGCAGTATGGATAAGGACATTGCAGTGAGCTCCCTAAGGGCACATAGTGAGTTTCAGATATTGACATCTCCACGTGCTGGCTAGGGAGAAACTCCCCAGGGCCCCTGACAGTTGTAGTGGAAGCAATGACCTTGTGGTATTATCAGAAACTTAGCCAATGATCTGGGGACCCAGTTTCAAATTTTGCCATGGCAGATGGTGGAATTTGAATTGAGTAAAAAATATAGAATTAAGAATCTAATGATGGCTACAAAAATTAAACCAATTGTTGGAAAAATCCATCTGGTTCACTAATGTCCTTTAGGGTAGGAGATCTCTCATCCTTACCTGGACTGGCCTATATATGACTCCAGAGTCAATCACATTGCTGTGGGTCTGAGCTGCCCTCTGGGCAGTTAGGGATGGGCAATAAATGCAGGCTCGGCCAAAGATGCCTAGATTCTGTGAGTGACTGAAAAAAGACCAGGCAGCTGCTGAGCACCCGACAGAAGCGAACCGTGTGGTCTCAGCCAATGAGGGACTTGGTCCGGATGCACAGGGAACAGTAGCAGTGGGGGCAGGCAGGCAGGAGTATAGGAGGCCCTGGTCCTCAGAGCAGAGAAGCTGGACTGATACAGCCCATCCCTCAATATACATTCCCCGCTGTTGGGCAGCACTGCAGCCAGCATCTGTCTCCCTCCTTCGACAGTTTGGCAGCTGCGGGGAGAGACAGGTCAGCACTCACTTGCCAGAGATCATTGGTCCTCAGGACCGGAGGTGGGCCAGAGTGGGATGGGAGGGGTGGGTGGGGGGCATGGAGGGAGCCTTGAGCCGAGTCCAGGTGGCCTCTCCTTACAAAGATACAGGGTGGCGCCAGGGGGCACTCAGCCTGAGGAAGGGCCAGACATAAACTCCTCCCTACCTCCACTCAGGGAATTGCAGAGCTGGCCGGGCCCCTCCTTCTCCATCCTGCTCTACCCCTCTCCAACTCTGAGAAGTTCCAGCCCCTGGCAGGAAGACACCTCGCTGCATGCCTGCCAGAGTGGGTATCACAGGAAGCTCCCTAGCAGGGTTAGTGACAGGGAGGCATAACATGCACAGTCAATGCTGCAGGGCAGCCAAGGCAAAGGGGACTTGCATGTCTGTGCTGCCAACATAAATAATTCGAGGAATATGTTGTTCCTCTGTGGAGGTGCAGTGACAATTTCAGATGCAGTCTCCTCCCTCACAAGTCACCTCACTTACCTTTGGGCTGTTCCCTTCAACACTGTGAGCTAACCATGTGCTTCACAGCTTGTTCCTCTGTCACTGTCATCGAGCCTCAGTGCTAAATTGCCATGAAGGCCCCCAAAATCATCCTTTCCTTTCTAAGTGCCCATTCAGTCAACCCCATACACCTCACACTTTACCAGGTCATAATCTAAGCTGTGTATATGCCCTAATGACTCCCTACCCTTCTCCCAGTCCCCACTCTCTGAACAGTGGCAACAGCATGACCATGGTGCACTTCCTCAAGCAACCAGACTTCATAGTACCAGCCTGGACCTGCCCCTTTCCTTGGCAAGACTTCTCTGCCAACACAACCTATGCCTCCTCCCCCTGACTGGCCCCGTGGGAGGCATAAGTTGCGATCCAGGGGCACAAACCTCCTGTGTAACACCAACCCAACCAGACACCTGACTGTAACCGGAGCCTGGGACTGAGTATGGGAGGCTGCTCTTGACTAACTGTGCAGGACACCCTGACTGACAGGTGCCCCTCACCCCAGACGTCATGGCAGACTACTCCCCTCAGACTTTCAGACATGTCCCACTGCTTGCTTCAGGTTGCTTTTGGTGCATATGCTGTGGTCATGTACTGCAAGTGGAACACTGACATGAGGCCAGAAGAACATAAGAAACAGGAACAGAAGCAGGCCATTCGGCCCCTCGAGCCTGCTCTGCCATTTAATAGGATCATGGCTAATCCGACATTTCCTCAGTCCACTTTACTGTCCTTTTGCCATCACCCTTCATTCCCTGACTGATCAAGAATCTATCTATCCCAGCCTTACATATACACATGGACTGTCCCCTCATAGCTCTCTGTGGCAAGGAGTTCCAAAGACTTGCTCTTTGTCTCAGTCTTACCGATGCCTCTTTATTTTGAGACTACGCCCTCTGGTCCGAGACTCTCTCATAAGAGGAAACATCCTCACAACATTTACCCTGTCAAACTCTTAAGAATCATATGTGTCTCAATGAGATCACTTCTCAATCTTTTTAACCATTGCTCATAAGACAATCCCTCCATACTAGGGATCATCCAAATGAACATTCTCCGACCTGGCTCTAATGAAATGATAACTTTCCTTAAATAAGGGTCTCAAAACTGCTTACAGTACTCTAGATGTGGCCTTGTACAGTTATAGTAAGACTTCTCTACCTTATAATCTCCTTGAAATAAGAGCCAGTATTCTATCTACCTTCCTGATTACCCACTGCACCTCCGTGCTAGCTTTCTGTAATAAAACAAAGATTGTGGATACTGTAGATATGAAACACAAAAAAATAGAAACTGACTTGGATCACTGGACTCAAAATGTTAACTCTGCTTTCTCTCCACAGGTACAGCCAGACCTGTTGAATTTCTGCAGCAATTTCTGTTTTACTGTACTAGCTTTCTGCAGTTCAAGCAGAAGTGTTTCCCGACTAACCCTAACTCAAGCCCCACTGTGCTGCAGCTTTCTATATTGTTTTTCATTTAAATAATGCTGTTCTTTGTTTTCCCTTCAAAAGGAACAACTTCATATTTTTCCACACTGTACCCCATTTGTCAACATTTTGCCCATTTACTTAACCTATAGATATCTCTTTGCAAAATGTTTGTATCCTTCTCACAACCTGCCTTTCCACCTACTTAAGTGGGATCTGCAAATTTGGCTTCAGCACATTCTCTCCCTTACTCCGAGCCATTAATATAGATGTAAACAGTTGCAGTCCCAGCAATATTCCTTGTGGACGCCCGCTGGTGACAGGCTGTTAACCTCAAAAAGAATCCCTTATCTCCATTCACTGTCTCCTGTTCATTAGCCAATTCTCTGTCTATTCCAATATACCTCCAACACCATAGGCTCTTATTGAGATTAAGGGCTGCTGCACGGCATGGCCACCTACCTTTAGAGTGACTGGGCATGCTGCAGGCACTGTGGATGCACTCTGACAGAGCAAAGGCAGCCTGAACAATGTCATGGACTGGATTCCAGCCCCTGTGCCACACTTGTACTTAATACAGCTGTACAATGTTGGCTGCTAGTGTACATGCCGGACTAGTCTGCCCTTGCAGTGTGTGCGCTGCCAGTGTACTGACAATGTCTGGATGATGCCAATGACTCTCTGAAAGTGGAGTGTCAATGCCCGTGGTGGAAGGGTACATGCAGCTGGTGGTGGTGGATTGTGCCCTGCCCTGCGGTTTGTCTGTGGGAAAACTGGAGGTTTTTGGAGGCAAGTGATGAGTTGAGCCTGCCAATTACCTGCTCCAGTTGCCATGTTGACTTTTCCCGATAGCTAGTTTGTATGGTGAGCTTGGTAAAATTCCAATCTTACCAAGCTCAACAGGCAGCACAGTGGTTCGATAGTTAGCACTGCTGCTTCACAAAGCCGGGGACCCAAGTTCGATTCCAGCCTTGGACGACTGTCTGCGTCGAGTTTGCACATTCTTGGTCTGTGTGGGTTTCCTCCAGGTGCTCTAGTTTCCTCCCACAGTCCAAAGATGTTCAGGTTAGGTGGATTTGCCATGCTAAATAGCCCATACTGTGCAGGGATGTACAGGCTAGGTGGGTTAGCCATGGGAATTGCAGGGTTGCAGAGATACGGAGGTGGTGGGGGGATGGACCTGGGTCTGGGTGGGATGCTCTTTAGAGGGTCAGTGTGGACTGGATAGGCTGAATGGTCTGCTTCCATACTGTAGGCATTCTATGATTCTAATCCATGGCAGATTGGACTGTTAAAGTGTTTAACGAGCAATAATGAGAGTCAACCGGGAGCTCGCCGCTGCCTAGTAAGAATCTCGCGACATTCCTGGAGAAAGTGAACAAGTTGTGGTAAGATTTCTACATCAAGGTGGGCCTCACCAAGAAGCTTGCCTGATTCTACCACTCATCTCACCATAGCCCAGATAACTCAGAACCTGAGAAGATTCTGTCCTTAGTGCAGAAGTTTGTGCTGTGCATTACTACCATATGAATGGTTGATACAGTTGCTTGGAATTCTTTTCTTTAAGTGGAAACGCGCTTGCTTTAGGATGGAATTTATCTGACTATCTGGAGCTTGATATTTCCCAAGACCAAGAGTAATTTCCTCACACTGGTAGCAACTCAATAGCGAACAACATCCATCCATAGCGGAACCTGTCTGATTTTTATCCTATTGATATCAGCGGGATTTAAATCAGGCAGGTTCTTAATGGGTGGGTATCCATTGTGTTTGATTATCATGGTGGAAGTGAAAATGTCGCTACGCGTGGAGTCAGATTCTGGTCTGCGCAGCTAAACCTGATCTCATCTGCTTCAGTGCTTGGAGTCCTTCAGTAATCTACCATCCTGAAGAACCACGAAGGGGGAAAATAATAAACAGGGATTCTTACTTCTAATCACCATCCTGTGTCTTTCGCTGGAAAGTGTGTATGCATGTGGGTGTCTCATGAGGACAAACCAAGCTTTGTTGCAATAATCCTAGTCATTGAATAGCATTCAGACATTCACTGAAGTTGGATAAGTGCAACCAGGTGCTTATTTGTTTTGTTTCCCTTTCTGTTTGAAAAATAGCTCCACTCCATTTATTCTATTCCCTTTTTTAGCATTTTTCGTACTTCATGCAATTAATCAACATGGTAATCATAACTAAGATTAAACATTGCAACATAACCTTATAAAAAGATTCAGGATCATTCATCGTTTGAATTACAATTGGTTTTATCTCAAAGTCTAAATGGTTGTGAACCTAGATTAATTTTACCCTCCCCCATTGCAATCACAAATACGGTCAATGTATGAGTACAAAGAGCTACAAATTACCTTTTCTAATTTGTTACCAAATAACTTTTCATGTTAGATCTCCAACCTTCAAACACTTTCCATTCAACCTGAAGATGGAATATTTGGAAATCAGAATTAGCCCCACCTTTAACAATGCTGTTCCATCATTTACAGACAAAAGGTGCTTTTCTGAACGCAAAGACTGGACCCCATTAGCTTATCCTTCCCAAGATGGTGCATTTCAGTGTGACAGGGTTTGAACACAAGGCTCACTGCATAGAATCAAATTCAAAGGACAGTTCACCATGGCAAGTGCATAAAGATGCAGCAGGGAGCTAGGAAAAATAAAGTATTCCATCACGTTGGTTACCACCAAAATACAAAAATGATTATTCTTTCATGGGCTTTCTCTTCCCCATCAGGTTTCCTAACTTCTTCCCACAGAGAGAAAAAAGCCACCAGAAACATTAGCAACAAAAACAGAAGTTGCTGGAAAAGTTCAGCAGGTCTGGCAGCATCCGTGAAGAAAAAAATCAAGAGTTAACATTTCGGGTCCGGTGACCCTTCCTCAAAATTGCAGTATCTGCAGTTCTTTTGGTTTTTAGAAACATCAGCAATATTGCACATTTCACATAGACTGATAATTAGGTACTCCATAGCAGGAAGAAAATGAAGGTCATGTTAAAGAACATATTTGGATAGATAGTCAACCAATGGTCACAAACGTGTGATTTAAGAAAGGTAACAAAATTTAGGATGAGAATTTCAGAGCATGGAACCTATGTGGTTGAAATCATAGCCACCAAGCTTGGTGATAGGAAGAGGGTACTAGTTAGCAGGAATGGTTATTTTTGGGGAGAAGATTAGAGAAAAAATGAGGAATGAAACCACAAAGGCCTAAATATCTTAAAATTACTCAATACCCCTTAACAAAAAAATCAACAGATGCCATTTTGAAACTTAGCATCTATGAAATTGATACTTGCATCTTCTAGCCTTACCTTAGTGTCCAACATGTGCTTACTGCATCTACATCTTTCATCATCTTCTCCCTGAGTCTTTGCTCCAGTGAGAGTGAACTCAGTTGTTTCAGCCATTTTTCAGGATTTCATCCCTCCAGAGCCTGAAATCATGCAGACCACATCTCCCTAAATCCTATCTCACCTAAATGCCCTTGAGCTACAAAGACCCAAACTGCACAGCACATTCCAAGATTATTGTACACAAAGATCGATAAATATTCTGACTTGCAATGCAATACTTTCCAAATGCATTCCAATATTGGGCTTGTCTGATTCGTAAACCTCTTTATATTGGCTGAGCCTATTCAGGGGATGATAATGATCACTGGCTTACTCAGGATTTCTGGACAGACCTCTGAACGTTCACCTCTGGAACCAAGCCAAACCTGAACTTGTAAAACCAATCAACACGAACCATTTGAAACACTACAGTGTGATTTTACTTCTTTTAAAAACATGCATTTCTCAACTTTATCAGAAAGTGCACTCACCGTAGCCATCTCCAATTGTCCAAAGTGACCTTGTCATAAGATTGAATGGGAAGGAAGCCGCCATTCAGTACATCCACAGCACTTCCTGCTTTTCTCAGACTTGTTCCAAATACAGAATATATCGCTCGCTTGTACCTTCGATAAAGCTCAGACTGAACACAAACCAGTTAATTCCATCTAGACTCCCCAGAGCGAGCTTGCATGTTGCCAAGCAGATGAGGTAAGCGTATTTGGCAAACTGGAACCAGTGCTGAATTTGTTAGTCGTCAGTGTTTTGGTAATGATTGAGGTGCCATAATCCACATTGAGCTGCAGGTGCTTCAAGGGACTTGCCATAATGTTCATGGAATAATAAGTTCAATCTGTCTTTATTTCCCTCTTTTTTTTGAAAACATATATAAAGAAAAAAATAACATCAAAGTTGTTATGTTCCTATTGTCATAAAACTATCTTTACACTTGTTCACGGTTTGGCACAGATTTTTGCAAGTAGTGCATGTGTTATTGTACATTATCACCAGTGAAGATAAAAAGCTCTATTGCTCTTTAGAGCATACAGCCTGCAGTCTTACCAAGATATTTAATTTTTCAAGATACACAACAATTACATCTCCTCTAATTCCAGCACTTCCATTTTTTTTTGTTTGATCATTGACAAGGCCTCTGAATAATTCTTCTTTTGAGAAACATTATCCCGAAGAACACTAAACATAAGCACAATTGTTTTGCTGGAAAAAATTTAATCTTCTCCAAACATAGGTAAAACTCAAAAGGCCCCATATTTACTGAGAGCAAACTGCAGTCATTTTTGCTGCAAGAAAACCAAACAATTTATTCCATGGTTCAAAGGGTTTCATTTTTTTTTTGCAGAAGCTGTAGAAAATGTAGAGAGTCTACTAAAATGCTGTCAAGGATTAAGAATAAACTGAAGAAGTGAAATAGCAGTAATAATGGCAACCATGTTAATTGTATCACAGCCAAGCTAGAACAAAGTATCCCTCAATTAGTTTGCCATTCTAAGAGTTCTCATGCAAATCATTCCTTTCGAAAAGGGGAACAAAAAACTGCCTCTGGCATGCAATTCGTGCATCAAAAATCGGGAGGAAATTAAGGGGACAGTGCCTGGGCTTAGAAGGTGCTGGTAAAGCAAAGGGTGCATCACAGCCACTTTAGTGCTGTATTACCTCAGTTTTTCAAGAGAGGCTGTCACAGATGGGTTCTTGTGCTGCTGCTCACGCTCTGCTCTCTTTACCTTACTCTTTTCATCCCCTGACAATTTTAATGTTGCTTTGTGACGGTACATTTTTTTATGGATGGGACCATTACTGGCAGGAATACTTGAAGTATCAGAGCTTCTGTCAAAAATGCCACCTCGCATGCCAGAACTGAAATGAAATTCATTGTTAGGACCGGTTGGTGCAGCAAAATGAGGAACTGTGGATTTTGCAGGATTTTTATTACTTAAGGCCTTGGCTGTCGCTCTCCGGTTTTTAGCAGGCAAAGAACTATTTAATTTCTTTTTGGATTCTGACACTGTACCACCTAAAATATTCAAAGTTTTCCACTTCAGGCTATTTACCTCAAGTGACGGGCATGTACCTGAGGCAATGTTGTGTCCCCCAGGGTTCCAGATTGGTTCAATAGAAGCCATCATAAAACGCTGAACTTCAGCCATTCCAGAGGCAATATTAGAAAGTATATTACTGGGTTCTTCAAATTCTCTCTGATCATCAACCAACAGATTATTACTGTTTGCAACACTCTGCCCAGACCAGCCAGCACTGACCCTTTTACTCAAAGGCCAGGTACTATTTCCCCCATTTTGTTTTCTACCCCGTCCAGCAGCAGGACTGCGGTGTGGAAGGCTCTCATTCAGTAGCTGAACACAAGGTGATATGCTGGTTTTGTTAACAAGTACATCCAGTGACTTGCCATTAGCTGTAGGCAGCTGCATCTGATCATTCCTCTTAGTATGCGTTGCGTTGATTGATTTTTTGGAGTTTTTGGATGTGCCAGGGTTCTGACGGGAATTACTTTTGTTTTGAGTTTTTTCACTAGATTTAGCAGCTTTTGGTTTCCTTGGTTTTTTTGCACCTTTTGGAACTGAGCTTTGGTTTGGGCCCACATGTTTACTGGAAGTGCTTCTCTTCTTCGCTTTTTGTCCCCTATTACTGTTATTTAACTTTAGCATGCCAGCTTGTTTCTCAAATGGGCTGGTTTCAGGCATCTCAATGGTATCTTCATTATTAAAGGTGTGAAACTGAAATTGATGATTATTCAAAATAAATGTCTCTGTTGATTGATCATGTGCCTCGGATACTGTAGCCCATTTCATTTCATTTGGATCTCCAAGCATGGTTTGAGCATGGTCCTGAAAGTCTTTGGGTTTGCTTGACGTTTTGACCTCCGTTCCTACTATTTCAGGTGAAAGGTCAGGTGTAATGGGTGGGGAAATCTCAGTCAGTGTCACTTGCCTGAATCGATCGGGAGTAAAGTTAGAGATGTCAAGGAGGTCAGCAGATTCCTTAAGTGGCACCACTTCATCAACGCTTTGTTGAATCACTAGCTTGGGGCTACAGTGGGCCAAAAAATCATCACTCATATCATCCTCACCGTCATTTTCACATGACTTCAAACTTAAAGAGCTAAAATTATTGGTGCTGGCTGACAAAGAACTCACTGAATCAAAACTGATGAGTCTGGTGTCATCTGGAGCTACTGAATCTCGATGGAGCTGAAAATTGCCATCACTGTCTTCTATTATACATGATTGATAGCTGGTATTTGACCGCAGTGGCTGGCTATGAGAATAATTCTTGCTGAGCACAAGTTCATCACTGTGTATTTCTATTTGTTGATAATTGTCATTGACGGTTCTTGAAAGATTGGTGCTTTCTGTGGGCAGCGACACAACACCGACCATACTAGCCGACAGAATGGTAGGCGTTCTGCCAATGGCCGAGTACTCCTGTTTTGTATGCCACAACTTTTCAAAGCTTTGCTTTTCCTCCTGGTAAAGAGGTGACTGCTGCTGTTCAGATTCAGAGGGAGGGGACATGACACAACTTTGTGCAAGATTCGAAGGGTTGAAATGGTTCTGAGGCTTGGAAGCAACGACAGAATGATGTGGGAAGTAGGACAGCCCAGTATGGCTTATGGAATCGGATGCATCCAGCAGTGTCTGTAAATACCCCCCGGGGATTACTTGCACAGTAGACGCAGCATTAGCAGATGGCACAGGCTTGTCAGAAGAGCAGGTGGCTGGTGAAAAAGTAGAATTCTTAGCAGCAGTCTTTGCTTGGCACGATTTAGATAAATGGGTGTTGTCTGGGACACAATGAATGGCATTAGTCAGTAGAACACCTGAACTATTCTGCCTTGTTACAGCTGAATCCATCTCACTTGCATTTGTCATTGTGTCAATGTCATCATTTCCCATCACCTTGATCTTTTTGCTGGTGTTTTTCAGTTTGCCTTCTGCCTTTAGTTTCAGTCTCTTTAGTCTGCCTTTCTCCTTCACTCTGTTGTCAAACTTTCCTAGTGATTTGCTTCTCATTGTAGCAGGCCCTGACGTAATGTTTGTGGAACACAATCCATTCGCACAGCTAGGGATTTCTATTGCAACTGTTTGGGCATCGACAAACTCCACCTCTTCTCCACCAGTACAGGTCAGCCTTTGAGTTCCAGCCGGATCAAAAGAACATGCAATCTGCTTGTTGGGCCCTAGTTCAAGTTGAACTCTACGCGCTCTGTGCCTGTTTGCAATTTGTTTGCTTTTCCTCTTGGCAGGATGGGAAAGAAACACATTAGACACAGTGCTACTTAAATGCAGCCTCTTCCTTCTTTCAGTAGGCACTGACAACAGATGCTTTGATTGTTTTTGGCACCAAAACTCCTTTAAAGGTGCAAGTTTCTCATATCTACCTAGAGCTTCAGCAGTCAAACTGACACTTGTTTCGGTGGCATCAATTTTACTGACTTTAACTCGCATATCCTTCTGACCTTTGAACCTATTAATAATTATATATTTAATAATAACTGGCGGCCCTCTCCGAACTGACTTTCGGCGTTTCCGTGGACACCATTCATCATCATCTTCTTTCTTAGGACCATCCACTGGCCATTCTTTCTTTCCTGAAATCTTTTCACTTTCTATGGAGTCAACATCGTACAAGTAGTCATCACTATACCGTACTTTCCTTTTGGCACGTAATGCATAATTTAGTTGACCAGAGCAGTTGACATTTTGCCTTGAAAGGTACTTGATGCTATCCACATTGCCTTTAATGGTGTCATACGATGAATCTGTTCCACAGCTGTCATCACTGTACTCTCCTGAGTCTTCTACAGAATGATTTGTTTCAAAGAAATGGTTTCTTTTAGTAGTCGTATACAGCTTTACATCCACAGTGCTACCATATTTTTGCATTCCCGCCCTCTCTTCCAATTGGTCGTCTTCCTCCCAGATATCAATCTCATCAGATTTGATTTGTGACGTATCCAAATTCATTTTCACTGATGCTTTGCCTTCCTTTTTTGAGCAGTTTGAGATGACATTGGGGAAAAAGCTTAATTGTGCTTCTTCCTGAAGCACGTTTGTCTTTTCCCTGACATTGTCTTGAAAGGATTCATACCTAATCTTTAAAGAGCAGACATCGCTGCTGAGAGTTGACTCATCATCAAACATATAATTGTCCACTTCTTCCTCTGCAAAAAGATTGACTGAAAGCTCATTTTTTGAGCATAGGTCAAGCAGTTCTATTTTGCTTTCACTAATAAAAGACTCAAAATATGCCCAGTCCTGGCTAGGATTCGACAATAAAGCTTCTTCTCCATTGCATTTGTCCAGCAGTAATCCTTCATAGTAATGTTTTTGAGTAATATCTTCTGACTCACTGTCAGATTTCTCCACATCTCTTTTGTCTGTAGTCCTAGATTTGTGCACAGTAAAGCTTAACAGTTGGTCTGAAAGCAGCTGATCCCCATATCTTGCACTTTCTCCTGTACTCATGCATTGAATCCCTATATCGGAGACTGAACAAGTGTCGCAATCCTTGTTCATGTCACCTATTTTCATGCTTATTCCAGGCTCTGCGTCAATGCTTTCTTTTGACTCAATGAAGCAGCCCAAACAGGTTCTGCTCTGTTGCATCAAACAATCGTCAGACAACGATGAAATGCCTTTGGGCTCCATATACCTGAATGGGGCTTTGTCAGAATCCTCTGGTACGGACAAATAGCTCACACCTTTTGTTACACAAGATGTGAGGGAAATGGCATGTGTGGAGGAATCATTTGAAGTATGTTCAGGCACATCAGCTAGACTTAGAGGAGAGGGTGGGTCCAACAGGCACGCCTCTTTTGAAGTTGGTAAAGATAACACCCTGTGGCCCAGTTCATTTTCTTTTGGTGAAATGAAAGACGATAAGGTAACTGCAACATCTGCCGCACTGAAAGTCTTCATAATTTTCCCTGCACCACATGATTCTACATGGAAGGAAGAAAGTTAAATAATTTCAATATAAAATACTGTAAGGTAGTTCCAATTTTGGGCTAGGCAGATAAACAGTTTACAGTAAAGATAAGAAAAATTATACATTAATGTCTTCAATCGTGAACCAAGAGGAATAGTTTAAGAAAATGGAACTTAAGTAGCCAGTATACAAGATTTATTATTGCTATCAAACTGCAATTATCTCAATAGAAGCTGAAAGGATGTGGCAGAATCTGTTAAAATCTCATTATAATTATGGTTATAGTTCAGTTTCCATCTAGGATCCAACTCAGTGTTACTCTGAGAAATATGCATACATTTAATCTGGTAATTAATTTTTCATTAAAATGCGTCAATGGGGCTAAAAATTGAAACAATTGCAGTTTTGAAAGACTAATCACGTAAGTAACTATGGATGTAAACTGTGAAATTTTAACAGACTGGAATCAACCTTTACAACCATAAGAAGGGAAAGAAAGGTCGGTCAGATGGGAATGGTACTTCTGCTAACCTTTATGTTTTGACCATTTTTAGTATTTATGATATATTGTATCAGCTGTATTAGTTGATTGTGTCTTTGCAGACCGAGACTCAGGCCCAAGAGTAACCTTCAGGCAAAACAAGATCAGAGGAGGAAATAATTGGGTGTGCAGGCAAGCAATTGTTATGAATTCTACACATATTGTTACATTTGCCCATACAATGGAAGTTGCACATATAAACATTATTATTATGTCCTCTGCTAGTGTTGCTGCTGCAGTAGGGAATGTGGGAGGATTGGGCCAGGGATGAAGACAAGGATGTTATTACTGCATAACAAGTTTATGTAAGTTATTTTCATTAACGTGTGGATAAAACATTTTACCAGAGTTGACTTTCAATGTACACAATTATAATACTGGTTCACATTCTACAGCAATGCACTGAGACAAGATCAATTCTAGCATTCAGGTGAAGTGGGTTCAGAAGTCATTAGGCAATTGAACAGTATTATGGGAACATAATTCATTCTCCATTTTAAAGTAAAACAAGTAATTGTTACATTTTCATTATAAACTCCAAAGTCAATATGTATAGTTCATCCTCTTTGGATAAACATGCCATGTAGTTTCACACCACCCCAACTGTGGTCACCGCAGCAGTTTCATGGGACAAGGTGCAATTACAGTATAACAAGGTTGCATTATGCATGTGGATATAGAAATTTATGATGGAATCTGTTTACACATCAGAGGATGCAGTAAGAATTTTTATATATTATGCTTAGATACTATAATTTTTAAAAAATCCTTTGTGTCTCGTGCAATTTCCTCAGCAGCAGTAAAAAAAGTGTACCTCAATGAAAACTATTCTTTTTCAACAGTCATATCCGTGTGGTTGACCAGAAGTATTAGCCAACTGCAGAAACATATTAAAATACATTGACAAGCCAATCCCCCTAATTTTAATCACAGCTTTAAAGCTTAGCATTTGTTTAGCATGCTTAAATGCCTGATGACAGTGACAAACAATGAAAGAGTCCAAATCCATCCCACATTAACATCCCACTAAAATCACATGGGATTCGGGATGGGCTGGCTAGATGAATACAAAACTGGTTTGGTCATAGAAGACAGAAGAAAGCGATGGAAGGGTGCTTTTCCAGAATGGAGACTGGCAACTAGTGGTGTTCCACAGGGATCAGTCTTAGGTCCTGTGTTGTTTGTAGTAAATATAAATGATCTGGAGGAAAACGTGGATGGTCTGATTGGTAAATTTACAGATGACACGAAGATTGGCGGAGTTGCCGATAGTGCTGACAATTGTGAAAGGATACAAGATATAGATAGATTGGCAACTTGGCAGATGCAGTTCAATCCAGACAAATGCAAGGGGTTGCATTTTGGAGGATCAAATTTAGGTGTGAATTATATTGTTAATGGCAGAACCCTTAGGAGCATTAACATTAAGACAGATGTGAGTGTGCAGATCCACAGTTCCCTAAAAGTGGCAATTCAAGTGGCCAAAGTGATTAAGAAGGCATATGGCATGCTCGCCTTCATTAGCCGTGGCATGGAGTACAGGAGTTAGCAAAACATGTTGTAACTCTATAAAACTCTTGTGAGGCCACATTTGGAGTACTGTGTGCAGTTTTTGTCACAATACCAGAAGGACCTGAAAGCTTTGGACAGACCACAGAGAAGCTTCGCCAGGATGTTGCCTGGTCTCCAGGGCATTGACTATGAGGAAAGGTTAAAAAGATTAGGATTGCTTTTGCTGGAAATATGGCAGCTGAGAAGAAACCTGATAGAGGTCTACAAAATTATGAGAGGCATAGATAGGGTGGATAGTCAGAGGCTTTTTCCCAGGGTTGAAGTTTCAATTACAAGGGGGCACAGGTTCAAGGTGAGAGGGGTAAGGTTTAAGGGAGATGTGTGAGGAAAGTTTTTCACGCAGAAAGTGGTAGGTACATGGAATGCATTACCAGAAGAGGTGGTGAAAACAGGCACATTGGCAACATTTACGAGGCACTTTGATGGTTACATGAATAGGGAGGGAATGGGGGATACAGACCGACTAAGGGCAGAAGGTTTGTTTTTAAGCTTAGTTTGGGCATGATGTTTGGTACAGGCTTGGAGGGCCGAAGGGCCTGCTCCTGTGCTGTATTTTGCTTTTGTTCTATTACTGACAGCAACCCAAGAAGGCCTCCACTTTTGAACTAGATTAAAGTGACTTTAAAAAAAATGAACAAATTCTTTTTTGAAGAAAAGGCCTGCGTAAAATAGTTCATTTAGAAGTAAATCCAAACTCTGGCGGAGAGCAGAAAAACATCATTTCAAACCCATGAGATTCTGTGGTCAGTCAAGCTATCAGAAAGGTTGGTGAGCCTGCAGCTGAAAATTCTCTCTCCAGAGGGGATGAAAAATTGGTGACCAGGCTCTCAGTTAATTTTAACTCCTGGCTGCTATGGGAATTCAAGAGATTTAGGAAGAACTCTACACTAAGATTGATGCCAGGAAATAAAATAAGGCAAAAGTAATTTACTCCCTTGGCCATTTATTTCTATATATTTTAGTTTACATTTTTCCAATTTATTTTTATTTTAACAAGACTTTCTGTTAAGTATCAGTGTTGTAAATCTAAGTACTCTTTTTTTTATCATCCAGTGTCTGAATCAAACATTCTCAAAAGCACCTAAAGCATCAATGGTAAAGGTCTTTTGTTGCCGCTCCAACAATTTCCTTGGCTGACAATCTCAGATAAGCACACCCAGTGCAGAATACCAGTGTGACATTTTCATTTCCCATAGTCACTGTCCTTGTGGCTTCAATTAATGGAAGTGTCAATTCAATGACAATTGGTGATCAAGAATGTAGGTAGTATCATGTTTAATGTCCACAATGCTTTGGGCTGAGACTGATCAAAACTCTCTCAAGAAAGAACCTAATATGTATGAAAGTGAGACTTTTACCTGATCAGCATGAAATTCAAAACTCATTTTCAGAATCTGAAGGTCTTAACCTATTATGCCTTCCTCCCTCATTCTTATTGACACATTTAGAATAGGTTGCTGTTTCAAAAGATGATTACCCAAAACATATACATGTATTATCAGTAATGATCCAAAACCAACTTTCTCAGAGAGTTAACAGCACTATTTTTTACAAATACATTGTGCCATACTATAACGTGACTCATCCATGCTCTTTTCATGTCATCACACCAGTTTTGCCTTCCAAATAAGCCCAGAGTTCAAATAACAATTTTTCTTTTTAGATGCAGATTGTTAAAAGTTTCCTCTTAGAATTCCTTTTCTTTGTACTGTGTTGTAAGAAGTCCAAGCTGGAAGAAAGAACAAGCCCAAAGTGTCAATTTTCTCTGACATGCTCACCCCTTTGAAAACCATAATCCTCCTGAAGGTTTTTTTGACTTGCCTTGGTAATAAGTATCCTGAGTCCTGCAATCTCTGCTTCAGGGGAGGGAGTGGCTACAGGTGCAGTGTGAAGGTGGGCATGGAGACCACTGAAGCTGAATGTGGGTGGCCAATGTACTAAGTAAGTGCCGAGGCAGCTAGTTAGAAGGGCAACATTCATTCTCTGGAATTTCATCCCTGTTGCCTGAGAAGCTGTTAGGCCCTCTAGCCCCCACCACTCACAGACCTTACGCTCACCCACACATCCCAGTGGCCCATCATTGCTCCATGCCAACCCACGGCCGTCACTCACCCCGTATGGGCCTCATATCCCCCAAATCAACTCCATAGCTATATCTGCCAGTAACCACCTTGGGCAGATCTCAGAAGCCACGTGAAGATGAACAAAACTAAGCTTCTAACAATCTAATGCAACTCTCATTCGTAGACACTTGGTATTGAAAAGAATACTCCATTCATAATACCCAATCATAGCTTTGAAATTTTAAGTAGTTAATGATGTATGAAACAAAAAAATTCAGATCCCACAAAGGCAGGTATTTATTTAATAGCCTCTGTAAACTGTCATTCATATTTGGTCTCAGAAACCCCTATTGAGGTAACTGGAGTTTTTGAAACTCAGACAAGCATTCAGAATGACAATGTTTAATTATGAGGTTTAAAAAATTGCTATGCCTTGGGACTGTGTCTGTAATTAAACGTAAATT
The DNA here is from genome assembly GCA_024137785.1 of Ginglymostoma cirratum. Lineage (NCBI taxonomy): Eukaryota > Metazoa > Chordata > Chondrichthyes > Orectolobiformes > Ginglymostomatidae > Ginglymostoma > Ginglymostoma cirratum. Next base: position 46,811,730 of record JAHRHZ010000016.1, on the reverse strand, counting down.
GAAGACAACACACGACCAGATAGACTGGGAATCTTCAAAGTCCCAGAAAAGTGTTGAGAATATTGTGTTGTAAACTATTGTACTTTAAACTCTAATAGGAAAGCCGGAGTCTCAGGTTAGCTATTCAAAATTTCTATTGCAGTACAAGACCTATGTGATACATGGATCACAAGGGGCTAAGGTACCGTCAAAATTGCAAATGCAAAGTTAGAACATAGAACATAGAACAGTACAGCACAGTACAGGCCCTTTGGCCCACAATGTTGTGCCAACCTATTATCCTACTAAGATCAAACTACCCTGCATACCCTACATTATACTATCATCCACATGCCTATCCAAGAGTTGCTTAAATGTCTCTAATATATCTGACTCCACTACCACTGCCAGCAGCACATTCCACGCACCTACCACTCTCTGTGTGAAGAACCTACCTCTGACATCTCCCCTATACCTTCCTCCAATCACCTTAAAATTATGCCCCTTCATAACTGTCATTTCCACCCTGGGAAGAAGTCTCTGGGTATCCATTCTATCTATGCCTCTCATCATCTTGTGCACTAGTTTGCTAGGCTTCAGGAGGGGACATTCAGCGAAAGGAAATGTGTGATTCATCATGCAGGATTGTGGCTGGTAGCTTGCAGTCAGATCAAAACAAAAAAAAAATGATGATTTAAAATGAGGCTGGAAGATTTGCCTAGCCAAAGAAAAAGCGTCCACAGCCCTAAGATTACAATCCACATGCGCTTCCAAATTACGAAGTCCAAGGCTCAAAAAGGAAAAGATCAAAAATAAACCCTTAGGAACTAAGAATCACCTTGCGAAGTAGAGTCACATTGAACTTCAAACATTAACTTTGTTTTCTTCTCCTCAGGTGCCCCCAGACCTGCTGAGTTTTTCCAGCACTTTCAGTACCTGGAGAATTGAATGTCTACTTAAAGAACAGTGTAAATGTATATCTATGAAGTGCATTTTCAGTTGCGCTGAAAGAAAAAAGGGGCATCTTCTGAAGGTGATTTGAATTCCATGTGGCCAAATTGTTCAGCCCATACAGCTTTTGTTATAGTAAAGTCTTCAAACATGAACTATTGTCATCTCATTCTTTCTGCTATTAAATAGAAGTTTTAATTTCTTTTTAAAACTGGTTGTTCTTTATTGAGATCATAACAATAACATTCCCTCGGGGAAACAGCAAGAATGAAATCCATTAAGACTGCGTGAACTTATGCCATTTCATTTTCTAACCTGCAGCAGATGGCATGTCAATCAAAGCCATCCAACAGAGAGCTTTTTTTAAATTATCAGTGACAGCTACAGCCTGATTATTTTTAAAGTTTAAGAAGCAGAGGATTTAAAAACCTTCAAATCATCATAAGATGTACTTGTCTTTCAAGAGCATTTATGTCCACTCCATTGATTTATGACTCCATGCTGAAGGTCAATGGCCTTACAACAGTCAAAATGTTGGCTGTTTTGAGTTCAAACAGACCTGATGAAATCCTGTGCGGATAATTCCTCTCCACATTTGCACTACCATCAAAAAAATCAAGATCCTGCCTGCCATTACTAATGGTCCGCAGAGTCTGGAAGATGTCACACATATACTACTACTACCATCATTCTCTACGTTAAGAAGACAGTGACTAAACTATAAAACTGGCTACAACGTGCTCTGTGACTTCCTGGGATTATGAAAGGCATTATATAAACATAAGTATTTTTCCTCTATGATGGTATTCAGAAAAATTATCACCAAAGCTGTTTACAACAGTAAACAGAAAAGCTTTTCTGCTCATGCTAGTTCCTGCAGGAGAACGACTTAACACCTCGGAGTCTTTCTGTCCCATTGGGCTACTTCCATTGGGAAGTATCAATGTGGGAGACTACCAGCAAGCAATCTAAATGACTGATAAAATTATCTAAATTTTTCAGCTGCCCTCGATATATGGCTCAACCTCCTAATCTCAACTGAGACCATTTGGAAGACTTTCGTTGAAATGTATATCGTGGAATCAGAAACATATGTCAAAGTTTTGGCACTTTTTACAAAAATCTGCAAGAGGACTGAATAATTTATGAACTCATTGACATACCTGCTGTTTCCATGTTCTGTGCTTCGATAAACATGAAATATTGGCTGGGCTTAAATTCTCCCTGTAAAGATAGCCAAAGTATTGTGAGACCACATCACGCTGGTGAACAGGCACTGTTTATATCACTGCCACCAACAGGTTTCAGAAAAGTTCTCCTGCAAAAACAAAATCAAAGCATTATTTGGCCAAAGAAACAATAAAAGAATAATGTGTTAACATTCCAGTCATTCATTTTTCCGATGCTTTGACTTTTATCAAATCTATAAAAGAGAAGTCGTAAGTTATTCAATGCCTGTTAATAGGATCAGCCCTGAACTCTCAGGCGCCTGGGGGAGAAATCAAACCCGTAACAAGGGTTCCTGCTCCATGAGAAGATAATTTTGACCGTGCAATGGATCTCCATTTAGAATCGGCTATGCCATTGCATGACATTGGTTTTGCACTTGTACTCACTGCACCTTTGAAGGGGAACCGAAAAAAACGCATCCAGGTCTCCGTAATGTCGTGCTAATTTAGCCAAATAGGATTAGTCTTGTGAAGGCGATGGGAAAGGGTGAGATGATTCAGTGCACTCGCCTGCCTGACGGTTATCACAGCTTGCCTTACTATTCTTAGATTTAATGGTCTTTTACAATCATTCAAACCAATATTCTTTTCAACCACTGCTGAAATGATTGACTGAATTCATGGCTGAGTGGCAGCTACCACCCAAAGGCTACTTGCAAATTCAGTGACTGTAAGTTCTAAGCAGTCTTGTCTTTTGCTAAGGAGCATAACATTTTACTCAGGAGTGGAATGTTATCACACCAATGAAGAGATGAATCAAACTTGGTGACAGCTATTCATTATCTCTAAACCGAAAAGTTTATACCTTTTCTTGTTCTTTCAGGTCAGGGAGAGAGCAATAGCACTGTTTCTAATAATCTAAGCAAGTCAAAGGCTGTTACACTCAATCAAATACTGTCACTGGATTTCTGGTGTTGTAGGAAGAAAACAGTGATCAGCAAATTAATTTGTCATACACTAATTAACAGTTACGAGGTCACTTACCTTGCCCTGAATCTCAAGGAATTTGAACAAGAAACTAAATTCTGTGACTGCCTCCATCAAAGAGATTTCAGTCAATACCTAGGTGAAATCCCTCTAATTCCAACGTTCCTGATTGGCACATTAGGAATGTGGCATCACAGACCTCTGGCAAAACTGGAATCAATGGGGATCTGGGGGAAAACTCTTCGGTAGTTAGAGTCATACCTGACACGTAGGAATATAGTCGTGGTCGTAGGAGGTCAGTCATCTCAGCTCCAGAACATCTCTACAGGAGTTCTTTAGGATAGTGTCCTTGACCCAACCATCTTCGGCTGCTTCACCAATGACCTTCCCTTCAACATGAGGTCAGAAATGGGTATGTTCGCCAATGATTGCACAATGTTCAGCACCAGTTGTGACTCCTCAGATATTGAAGCAGTCCATGTTCAAACGCAACAAGATCTGGACAATATCCAGGCTTGGGCTGAGAAGTGGCAAGTAACATCCCTGCCACACAAACGCCAGGCAATGACCATCACCAATAAGAGACAATCTAACCACCGCCCCTTGACATTCAATGGTGTTACCATCACTGAATCCCCCACTATCAACATTCTGGGGGTTTTCATTGATCAGAAACTCAACTGTGCTTACCACATAAACACAGTGACTACAAGAACAGGTCAAAGGCTAGTAATACTGCAGCAAGTAACTCACCGTGTGACTCCCCAAAGCCTGTCCACCATCTACAAGGCACAAGTCAGGAGTGTGATGGAATACTCCCCACTTGCCTGGATGAGTGCAGCCCCAACAACACTCAAGAAGCTTGACACCATCCAGGACAAAGCAGCCTGCTTGATTGGCACTACATCCACAAGCATTCACTCCCTCTACCACCGACGCTCAGTAGCAGCAGTGTATACTATCTACAAGATGCCCTGCAGAAACTCACCAAAGATCCTCATACACCATCTTCCAAACCTATGACCAATTCCATCTGCAACGACAAGGGCAGCAGACATATGGGAACACCACCACCTTCAAGTTCACCTCTAAGCCACTCACCATCCTGGCTCGGAATAGTATCACCATTTCTTCACTGTCGCTGGGTCAAAATCCAGGAATTCCCTCCCTAATAGCACTGTGAGTCACTTCACAGCAGGGGGACTGCAGCAGTTCAAGAAGGCAACTCACCATCACTTTCTCAAAGGCAACTAAGAATGGGCAGTAAATAAAAACCTAAAGAACTACAGATGCTGTAAATCAGGTACAAAAACAGAAGCTGCTGGAAAAACTCAGCAGGTCTGGCAGCATCTGTGAAAAAAAGATCAGAGTCAATGTTTCAATCTGGTGACCCTTCCTCAGAACGGGCAATAAATGCTGGCACAGTCAGCAACACCCACATCCCACAAAATGAATAAATAAAAATAAAACCAGAATTTCTGATGAAGGGTCTAGGCCCAAAACGTCAAGCATTCCTGCTCCTATGATGCTGCGTGGCCTGCTGTGTTCATCCAGCTCCACACCTTGTTATCTCGGATTCTCCAGCATCTGCAGTTCCTATTATCTCAGAATTTTAGAACTTGAGGTGCCACTCATTATCATTGAGATTTACTGCTTCATCCACGAGGGTAAGAAATCAAAATTATTCAGCCATTCTGCTGATGCACAGCAATCAGTGTTTTGCTTGTCACTGCAAAGGACAAAGTGAGAGGAGCAATCAAAAGGTGTGAAACTTCAGCAGACTTCTCTCTTTTTTGTTATTTGTGAAAATAAAGCCAGCATTTGCTGATGATAGTGGGAACTGCCGATGCTGGAGAATCTGAGATAAAAAGGTGTAGAGCTGGATGAACACAGCAGGCCAAGTAGCATCAGACGAGCAGGAAGGCTGACGTTTCAGGTCTAGACCCCTTTCTGAAGAAGGGTCTAGACCCGAAACGTCAGCTTTCCTGCTCCTCTTATGCTGCATGGCCTGCTGTATTCATCGAGCTCTACACCTTGTTATCTCAGCATTTGCTGATACGAGGGACAGAACTTCGCATGGAGGAAGAATGTTTTTGCACGCAAATAAAATTGGCACAAGGTCGCGTACAATGTATTCGTTTACAGTTAGAAAATTGAGAAATCAATATGAAGGGTCAAGATTGCTAAGTGGAAGACCCCATTAAGTTTGAAAAAGAGGTGAAATAAACAGGGAAATAATAGCATAGGTAGCACCTAGTTTGGACTCTATTATACACACTGATTGATGTTGTAGGATGAACATATTGTAATCAACCAAATGGGCTGTTTTTTCCATAATTACGTTGGGACCTTGTACAAGCCAGAGGGTTGTAGGAGGAAGAAAAATTAATTAGGACAGTAAGTTTAAAAAATGTACTACAGGAGACATCTCTGAAACGACTGAAATAACTGTGGAGGGAGTCACTGGACCTGAAACGTTAACTCAGATTTCTCTCTACAGATGCTACCAGACCTGCTGAGCTTTTCCAGCAATTTCTGTTTTTATCTCTGAAGTGATGCTGAAAAGGTGTCAGGAAGTGAAAAAATACATTCCTGTATTTGAGAAAAGCAGGTAACAGTGAAGTTCAGAAGAGCATTGAACGTTGCAGTGTTAGTGAAATAAAGAGAACTACAAAAGGTTACAGCATATAACTTGGGAATGTTAACTGACAGTGGGAGGAAACAGGACTTGGCGTGTTTGTTCCTAACTCTACTAACGTGTTAGGTGACCCTAGATGTGGGATGGTCTTTATGGATAATTGATGGAAAATGAAACTATTTATTTCAGACTAATCATTCAAAACTTAGCAGTTTTTAGGTTCTATATGTTTCTTAAAATTTGGCCATGTACATGGATTTCTCTGCTGGTGAAAGAATGCTCTCCAAAATTCCCAAAATGTCCAGGGAAATTCAATGACAGAGGTAAGCAATGGGCAAAGTCACCCCCACACGTAGAATGGATCCTCTCTCAACACTGCTGCTAATATAGGTTCACTATTGATGCCATTGTTGACCTATCGATAGTTGGCTAAGTCTGGACCTCAGAGGGTGCTGTCTATAGAATCTGGGGTGGGGGGAATAGGTTACAGAGGGGCATGACAGAAGTGAAATTCAAGGGGGGAGCGGAAAGGGGCTGTAGAGGGAGTGAAGAAAGAAGCTGTGTGTTTTCCAAGGTGTGGGATAAGAAGGTAGTTGCAGGGTGGAACATGGGGACTTCAGACAAAAGTGTAAACAAGGAGGCTACAAAGGAGGGCTGAGCAGATGTAGGCTGCAAAGAAGGGAGAACAGTCATAAAATTGTCAACAAAGGAATACTCAGCTAACCTGGAGCAGAAATGATTAAATCACTGAGGTAATAGATTCCTTGAAAATGGACGTGGAATCTTTAGCTTAAGGGTGAATATGTTCAAGAGTTACTGTATGAGGAAAAGCGGAGTAGATTCTATTCTAATAGACACTGTGCCAATCGCAAAATTTGAATCTGGGATGGAACTTAGGCATGCAGTAACAAGACTGGTAACTGTTTAAAACGCACCTGCCATATGTGTATGCGATGGAATGCATTACTTGTAACTGCTCCAGTTTGCAGAACATGTGTTTAAGGTGCTTAGGGTGGTGGGGCTTTTTTTTGTGTGTATGGAAGTGTGTGTCAATAATTTTGAGAAAAAGAACTTTTGTGCTAACTTGTGCCTATTGCCCTGTGCCATTTAAGCTCTGTGGTTTCTAGGAAATTAAAACCTTTCTTGCATGTTGTGGCATTCTTTAATGGAGGTTGATAATTGAGGTTACTGATGAAATCCTCTAATTTGTGCGAGTATCAATTCTCTGTATGTCAACACAAATACCAAAGGTACTGTTATTACATGACTATATCACCAAATAAATGAGTTAGTGAGAATGAAAAAGTAACTTCTGAAAAGCAAAAATGTAGGCCAAGAAAATCTCAAAAACAGCCCACAAAATATATTTGTAACCTGGTTGCTGGCAATGTCAGCATCTATTGCCCAATTCTAATCAGTCTTGAGAAGATGGTGGTGAGCTGCCATCTTGTTCCTTTGCAGCCAATGAGATGATGGTTTGACCTACTGGCAGCAAAGAAATAACAACATATTTTCTAGTTAAGATAGTGTGCAACTTAGATGGGAATTTGAATGGAGCATATTCCTGGAAACAAAATGGTACTGGCTCTGCTGAGCAAGCTCAATCTGAACAGAAGGTTTTCAAAATGTGACAAACAGATGGTCAAATTGGCGGCATAAGATGCAGGAGATCAGTACTGCAAACCATGATTTTGGATAATAATATTGCTCCCTGAAATTAATTTGCACTCCATTAGGTTTGATGCAGGAAAACCGACTGTCTCATTTCTGAAGAAGGTGCGAGGCCTGAAACGTCAGCCTTCCTGCTCCTCTGATGCTACTTGGCCTGCTGTGTTCATCCAGCTCTACACCTTGTTATCTCAGATTCTGCAGCATCTGCAGTTCCTACTATCTCTGTCTCAAGAAATTAGTACTTTAAACAGTTTTGCAGTTCGTGGCGCCCCCATGGGCCATTGCCTTTATTGTTGTAGGCGGTAGAAGTCACAGGTTTGGAAGAAGACTTCTCGAGTTATGGCAGTGTATCTTGTGGATGGTATGCACTGCAGCCACTGTGCATTGGTGGTGGATTGAATGAATGGTTAAATTAATGGGGTATCAATCGAGGGATTGCTTTGTCCAGAACGCTTTCGTGCTTCTTGAATATTGTTGGACTTGCACTTATTCAGGCAAGTGGCAGGAATTCCATCACACTCCTGTATTTTGCCTTGCCATCCAGTTAGGTTTCTGGCCAATGGTGGGTTCACCAGCAAGTACTCTATGTGACATTTGGAATGAAGATAGAAAAGGAACAGAGAATAGATGAAGTGGTTGATGTTATCACCAAATTACCATGTGTTTCTGGGAATCCAAATCAGCATTGGTGTAAAGCCTAAAAGAAGATGAGGAAGTGGATGGCTGCAGTAAAATAATGTACTGTACAGTCAACTTGCATTGAGTCAAGATACCACATTGAATTAGAATCCTGAAAGGGAAAGCTTACAAACTCCATTGTTTCTTGGAGGAATTCCCTGATTTAGCTCATTGCTAACACTAATTAGAACCTTTTCTCCCTTTTCTATCAGTACAAGCAGTTTTGCCATAACATGTATTTCATTAACGCGAATTGGCTGTAACGCGACTGATGAACAGTGGACGCTGTTTGGATAACTTGAGCTTTCTGCTGCACAGACATAGCGATTTCCCTATAACGCGATTTTCTACAGCATGTGGTCACACAAGAACACAACTATCACTTTATAGCAGAACTACCTGTATGAGAGACTATAGATAATGGGTTGAAGTTTGGTTAAGATAACATGTCAGGATTGGTGTATTATCAATCGAAGAACAATGCAAATTACAATCACAGATTTGAGAGACAAAACATCTAAATGCCAAAGATTTTAATTTTCACTATTGTAACAATAGTTCAATGTCAATGCTTCTTCATAAAATCTACAATTCATATCTGAAAGGTATCCTATTTTCCCCAAATTTTAAAAATGTTTATTATTCCAAGTTCTTATAGGACAAACACCGACACGTTCTAACCTGTGATACAAGCTATCTTCCTCCAACTTATGTCCATTTAAGCTGAGTTTGGTGTCTTGTTTGGTAATTTACGGTCTTGAAAAGGTATGAAATATAATGCCTTTTAAACATATTTTTCAACAACCAAACCTGCATTTTTCAACAGCTAAATCCAATAAAAATGTAAATTCTCATTTTCAACCATCATTGAATAATTATTTTATAGCTGTAATTAATTCCTTACCATGTAGATTGACCCCGTTAAGCTCTGCCATGCTGTGGTCCTGTCCATTCAAGCCTTTTTTCTGATTCATCCATCAATTTTCCCTGTTCTTCTTTATTTCAAGAATCATTTGTTTCCAGCCAATCTGCAAGTACATTGAGCACAGTCCATTTAAACTGTTCAACAGCTACACAACTGTAACTGCAGTCAAAATAAAGCTCATCCCCAATTTACTATGTCGAACAAAACAAGTTTATCTATTGTCTTCAACGAACACACATTTTACTATTAGTTTGCTTGATACAATAGTCTCCAGGATTACAGGGGGTGTTTTTGTGAGCGATGTTTTTACATATACATGGAGGGTAGTGGGGGGCACAAGGTTAATGTGCCCATTGTTCTACAAAACAATGCTGGTGTAATTACTATCATTCCATCTCTAGCAGATATGAACCAATTCAGAATGCACAGATCTCTGAAATGAATGGAATTATTGAAATCATTGCTGCAGCCGTTTGGAAGATATCATTGTGTCACAGGCAGCTCAATCACTGTAATCACAGAACGGATGTTTTTTCTAAAAATGATTAGTATTTTTCAGTTTGCCTGATTTCACATTCTTCTGAAAGCAAGAGTTTTACCTGATAATGCATTCAATTCATCATCATGAAGACCTTTAGCCCGCTTCTCCTTTATCTATCTACATGTAGAAATACAATCAGGGTAATCTACAGAATTTGTAAATTTGCTGAGATTTTTACAACTGATGTTTCAGCACAGATTGCCAGAGACCAGTAGGTACCACCATACTTTGACCAAGTAGCTACTGTTCACAACTGGTCGTAAATGTCTGTGTATTGTACGTGAGGCATTTCAGCTCAAATCGTTCAGAGGCCACACTCAAGAGTTTTAGAATGAAAGGAAAAGAAAGACTTGCATGCACATAGCACCTTTTGTGACCTCAAAATGAACCAATGCTTTACAAAATAGCTTTTGTTTAAAGGAGTAGTCATGATTGGAGCATAGGAAATGTAACAGCCAATAGGTACATAACAATGCAATTACTACCATAGAATGTAGAACTCTACAGCATTGGAACGGGCCCTGCAGCCCACAATATTGTGCTGCAAATGACACCAAATGAAACTAGTCCCTTCTGCCTGCCCTTGGTCCATATCCTTCCATTCCCTGCATATTCATGTGCTTAAGTTCTTTAAACGCCCCTGTTGTATCTGCCTCTGCCATGACCCCTGGCTCCATGTTCCAGACTCCTACCATGCTCTGGATAAACTTGCCTCTCACATTTCCTTCGAACTTTCCCCTTACCTTAAATGCATGCCCCCTATTATTAGACATTTCAACTCTGGGAAAAGATCCTGACCATCAACCCTATCTATCTCATAATTTTATGGACTTCTTTCAAGTCTCCCCTCAGCCTCTGCTGCTCCAGAGAAAACAACCTGAGTTTTTCTAGGCTCTCCTTATAGCTCATACCCTCTAATCCAGTCAGCATCCTGTTAAACCTCTTCTGTACCGTTTCCAAAGCTTCCACTTCCTTCCTGTAATGTGGTAACCAGAACTGAATGCAATACTCTAACCAAAGACTCATAAAGCTGCAACATGACATCCTGACTCTTGTACTCAATTCCCTGACCAGTAAAGGCAAGCATGCCATATGCCTTCTTTACCACCCTATCTAGTTATTTGGATTAAACTCCATCTGCTGTTTTTCTGCTCATATCTGTAACTGATCTATATCGATCTTCTACACTATCCACAACTCCACTGATCTGCAAACTTATTAACCCATCCATCAACATTTTCATCCAAGTCATTTACATATATCACAAACAGCAGAGGTCCCAGTAATGCCCTCTGCAGAACACAGCTAGTCACTGACCTCCAGCCTGTAAAACATCCTTCCACCACTACCCCTCTGCCTTCTACAGGTAAAAGTAATTTTGACTCAGGGATAAATACTATCAAATGTAACGAGGATAACCTCCTGATCTTCACTGACACAATCTTTAATGGTTCACCTGAGGGAACAAGTAGGGCCTTGGTTTAATTTCTGAATTGAAAAATGGCACGTCTGATGATGCTGCACTATTAATGGACTTAAGTGTCAGCCAACATTCTTGTGCTCAAGTCTCGGGTGTGGGACTTGAACCTATGTCTTACTCACTCAGAGGAGAAATTCTGTTCATAGAATCATATAGTCTTTACAGTGTGGAAGCAGGCCATTCAGCCCATCAAGCCCACCCAAACCTCCTGAAAAGCATCCCATCCAGACCCACCGCCACATATCCCCCACCCCCCATCCCTATATTTCCCATGGCTAATTCACCTAGCCTACATGACCCTGGACAATATGGGCAATATGGCATGGCCAATCTACCTAACCTGCACCTTTTTGGACTGTGGGAGGAATCCTATGCATACACAGGGAGAATGTGCAAACTCCATACTGACAGTTGCCCGAGGGTGGAATCGAACCCAGAGCTCTGGTACTGTGAGGCAGCAATACTAACCACTAAGCCATCACAGTTTACACAGAAACTTTATAGAATTAAAAGCATGAACCCAGGTTGAAAATCAACTTCCTCAAGCTCTGGGTTTGATTCCACCCTCGGGCAACTGTCATGCTACATGTTATCTATCTGTTTACACATTGGAGCTTGAAAGAAGCCAAAACACTGTTCTCAGCAGTGCAGTTAAAGCAATTGCGCTAAGTAAAAGGTTAAGTTTCACCTGAAATCTGACCACCTGCTTTAGTGACTAAACTTTGCATTCACAATATTCTTCCTAGATGTAGTTTAAATAGACTTGTTTCAAATTCCAATTATCAGTCTTACTGTTAGTTACATGCTTTGCTCTCTCAGATATAGGCTGATAGAGACCTGGGGGTAAATTCCGCCCTGATCCTCCTCACATTACATGGTACCACACATCCTTTGTATGCAATGTGGGATTAGATGCACATCTGCCCACTAGCAAAAACAATGTAAGACACTGACATAACCAGTTTTGTCCAGCACCTGCCAGGTTACATTAATGCACCAATGCTTCGTCCCAGCAACTAAATATACTGTTTATGAAATTTAGCCTTTTCTTTCTTTGTATGGGTATGATCCCTCTTTTGTCTGATGGTTAAGTCAGCTAGAATTCTCTTCCTGCATCACAGATTATCCATGGCCAAGCTACCCAATGCAAGGCCAAATCTTATTGATTTTCAGCTTGGTTTTGGGTACAAGGAGATTTGATTTTAAATCCCTGTGGAAATCCATTGAACAGGTGCTAAATGTCTCTAAAACTGGGAAATGACAGTTGGTGTGGGACAGAAATCTGCCACACAGCTTTCAAAAATAGTGCACTCAATATGTTGTCAACTAAGAAAATTCCAAGGCTGTCTTTCAGAAAGGATGATTAGGTCCACATTAGAAGTCTGTGTGTCTTGGAGAACTTTAAGGAGATTTGGAGGTGATGCTCTTCCTGTAACAATGCTGCTCTTACCCTTAATGATGGTTGAGACCAATGAAGTGGGTACTAGCTCGCAAAGTGAGTATGTCAAGTGGCTTACAGCATCTTCGTGATACATCAACACTGTATGCTGGTGATGGAGAAGGTAGAGAAAGTCCAGTGGGAGGGCTTGGAGAATCATTACAACACAGGAGGAGGCCATTCAGCCTGTCACGTCCATTCCAGTAACTTTTGAAGTTCTACATTGCCACATCAGCGCCAGCTCTCTGAAGGTGTATTTTACCTTGTGCCTTCTCACTGCATATTTCTCCCCAATTGAAGCACCGCTCCCTGCCACCCCGCCCCCCACCCCGCCCCAACTCTGCGGCACAGCAGTCCAAATCCTAAACACTCTCTGTGTAAAAATGTTTCTCACATCTTCTTTCCAATTATCCTAAATTTAGGAACATAGGAACAGGAATAGGCCATTCAGCCCCTTGAACCAGTTCTACTATTCAATGAGATCATGGCTGACCAGGGGCTTAAGTCCATATATCTGCCTTTGGCCCATATCCCTTAATACTTTTACTTAACAAAGAATAATCTATCTCAGATTTAAAATTAATAACTGATCCTCTAACCACCGTTTTTGTGGAAGGCAGTTCCAAACCTCTATCACCCTTTGTGTGTAGAAGTGCTTCCTAACATCTCTCCTGAATGATCTGGCCCTGGTTCTCAGACTATACCCCTAGTTTGAGAATCCCTAACCAGTGAAAATAGTTTATATTTATCTACCCTGTCTTTTCCTATTAATATCTTGAAGATTTCAATCAGATCACCCCTTCAACTCCTAAATTCTACAGAAAAGAGACCTAATTTATATAATCTCTCCTTATAACTTAGACCCTGAAGTCCAGGTTTCATTCTTGAAAACCTACATTGTACTATCTCCAAGGCAAATATATCCTTTCTAAGGTATGGTATCCTGATCTGCCCACAGTACTCCAAGTTAGTTTGGACCAAGGTTTTGCATAACTTCGAATCCTTATATTTCAGTCCTCTAGATATAAAGGGCCAGCATTCCATTCACCTTTTTGATTAATTTCTGCACCTGTGTGTGAAATTTTAAAGATCTATGCACCTGAACCCCCCAAGTCTCTTTGGACATCCACCGCAAATAACTTCATACCATCTAGAAATTACCCTGATCTATCTTTTCTCAGTCTAAAATGGATAACCTCCACTTGCTTACATTGAACTCCATCTGCCAATCCAGAGGACCCACTCCAGTATCCAGGGATCTCTGAAAGATTATAGTTCTACAATGAGCTTCCCAACTTCCTTTAACACCTTTCGATGGTAACTGCCGGTTGCCAGGAATTTGTTACTTTTTAATTCCATTAATTTCCTCATTATCATGTTTTACTTGCATGAATTTTATTAGTCTCTGTACCTGATCCACTAACAATTTCTTCAGAACCTCTGGCAAGCTATCCTCCTTTCTTACGGTAAATACTCTGTGCCTTTTGTTCCTGACCCTTCCAATAACACAAAGGGCAGAATTTCTGACCAGGGCTGGAAATCCTATTTCCAATCCTGAACAGACAATTAAAAAAAAATAGACATTTCCCTTTAGAGGAGTTCTCTCTGCAATCTGTCTGACTAGGAACCTTCCCAACTAGCGTGGTAGCACACTGGTTAGCACTGCTGCCTCACAGCACCAGGGACCCAGGCTCAGTTCCAGCCTAACGTGAGTGTTTGTGTGCAGTTTGCACATTCTCCCCATGTCTGTGTGGGTTTCCTCCAGCTTCCTTTCACAGTCCACAGACGTGCAGGTTAGGTGGATTGGTCATGCTAAATTGCCCATGGTGTAGACTAGGCGGCCTGGCCATGGGAAATGGAAAGTTACAGGGCTAGGATAGGGTAGCATGGGGAAGTGGGGGGGGCAGGTTTGGGTGGGATACTTTTCAGGGGGTTGGCAGGGACACAGTGGTCCAAATAGCCTGTTTCCACACTGTAAGAAGTCAATGTATTGGCATGCACGGAACCTCCGAGCGGCTGCATGGCCGCTAGCTTTGAGGGAGATGGTGGTTTCAGGTAGATGGGGATGTAGATGGTCAGGTAGGCTGCCACATGGTGGCAGGTAAGTGGCTGAATGCTTATGGTATGCTGATAGGTGGGGTTCTTGGTTCAGACCAGTTTGGAGATTAGCTTGACAGGGAGTCAGAGGGGGTCAAATCAGAGGACAGTGAGTAGCGTTGGCGGTCAGGGGTCTTGAGAGGCAATAATTAAGGAGAGTGAGTTGAAACCCTCCGAAGTCTCCAACTCTAATTCACAGCTGAGGCCTTTCTTGTTGGATTTCATACTCTGCATAAGTGCGTGTTGGAAGTTTCAACATCTTGGGCAATTCCCTAAAACACTTAGCTATGTTGGGACTTCAACAAGGCCCCAATACACAACTCTTGTCTACACTGCTGCAGTGACCATCTTCCCATTAGAAGATCTGGGCTAAACACTTTTTTCTCTATCTGCACTCTCCAGAACCTTCACAATTTTAAATATTTCTATCAAATCTCCTCTTGACCTTTACTTCCTCAAGTTTAACTGTCCTGACTTCTCCAATCTATGTAAATAAGTGAACTTAATTCTTCACAGAATGATTCTTGTGAATCTTTCCTGCCTCCTGTCCCATGACTTCATATCTTTCCCAAAGTGCAGTGCATAGAACTGGGCAAAACACTCCAGTGAGGCTGAACTAATGCTTTATGTGCGTTTAACATAAATACCTTTCCTCGTACACCCGACCCTTATTAATGAAGCCTAAATTGCTGTATGCTTTATTAGCTTCTCTTTTAAGCTGTCCCACCACCTTCAAAGATTTATGCACATGTGATCCTGCAACCCCTTTAGAGCTGTTTCATGCTGTCTCTGTGTCCTTCCCACCAAAATTTATCACTTCATAGAACTCTGCATTGAATTTCATCATCTGCCACTTCATCCATTCCAGTAACTTTTGAAGTTCTAAATTGTCCGTCTCATAGTACACAATGTTCCAAGTTTCATATCTGTCTCAGATTTTGAAGTTGAGCCTTGTACCATGGGGAAGCAATCTGCATTGGATGGTGTCATGCCTCTTTTGTTTTGTTTTGGCATTACAAAATACAAGCCTGCCAGTTCGCGTTGCTTCAATTACAAAGATTTTGCTTTTCCAATTCTTCCAATCTGCAACCAACATTGGGAAATATGTGGTCATCTTGAAACACTCATGATCACTAGTCTGCTCATCTCATGGCATTAAGTGACTCTGAAACTTTTCACATGCAAAATGGAATAACCCACCTTTAACCTCTGTTTCCAAATCAACCTCAAAGAAACGTGGATGATGGAGAGAAGCTCATTTGGCATCAGTCTCCCAAAATCCTGAGAGAAAATAACACGCTGCACTTCTTGCTTTATGATGCATATTTGGCAAAATGCAGTGACTTTCAAAACCAACTGCTAAGTATAATATCTGCTTTAAATGCTCATCTTTAATAACTTCAGAAAAAGCAAAAGAGTGACAGTTTGCCCCTCCCATTGCTTAAACTGTGAAGGGTATGTGTGGGTGTACAATGGCATAGAACTCAAGATAAGCTACTTGACAGAAAGATTGGTAGGGCTCATGCATCAGTCCAACAGCCTAATCCTTCAATTCGATGCTAATGTAAATTCACAAGCATATTACCATGACTTAATTGCAGTACATGAGAAATATTGAAGATATAAAGCACATACTGTTCAAGGGCCATGATGTTGAATAGTTTTATCATACTGTAGTGCTACGTGAGTATCTTAGCATTAGGATGACACAAATGAGGTGCTCTAATCATTATATGAACCTATTATAAAGTCAAGAGGTTACTGCAATTTAAAACATCTAATTATTTTCATACAGATACAGAAAATGCTGGAAACATGAGCAATTTGATTAGCAACTGAACAAAAAAAAAAGTAGGTTAGCGATACTGGTAGGAATTGTATTGGAATCAGGAGCATACTTGCGTGTCCCAGCCAAAATATTAAGCCAGGCATTTCATTTGGGTACTGACTGACCAACTGTCCTGTTTTAGTGTGTTTTTTTTAATTTCATGTTTCCTATTGTTGCCAAGCAGGCAGCTTGACAGGTAGCCTACTCAGTCACATAAACATGTGATCCTTCCGCTATCTGAGCACTGTGGCTGCATCTATAGGATGCACTGCAACAAATCACAAAGATTCCTTTGGCATGTCTCCCAAACCTGCAGCCTGATGGACAAGGATAGCAGATGCATGGTAACATCATCAGCTCTCCAAGTGACAAATCAGGCTAGCCTGTCATTCACCGTTGCTGGGTCAAAACCCCTCCTACTGGCATTGTGGATGAAACTTCATGACCTGGACTATAGTGCTTCAAGAAGGGCAAAGGTTGCCAGGTCTTGAGAATGAGTTTTTAAAATATAGAATTGCAAACCTGAAATCTTTATGACAAATTGTCCAAGGCCAATTGCCATCAGTGGGGTGGCAGATCCAATCTGCACAAATTGAAATTATTGTCTGTGATCTTTAGATATCACCTGCTGATTTTGAGAGTCCACAGACTTGTAGAGGCTCTCGAATTTTACCTTACGTGTAAAAGAATATCATGGAACTTTATGTTGTTAATTAGGTCTGGAGTTGTAGAAGTCCAAATGGCTGAGTGACTTTGCACAGTAAGTAGCAGAGTTGTCCAACGTTAGGCTACGCCAATTCAGCACTTTCTTATTTTAACAGGTTAATGAAATGTTGGGCTTTATCTTGTTGATATACATGTATGCATATACAGTACGATATGTTTACCAGGTTGAATGAAAATGAAAGAAATTATGCTGCAATTGTAACAAGTTCTGGTTAGAACAGACCTGGGTTATTGTGTTTTTTCTGAGTGCTGTTGTCAGGAAGAATAGATATTTTACAATCAACCTGTGTCATATGTGTTATGGCAAATCTATGGATCAAGTGGGACTTGAATCTGGGACTTCTGGCTCAGAGGAAGGGGCATCAACTTTGTGCTACGAAAGCTCCCTCCCAGCTCAGGACAGATATACTGGTCTTGAAAAGATTGCTAAGGCAGATTCACTAGAATAATATTTGGGTTAAAAGGGTTAAATTATGTGAACAGATTGTATATGCTAGTCTTGTATTCCCTTGAGCTTACTTAGTTCACAGTTTAATCTTCTAAAGTGTTTAAGATAATTAAAGGAGTTGATGGGGCAGAAATATAGACATCATTTCCTCTTGTGGAGGTGTCAGAACAAGGAGACATAATCTTAAATTAAGAGCTAGGCGATTTAGGAGTGAAGTCAGGAAATACCTCTTCACAAAGTATATTGCAAATCTTGAACTCTCTCCCCAAGAAAACTGAAACAGGATCTGCAGGCAGGGATAGTCAATTGAAATTTCAAAAACTGGATTTAGCAGGTTTTTGTTAGGTTAAAGTACTAGGTCATCGAGAACTAAGACGTGTAGAATGTAGGTCAGCCATGATTGAACTGAACAGCTGAAGAGAAGCTGGAATGGTCGATCTCTGTACCTTTGCTACTCTTTCTGTTGTAATGATCTCTTTGTGGTCCCCTCCTCTTTCTCATCCACAAGGGACTTAGAGACATCATCTGAAAACAAGCATCAGTTTTCACAAGTACACTTGATGGCATGACCCTCTACACGACCCTCACCTCTCTCAACTCCTCCTCTGTTCCTAAATCATCAGACTGCTTATCCAACTCCAAAACAGGATGAGCATAAACTTCCCTCAACCTAGATAATGTGAAGGCTGAAGCCATTGTTTTTGGTCCCTCCTCAGAACACAGTTCCTAGCTACAGACTCCATCACTCTCCCTGGCAAAAGTCTGTGATTAAACCAATCTGTTCTTTGCATTACATTTAACCCCGAGGCGAGCTTTCAATCAAATATTCACACCAACGCCAAGACCACCTATTCCCACCTCCATTTGATCAAACAACTTTGCCTCTGTTTCATTTCATCTGTTTCTAAAACCCTCTTTCATACATCCCCTACCTCTAGTTTCAAATATTCCAATGTACTCCTGAATGGTCTCCCACATTCTAGCCTCTGTAAACCTGAAATCATCTAAACTCTATTGCCTTCTTTAACTCGCACTGATCCCATTCACCTAACCCACTGTGCTCACTGATCTACACTGACTGACTAGCAGGTAAAGTCTTGATTTTAAATTTCATTTACAAGTTTTCAAATCCCTCCATGACCTCGCCCTTTCTGATCTCAGTAAGGTCCTTCAGCCTCACAATCCTCTGAGATAACTGCACTCCTCTAAGTCTGTCTCTCATGCGTCATCTGTTTTAGTTACTTCACTATTGCAATGCCTAGAGTTCCCTTGGCCCCAAATTCTGGAATTCCCTCCACCTCTGCCCTTCTACCTTGCTTTCCCAAAACCTCCTTAAAGCCCACCTCTCATCTCATTTTATGAGGCTCAGCATGTTATTTTGTTTTACAATGCTCCTAAGAAACATGTTTGAATGTTTCAGTACATTAAAGGTGCTATATAAGTTGCCCACAATATAGGCGATGCAATTTCATGTGAAATATTCTATATCTGATTACAAAAACAAAATAGTTAGAAAACAGTGAAAAATCAACACAACACAGTGGCATTATCTCAAATGACAGTTGGTTTATTAGGCACAATTCTATGGAAGATGTCAGCACTGATCTTCAGGAAGAACAACCGAGAATCCAACAAACATTATCTCAAAAAAGCAAAGGATTCTGATATCTCATACAGATACAAACTTCAGCGGTGATGTAATGGTTAATTCACTGACAATCTTTTCAGTTTCTGTGAGTGCTGGAGATGCAATTACACAGTACAGTACAAATACAAGGTCTAAATTATTGTATTTCATGAAAGTGGCCCCGAACAGCAGCACATAGAATAGCAATGCATGAAATTCAGGACCAAGACGACGACAAGCCCATACTATGCTTTATTAAATTGTACTCTTCCATATAGACTTTAAATTATTTTATTGTGCACAGTATTACAGATACGTAATCTACTGAATACTTGAATTTTATTGTTGGACTCTCTGAAATACATGTCATTCTTTCTTGCAGTCTGATATGTGGGTGTAGATTGCATGAATGATCTCACAGTTGGAGCAGGGCATTTAAAATCAATCCACCTCAGTGAAAGACTAAGGATTGTCATGCCACATACTGCCAAAGTTGACAAAGAGCAGAGGAGAAGATGAGATAAATAAAGATGTAATAGCAAGCCAGGTTTAATGACATTCTGAGGAGCCTCTCACCATTAGTCAGTGACACAGTATTACTTGATGTTTAACCAGAATTTAAAGTCCATTATCAAAAACTCAAATTAATCTGATTTCTTTTACTACATTCTCATTGGGAGTTTTATCAAGTGAAAGGTGCATATGCAATTGCTATTGTGACTAGGCTATTATGGAAAATGAAGCAGATAGGGAGAACGAGTGCGGGATTCAAAGGTCAAGCAATCACCCACAAACATTGGAACTAACATGCCAGACTGAGCTGTATCTGTCAGCGCAGCTAGGTTTTAGTTCCTAAATTCTTTGACTTTATGCCTATATCATATTATCTTTAATATTATTACTATTTGTCTTTATTAGT
This sequence comes from Ginglymostoma cirratum, assembly GCA_024137785.1. NCBI lineage: Eukaryota > Metazoa > Chordata > Chondrichthyes > Orectolobiformes > Ginglymostomatidae > Ginglymostoma > Ginglymostoma cirratum. The sequence continues at coordinate 46,791,628 of JAHRHZ010000016.1, read as the reverse complement.
AAAGGCATAGATTTTAAAAGCAGGATTTGCTTGGCCTGCTGTGTTCATCCAGCTCTACACCTTGTTATCTCCACGATTATGCTGGAACTGATAAATTGTCTGTGAAGCTGTAGTTATATGTACTGTGTGCAGTTCTGGAACCCACATTATAGGCGGAATGTGACTGCACTGTGGAAGGTGCAGAAGAAATTTAGTAGGAGGTTGCTTGGGCTGGAGAGTTTTGCTTATGAAGAGAGATTGGATAGATTGGGGTTGTTTGGCTTGGAGCAGAGTAGGGAAATAATTGAGATGTACAGAATTATAAGAAGCAGAGATAAGGTGGATTGGAAGGAAATTTTCACCATGATAGAGGAATCGATCACCAGGGGCATAGATTCAGAGCAGGGGCAGGACATTCAGAGGGGATGTGCTGAAAGATATTGTCACCCAGAGGGTGTTGAAAATCTGGAACTCACTGCCTGTAAGGTTGGTAGAGGCAAATACCCTCATAATATTTAATAAGTATTTAGATATCCACTTGTGACGCCCAAGGTATACCATGGTCCAAGTAGCGAAAATGAGATTAGAATAGTTAGGTGCTTGTTTTCTAACTGGCATAGACTTCATGGGGTAAAGGACCTTTTTCTGATCTGCAGACCTGCCTATGACTCTATGTTGAAAATAATGAATCTCCTCTCCCTAACTACAATTGAATAGCGAAGGAATCATTATTGAATTGTTAATTTTGGAGGAATATCTTGATCTGGTGCTTTAAGAAGCCAGAAAATAACAGCAGAAATGAATAGGTAATTCTCACATTAGCAGATTATGACTAGTTGGGTACCACAAGGATCAGCACTTGGACTGCAGCTGTTCACCATATATTTCAAAGATTTGGAGGTGGACACCAAATGGAACATTTCCAAATGTGCAGGTAATATAAAACTAAGTGGGAATCATATTGTGAGGAAAATGCAAAGCAGTTTCAGGAGGATTTGGACAGACTTAGTGACTTGGCAGGAACATGGCAGGTAGAATATAATGTGGAAAAATGTGAGGTTGCCCACTTTAGCAGGAGAAACATACGTGCATAATATTTCTTAGATGATAAGAGGTTAGAAAGCGTACCCAGTGTCCTTATCCAGAGATGCTAGTACATACCGCTGGATCAGGTGGGATGAACCCATGCCTCTCACTTCAGGAGAACAGACACTACCACTGCTCCTCAAGACTCTGGTGCCCTTGTCAAAAGCTCACTGAAGGCTAACATGCAGGTGCAGCAAGTTATTACATTGGCTAATAGGTTGTTAGCCTTTCTTGCAAGAAGATTTCAGTACAAGGGTTGTGAAGTCTTACGTAAATTGTATAGCAGCTGAGTTAGACCGTACCTAGAGTACTGTAGAAGTTTTGATCTCCTTATCTCAGGAAAAATATCATTGACATAAAGGGAGTGCAACAAAGATTCACCAGACTCGAATCTGAGATGGTGGGCCTGTCCTATAAGCAAGACTGGGCCTGCAGTCTCTGGAGTTTCCAAGAATGAGAGGTCATCTCATTGACACTTACAAAATACTTAAAAGGGATGGACAGCATAGATGCAGGTAAGATGTTTCCAGTGGTTGGAAGTCTGGAATTAGTGGCAGGGGTTGGGGGGGGGGAGGCGCACAGTTTAAAAAGAAGTGGGATTTCACTTAAGTCTGAAGTGAAGGTCACTTTTGTGTTACTCAGGGAATGTGAATCTTTGGAATTCTCCACCACAGAAGGATATGGAATTATACGTTTAAGGTAGATACTGATTGATTTCTGACTACCAATAGTATACAGGGCTGTAAGGATGGGCTGGGTAAAAGGCATTCAAGTGTTTGATCAGCCAAGATCATGCTGAATGGCAGGACAGGCTTGATGCATTGAATACAGTAATATTTTTAAAATATTACACAGTATAATGTTTAAACAGAAATTAGTGCTCTTTAATGAAAACTCCAAACTAATGTTTGCTTTTACCACATTGTCATTCTGCTTTCTTCTATAGTAGATTCCTTTTTTAGAAACTAGTAAAATAACAGAGAACACAGGAAATATCCAACATGTCATACAGAATAGAATGATAGAATGGGCAGTTGAAATAATGAAAACTGTTTGAAAATATTGTTAAAGAGGAGTCTGCCTTCCTAAAAGCCTTTGACGATTTGAGGAAATTGTTTGAAGCATCATTTTCGAAACAGACATTCTGCCTGCATTTCAACATAATGTGCATGGCAGGACACACAATAGGTTCTGCAAATACTCTACCACTTGACAACAGTGAATCACTGATGTTTGTCACATCACTGGGACATACTGAAGGAAAACAGACAAGAGCAAATGGTAGTAAACCATAAAATAAGGGCAGCAAAATTCTGTACGAGCTGATGGGACGCAAGGTGAAAGGCTAGCCATGTGCACGGAGGGAAAGTCCCACCTGAAGGTGACAAGGCCATGGATGACAATAATGGTTGCAAATGTGCTGAGACAGAAAACGATCAAGGAGGCAGAGTAGGATTGATGAAACTTGAAAATTGGTTAGTTTAGCTTTGAAGAGACAAGTAGGCTGTTATTTATATTGAAAAAATAACTAGCTTATTACACATAAAGGAACTGGATAGAGCTTTACTTGGGTATCTCTAGCTCTGCTGAAGCCATGATCAAACACCATTCCAGTCTTTCAGTCATATATTGCCTCATGTTATGTGGGAGGTGCCAGTCACATCACCTCATGCTTAACCTTTACAACTAACGGCACAATGAAGACGTTGGGAATCGGTTAGCTTAGTTGGCTGTATAGCTGGTTTGCAAATGCAGTGTGATGCCAATAGCGTGGGTTCAATTCTCATATGGCAGAGGTTACCATGAGGGATTCTTCTTCTTAATCTCTCCCCTTCCCTGAGGGTGTGATAACCCTCAAGTTAAAACACCACCAATTGTCTCTCCTGGATGAGGGAACCACCCTATGGTCCATTTAGACTGCAATGACTTTACCTGTTCACAAAGAAGAAATTGCACAGTTTGCAGCACTATCCAAAGATATTGGCTTTGATCTTCCCTGGGCTTTAACTCTACAAAATTGTGGGTCTTTTCAGGTACAGATGTTGGACAAGCAGTACATCAGCATAAAGTCTGAGAAGGGGTGGAGAAAAATGAACAAGAACAGAAGTTGCTGGAAAAGCTCAGCAGGTCTGGCAGTATCTGTGGAGAAAAATATCAGAGTTAAAAGTTTCGGGTCCAGTGAACCTTCGTCAGGGTTGGACTACTATCATAGTGAATGTGGGGCCATCAATTAGCAACATGTAGATGAGGGTGATAGACAATGAAAGGTGCTTGAACGCTAGCAATAACAGGGCACAGCGAAAAGGAAACAAATTGCTGCGGACATTATGACTCCAATTGGATTACCAAAAATGACTCCTCTTCTGGCAAGATGATGGCAGAATAGGACGCTCCACCCGGAGGTCTTCAGCTCTGCCTATTTCTTTTTTCCTTTCCTTTTTTTTCTCTCTTCATAGTAATCTTGGAGCAGCATTCGGGGAGCATGTCCCAGAGCAGTGCGAGGGAAATGAGCCCTGGTGCAGTGCGAGGGGAAGCGAGCCCTGGTGCAGTGC
>JAHRHZ010000016.1:46774746-46788001 GCA_024137785.1 Ginglymostoma cirratum | reverse complement strand
GGAAGCGAGCCCTGGTGCAGTGCGAGGGGAAGCGAGCCCTGGTGCAGTGCGAGGGGAATGAGCCCTGGTGCAGTGTGAGGGGAAACGAGTCCCGGAACAGCACGAGGGGAAAGAAGCCACGGATATCTGCGAGAGGAAAAGCAAGTCCTGGAGCAGCGCAACATATCTTGGAGCATCCGAGTGCTGGTGAGGGGTGGTCTGGAAGGTTGGAGAGGAATGGGACAGTTGTTGGACTGGAGCCTGGCGCGGGCAGTCAAACTTATTTTTTAGACACTGTAAGTAATGCTACTACTTTTCCTTTCGTTCCTCTTTTGTATCCAAGAATTGTGTACTTGTACCTAAGATGGCGCTATTAAAGGCAGCCATTGTAAAAACTTTTCACTGTATTCCTGTACATCTGTGACAATAAAGGATTTTCTATTCTATTCTAAAATGAATCAAAGTGGGAGAGATCTAATGAACTGGACAGGGCAGGATAGTGTGGTCAAGCTTGCCAAAGTCTGCAGAGAAGTTTAATGTTATCCCTTAAATGCTTTTCTTTTCACCAATTTATAATCTAACTCCTTGCTGTACTTTAAAGTAATACTCTAGTTTACCTATTCCATTTAATTTTTAACATAACTAGATGAGGTTTCCAATTTTAATTCTCTCAACGTTCCCCAGAATTTATTTCCTCTACACTTTTATTATATTTGGTTTTTGTTCAATGTTCTATGCACACAAAAATCAGAACAAATATAACGTGTCCAATTCCCATCTCGTCAGTTTACACACAAACATCAAAGTGATGAACATGGTCATCAACAGCGTTATCAAGCAGCATTTGCTTAGAAACTGCTTACTGACACTCAGTCTGAGGATCACTAGGGCCACTCAGCTCCTAACCTCATTACAGCCTTGGTTCAAACATGGACGAAATGGTCCAAAAGTGTTGAATTCCAGAGGTGAGATTAGAGGGACTGTGCTTGACAATTGGGCAGCATTTAACCAAGTGTGACATCAAGGAGCCTTATCAAAACTGGAATCAATGGGAATCAAGGTGAAATTCACTGCTGGTTTGAGTCACATAGGAAGGTTCTCGTGGTTGTTAGAATCAATCATCTCAACTCCAGGACATCACTGCAGGAATTCCTCAGGGTACTGTCCTAGGCACAACCATCTTCAATGCTTCATTTATGACCTTCCCTCCATCATAAGTTCAGATGTGGGGATGTTCACCGATAAAGGCACAATGTTCAACACTATTCATGATTCCTCGGAAACTGAAGCAAGACCTGGACAATATCCAGGTTTGGGATCGACAAACGGCAAGTAACATTCATGCCACATAAGTGCCAGGCAATGTCCATCATATGAACATAGAAACAGGAGTAGGCCATTCAGACCCTCAAGCCTATTTGATCGTTCAAATAGTTAGTGTTGATCTGTGGCCTAACTCCATATATCTGCCTTTGGCCCATATCCCTTAAGACTTTGCTTCATAAAAATTTATCTACGTCAGATTTAAAACTAACAACTGATCCTGCATCCCCTGCCATTTCCAAAAGAGAGTGCCAAACGTCTACCACACTTTGCAGCCTTTACTCTCTTTGTGCGGGTACGATCCCCCTTAGAAAGAGACTTGGAGGTGATGCTCTTCCTGTGACAATGATGTTCTTATCCTTCTTAATGGTTGAAACCAAGGAAGAGGGCACTAGCTGGCAAACTAAGTATGACAAGTTGCTTATGAGCATCTTCTAGATACATCAACACTATGTGCTAGTGATGGAGAACTTACAGAGTGTCCAATGGAAGGATTTATGGAATCGTTACAGCACAAGAGGAGGCCATTCAGACTGTCACATCAGTGCCAGCTCTCTGAAGGTGTATTTTACCAAGTGCCTTCTTGCTGCATACTTCTCCTGAACTGAAACTTCCCCCATCACACTGTCAGGCACACTGATTCTCACACTTTCTCAGACTCTTCCATCAGACGCAGCTACTTTCATTTTAATTGCATTTCACAATGACCACATTGAACCTCCACATTAATTAGTCAAGCTGAATAATAGATAACACGAAGACAATTATAAAACTGCAAACCAATCCTAAAGATCTGCCTAATATAAATCACTGGAGCATGCTGCTGGTTTGACAAGGTGGTTTTCAGATGTCACCACATGTTCTAAGACTTTACGTAAAGCAGAAACGTGAAAGCTCATTCAGCCCATTTCATGCGTGGGCTAGTACGATTTTCCCAGGTCAGCTGTGGGTGGCAGCTTGCCAGTGAGAAAACTTACAAGACGGCAACCCTGCTGCCCCCAAAAACAATCAAGGAAATCTCAAAAATATCAATCTAATATTATCAGTCACATTATTCAATCCTGGCAAGTTTAATTTCATAGGTGACATTTCCCAGATCCCAGGAGCACAAGAACCATCACCAACTCGAAGTCTGGAATATAAATGACCGTGTTTATTATTTCCTTTCAATCCTATTCTTATATTGTTTATTTTCTTCTCCAACCGTTTCTTTTTTAAAAAAAGGGAACTTAAAATCCTATCTATTTCAAATTGATTAATGCAGTAATATGGAACCTGAACGATTATTGTCTTAGAAAGATCTGAAGCAATATCCGGTAATTTTGACTAGCACATTATACGACATGAAGGAACAGAAAAATCCCACAACAATTTGCAGCGTCAATCTACACATCCAGTCCTACAGTTAAATAATAGCCCTCATCACCCAACCAGGTAACTGTTATCCCCTAGAAGGCTAAAAAAAGGCATAAATTCATTTATGAAATGCAAATGACTTAAATGAAGAAATTGCAAGCTGAAAAGATATTAAAAGGGATATTAAGAGAAATCAGTTGAACAAGTGTCTTTGAAGAATCTAAGACAAGCTGTAAATAGCAATGGCATCTTGGGGGAGTAATTGTTTCATTTCATAGACTCATTGAAAGCAGAGAAAACCCAACTAATAGTTTTCTTATTTACAGGTAATTAGCCATTGTCCACAAACGATCGTAACATCTTCCACATTAGAGAAAATCAATCAGTTATATAGCTTGAGGGCCAAGGCCTCCAGGCACTGCAGCTGGTACAGGGATTGAACCCATACTGTTAGCATTATTCTATTTTACATGCTTGCTATTTAACCAATCAAGAGTTTATTTAGTATTAATGCAATCTACCACCAGTACTAGTGTCATGCTCACAGATCAGTATTTACAAAATACATATTGTGATGAAATGAGTCTGTATATTACATCTAGTAATTCAGGATTCCTGTGTTATTATGCAGTAATTTAGTGTGTTTACTTCAATAATACCTATAGCCTTAAAGTTCCTGTCTGAATACATGTATTTAGTAAACGTCAACGCACAATATTTCCATGGATTTTTTTTTGATTTGTTAAGTAACTAAAAATGAATGTGCAAAATTACTTTTTTCTCTTGACATTATGTGGCTACAATAATACTCATTTTATTATTATTTAACCTAATCATTTATTATTATTATTATTTATTATTTTTCCTAATCAACCAGCTCAGAAATGTTATTACATATCTCTGGAGCAGGAAGGACTTGAACCCAGGTCTCTTGGTCCAAGAGTATGGGCTCTCCACCTCTGTGCCACAAGAGGGCCTCTAATAATACTCCTTTTATTCATTTAACTTACTTTTCCTAATCAACCTGTTCAGAGATGTTATTACACATTTCTGGAACAAGTGGGACTCAAATCCAGGCCTCACAGTCCAGGGGTAGGGCTACTACCACTGAGCCACAACAACGCCCTAAAAAAAAGTGACTGAATAGGTTAATTAAGACTATCTTATACTTGTTGCAAAGGTATCATTAAGACAATACATTCAGCAAAGACGAATAGAGAGCACGTCATAACAAATGTCTCAATGTTCCATTAAATTCAATAGGTCCAAAACACTAGCAGTGAAGATCTCAGTCCAGCCCAATCCCCAGCACATGTGCATTGAGACACCCAGTACATCTAGCTCCAGGAAGCCAGCAGCAGCAATGTCCTCAAGGAAGAATGGAGAGTAAAGACATCTCATTAACAGAGGACAGCCCCACTGCTTCTGCTTGTACCAGCTTGGTGAAGTCACCTTGTGAATCATCCCATCCTTGGATGACAGGGAGTTGGGTAAACATTTATATTGCTTCCAGTTGACTAGGAAGGTGAGATGTCAAAAGGATAAGTGTACAGGCCAATTAACGTCTGAGGTTTGGGTGCACATCATCTGAGTAAGTCCATCAATCCATTTAATCACATGACAACTCCAACAGCAGGATATACTTCCTTAGAGGGGGCAACATAGGTTCATTAAGCTCATTTCTGAGATTAGTGTGTGTCCTATGAGTAAAGTATAATGAGCCTAAATTCTCTCTCATTTAGAAGAATGAGAGAAGTTCTAAGATTGTTGATCAGGTAAAGTGAATACTGAGTGATTTTTTTGTTTCTTGCTGCTGATTATAAAACTAGGGAGCATAATTTCGGGATATTGTAACGACCATTTTGGTCTGAGATGAGCAGTCAGAAAGTTGTGAATCTTTGGAAATTTTACAACACAGGAACCTCATTCATTGAGTATATCCAGGGCTGAGAGAAATCAATGTTTAGACTATAAGAGATGAGAGAAGCGGAGATCAGGTAAGTAAGCATTGTTGAAGTTAACAATTATCGATGATCTTATTAAATATTGGAATAGGCTGTAGGGGCTATGTGGCCTTCTGCTCAAATTTCTTGTGTTCTTATTGAAACAGTCTGGGAGGCCAAAGACTCAGAGCGGCAGAGAATTAAAATAGCAAGCAGGTGACTGGGAGCTCAAGGTAGTATTTGTGGACTGAACACATGTTCAGAAAGCAAGCAATCAATCAATCAGCATTTGGGCTCTCAAGCATCGAGCTGACTACATTGTGAGCAGCAAATACAGTATATTAAAGTGAAAGTACAACTAAATTGCTGTTCCACCTGTAAGAGCGTCCCTTTTGTCACTTAATCATACCAGCCTTTCATTCAGTGCTTTTTTCTATCCCAACCCTTGAACCCACACCCCTCCATGACATCCCTCTGGTTTACCACTAATCTTTGCCACATTTTATGATTTTTCTTTCAATTTGATGCTATCCTTAGGTAACCATGGCTGGCTTATCTCCTTGCTAGAATCCTTCTTTCTCACCAAGATATAGAAAATAAGAGTAGGCCATTCAGCCCTTCATGCCTGCTCTGCTTTTCAATATGATTACAGATAATTCTCTAACTCAATGCCATATTCCTTCTTGCTCTACTTACCCTCTTGAGGCTTGAATATCTAAAATATTATCAATCTCTTTCTTGAATGGACTTGGTGACTCGGTCTCGAAAGCCTTCTGTGGAGATGAATTCCAAAAATTGACGACTCCCTAAATGAAGAAACGTTTCCTCATTTCAGTTGTAAATGGCCCACTCTATGTCTTGAGACTGTACCCCCTGACTCTAGACTCACCAACCAGGGGAAACATCTTTCCTGCATTTAGTCTATCTAGACCCGTTCAAATTTTACATGTTTCTATCAGATTCCCTCTTATTCTTCTAAAGTCTAAAGCGAATACAGGGTTTTTTCTTGCTTCCTGTCCCCTCCATTCCCATTAATCTTTACTGTCATCCATGAACTATTTCTTAATTGTCTGCCATTGTTCCTCAACCATCCTTTGCTGGTAAACTCCTTTCTCAGTCCACTCCAGCCAAATCTGCCCTTATTTCCTTGTAACTAAATTTAGGTAAGTTTAGCACAGCTGGTTGACACCCGAGTTTCTCACTCTGAAACTGAATGTTAAATTTTACCATGTTATGGTTACTGCTCTCTAGCGGCTCTTGAGATCACTTGTTAAACATATCCTTTTACGCATTCTCAGATGCAAAATAGCCTGATCCCTCGTAGGATCCATGACACACTGTCCTAGGAAACTGTTCCAAATACCCTCTGAATTCTTCCTCGTGGATATCTCTGTCAATTTGGCTTTCCCAAGCTACATAAAGATTAAAGTCACCCATGATTAATGTACTGTTTTATTTTTATATGCCCTCATTATCTCCTGATTTATTCTCTATCCTCCTTTATAGCCACTGTTCAGGAACCTAGAAACTACTACTACCACTGCCTTCTTTCCTTTGCTATTTGTTACCTCCACACCTTCAAATCTAGGATCATTCCTTGCTATCTCTAACAAAGTTACTCCACCATCCTTTCCTTCCTGACTGTCCTTTTGAAAAGTCACATACGCCTGAATATTAAGTTCCCAGCTTTGATCTCCTTGTAACCATGTCTTCATAATGACTGTATCATACCCATGAACTTCTAACTGCACTGTTAATTCATTTATTTTGTTCTGAATACTATGCACATTTAAGCAAATCATTTAAAGTAGAGCATTTGATGTTTATCTTTTACCATTTTCTCCCACTTTGATCCTGTATTATGCAGTGGTTTTTTTACCTCTATGCATGTACACTCCAAGTGACCTGGCCACTTAGTCCATACTGTTTGTGAAGCTTCACAATGTTTATATTTCCTACAGTACAACAGTGACTACAAATAAAAAGCTCTTCATTGGCTGCACAGTGATTTGGGATACTACATCAATGTAATTTGTTTCCTTCTTGCTAAATCTGGCAACAGAACTCTCTCAACCTGAGGGCAAAAGTTGTGAAACAATTACCACACTAAATATGTCTCATGTGGATCATGGCACCTCCTGGAAGCAAATGTGGGACCCAGGGCAACATCAGGACAGCACTAGCAACCAATAGGAGTAAACTGTTTTGCCACATTCACTTGCCAAGTTTCTGTGGGTGTTTAAAGAAAGGGGAATTGATCTGCATTTTTAACGGAATCCCTACAGTGTGGAAACGGGCCATTCAGCCCATTGAGTCCACACTGTACCTCCAAAGAGCATTTTTCACTGTTCAAATCACGGATACCCTGTTTTGACATTACAAGCAGTAGTGTTACAATACGTAGCAACAAGAGACTCTGCTGTGTATTCTGTTCAATGTAGCACCCTGAGGGGTCTGATCTACATACTTTTGTGCAAAATCCCTTAGTAGACATCAACAGAACATTATATCATGTTTAACTGTGCAAATATAACTATTGTCAAAGAATTCTGCACATTAATACACAGATTTCAGGGTGCACTCAAACTGCTCAGACAAAGAGTGCATCAGTTCTCGTTGCTCCCTTATTTGAAGGCACATTTGACAGTTGGGTTCTTGGGTAGACAAGTGGTGCACTGAAAAATATGCCTTATGGGACAGGAGAAGGATGGGGAGCTGGTGGAATTTTAACAGACACTTCGGGAGACAACAAAGGATCCCTAAACTCCCATTCAGCTGCTCTTCACTTCGTGGTTTTTTTTTTCTCAAAATCAAACTATTATTCAGTAGTCCCAATTATGTAAAGGCCATTAATTGTCAAAACAAGAATAATTATAAAAATTACCTGAATGTTTAACTGCTTTTGATACATAAATTAAGACAGAGAAAGAGATGGTCCCAAGTTTTGTTCATCCGTTGTCTCACATTATCTGTCATGAAGTTTTCACAGTCAGTGAATGTTGTTTAGTGTCAACAAAGGTAGCAGTCATTTTATAGCAAGATTCTACGAAGTGAAATGAGAAAAGCCACTTCACTGATTTTTGGTGGTAATGGTTCATGTCAAGAGTCTTGGTCGAGATATAGCAATTCTTGTTACGCTGAACCTATTCACTGGTTGGCAAATCTAAGTCTCTGTCTCCTCAAGACAGCACTCCTCAGTATCACACTAATACAGGCAAAGAATGGAAGTGAGAGAAGGGGACAATGCAGAGAATCAGAGACTTGCTGATGCAGTTGCACGAAAAGAACGAGGCAGTTTTATTGCTATCTGCAAGAAATGACATCGAATAACTGATTTCTAATGAATGACATAGTGAAATAAGTAGAATGAATGAATTTTCTGTTATGTCCTAATTATCATACACAGAGTTTGTCAAATGCAGAATACAGCCATAAATCAGTTAAAATGAGGGCAAAATGTCATGGGTGCAATTTTAGTGGTTCATTAAATCATCCAAAGTCAGATAAAATATAATCCCACTTGTTGCACTGTTAACCAAACCAGTCCCATAGTATGTGAAAAAAAACACTTAACACTGTAATAGTTTAAATCATTTAGCACATGAGCAATTCAGGTGACATGATGACTTAATCAGAGCAGCCTGCTGTCTGCTGACATCTACCATAACACCAAACAGCAAAAGAAATGCCACAGTAAAAAGAATAGACTATTCTTGATAATCTGCCGCTGGGAGTTATATAGAGGCATTCAGTATGTTTCAAGAATTCAATGTTTCTGTTCAGATAGCAGTGAATAAAGTACTCAAACTTTGTTCTTGCAGTTCATAATTTGCATCTGAATGTAGCAATGTGTTCCTCTCATTGTTCCCCTAATCTGCAAACAATGTGCAGTATGTGTAGCTGTGGTCTCAACATCCTCACTGTGTTGTAATCCAGACTCCTCACACTTACATCCCATTCTTTCCCAGAAGCACAAAATTATGGAATTGTTTAAACTCTTTGGTCTTCCCTTCCTATATCCTTTTAGGACGTTAAAACAGAACTGTTACGTCACCATTTCCTAATTTACCTTGTCACATACTTTCAATCTTTGTAATATCCTGAACATGACCCTTCATTTTCATTGCTCAACTCAAAGAATCTGCAACCCCCACATTAATATGCCTCAGAGTATCGCCAGGAGGAGGTGAAGTTTGGAGGCGGGGGGAAGGTGGCTGGGTGGGAGAGTCCTGACTTTGTGGCTTGGGAGATGGAAGGTCTGAAGCCTCAGCAACATCTCCAGGAGAGGTGGACACTGCTGAGTTTGGCAGAAGACATCGGGGGCATCACACCATGGTCAGCTCAATAATAACAATTAAAATGTATGTGGAAGTACAAGACAGATGGAAACCCCTCTGGAGGCATCGCTGGGTCCTGAGAGCAGCCTGTTGTGTCTGGCACACCATTTGGGCCAAGGGGACTCTTGCTTTGACAGCCCCTGGGCTGTCACAGATAGGATATCACCATGAAGTGACCATCCATTGTCTGCAAGATGGCAGCAGCCCCATTAAACGCTCCACAATTGGAGATTTAATGATGCATGATGGCGGCGCGCCCCAGTTGAAGTAGTGATGGGGGAGCCAGTTCACATCAGAGCCAGCTGCCAGAAATCTTCCCGGCAGCGTGGCAGTGATATATAACAGTTCCAACCCAGCTTCCCTCTATGGTGATTGTAACAAGATCAACCAGATGGACTTCATAGAATGAGTTCCCTGATTGGGGCTGTCAACCTGGTCCAATAATAAACAGGAGTGTCAGAGGTTCTGTCACTCTGAGAGCTGGCTCTGAGGAAGTCGGACCAGCATCAAGTACTATGCACAGGTAAATAAAGGGTGACCTGGTGACAGGATATCAGCTTCTGTGGCATTATGTCACCTACCACCCGCTGGCCAGCACCATTCAGTCTAATGTTTCTTTAGATCACTGAACTGGTCCTGGAAGAACAGTTTGCAAGGTAACATTTTTAGGTCCTGTAAGAGACAAGCTCCTTAAACAGGAAAAACAAATTGATTTAAAATGCAGTAAAATGAACCATGTTACCAACTCCAAAGCCAAAATGCTCTTAGCTGCAATTGGTGGTATTACATTTTGTTAAAATTAACCTGTTCCAATATACTCTGAAACTCCTCTGGCCAAAGTGGGAATGGAATCCTGTCCTTCTTGCTTGAGTAAGGACACTAACAGTGCACCATAAAAATTCTTAAATTGACCTGGAAATGAAGCAGAGCCTTCCATAAAGTAAATGACAATTCTGCCTCTGAATTCCCAATGTAACTGCTATTGTTGGTACAATGGTGAATATTCTAAATTCAATGCTGACTTTAAATAAAAATATTTTTTTAATAGACAAATAACAACAAATACCACTCTTTTACCTGAATCTCCTGTAAATGACGACTCGTTCTGCAGCCTGATCCCACTGGCATCAGCCAGTGGTCATCATCTATGTATGAACTTGAATGGTGAGTGCTGCTCTAACCATAGGGAATATCAGAGTGAAGCTCATTCTGACATCAGGCGATACCTCACACATATTTCAGCTTTAATCACTGGGCTACAGATGTTAGCAAAATGTCCAGAATGGAGCTCTGGCTAATACTCCCTTCTAAAATCGAGAGATCCTGAGACTCAAGTAACTACAACTACAGATTATAGACAGAACGAAGGATGTGAAGTGCATATAAGTCGAGGGCATCAGCTTGGGATCTACTCATGCTTTTATTTTTTGGATCAGAAGATGTTGAGTGGCTCTGTGGAATTTCCCTTTAGTCTGTGCAAAACAGTCTAGGTTCCAGTCTCATTTGCTTTGGAAGAATGGTGTGAAATTTTAGAAAATGTCATTTTTTTCTAAAAATAAGGGAATTATGACTACGTACATGTGTCTCGTGGCACAAGGGTAGTATCTAACCTCTGGGCTAGAAAAGTCCAGATTGAAGTCCCACCTGTCCCAGAAGTGTGTCATGACATGTCCAAACAGGTTGATTAAAAATATTCTGTTTAAAAATGGGAACAGAAGAGGTGTCGTGGCAAAGTGGCGGTGACTGTATCTGCTCTGGGCTGGGAAGTCCAGGGTCAAGTCTCACCTCAGCACGTGGTGGCCACGAAGCTATGTCACAGGACATCCAAACAGGTTGATTCATAAAACCGGGAACAGACTGAAACTGCAGTTGCTACCACAGGCAGCTTTGGCTGGTAACTTTGCTTTACAGTAACTGGCAACTAAAACAAAAGAGGGATAGAGGTGCTGTGGAGTGACTGAGTGAGGCAGGGGAAGATTGAGAAGAGGGTAGAGTGAAAAGGAGGGGATCTGGGAAGATGGGTTGTTGAGTGAGTGAGTTGGGGAGAGGAGTTACTGAGTGAGTGAGTGGGTGGGGTGGGATTTGGAAAGAGAAGCTGGTTTGTATAATGGCTGTGCGAAGGTGCTGATCAGCGAATGAGGGGTGTTACAGACAGAATGGCCTCACTGAGTCTTCTGTCACCAAGTTTGGCAAAATCCTGAGTACATAAAATAACAACATTTTTTACAAGTACTCTGAAACACAAATTTTCATATTTATACAACGCATTTTTTGTTAACCTACAAAATACAATCTAATAATTATACACTGAATGCTGTTTTGTTTCATCGAATCCGTACAGTATGAAAACAGGCCCTACAAGTCCCCTCAGAGCATCCCAACCAGACTCTTCCCCCTATCACCCACTTAATCTACACATCCCTGAACACTATGGGGCAATTTAGCATGGCCAATCCACCCTAACCTGCACATCTTTTGGATTGTGGGAGGAAACCAGAGCACCCGGAGGAAATCCACGCAGACACGGGGAGAATGTGCAAACTCCACACAGATAGTCACCCAAGGGTGGAATCGAACCCAGGTCCCTGGTGCTGTGAGGCAGCAGTGTTAACCACTGAACCATCGTGCCACCTTTCCCAATTTATTTTCATTGGTATCTGCAGTCAGGTTAATTATCATTATTAAAATAGGATCACATTAGGAAATAATTTGGGAAGCATTCCTGGTTTGTAGCATGCAGGTGCTCACCATCAGTGAGCATCAGGGGATCAATTCTGTTATTGATCTGATAATCAGTTCTGAAGGTAAGCTTTCACAAATATTAGTACCTGTATTTACAGCAAATTAGCCTTATTTTTCTATAGTACTTTGTGTTGCAAGAACTTACTGCTCCAGCTACAAGCAAGCCTTCAGTACATGGCTAAAACCCAGGATAATACAATTCAGTTCCCTGTATTATCCCTCTTCCAGCTTGCCAAGCTTCACAAAAGACAAGTGCTCCAAGGACAGATGCTGCAGATCCCCTTCCATGACCTTCACCATCTTCGTAATAACTTTGTGGAACATGTTGGAAAATTTTACTTTATGCTGTGATGTTGTACAGAGATCAGTCAAAAATCCAGTGGGTCTTCTTTCGAAACAGAGTAACCAATAGTACCAACATATCTATCCAGGCGAAATTTGATACAATATGGAGGTGCTTTTACTGCAATTTCTGCAATCTTTATTGTTGTGCAAATTTTTTTGTTAGTGCTGGATATTTCATCCAGGGCACATAATCATGAAATGCAGGCAACAGACTATACATTTTACTCATATTGCAACTGAAATGGTTGCAGGTTTGTGCAGTGTATGAGCAAGCATCAGTACTTCAAAGCCAAGCTTTCAGTTCCTTCCAGCTTCAAGTTTACAGAACGCTATAACTTCATAGCCAGGTTTGTTCAAGCCCCTCAAATCTTCTGTCTTAGTTAGGAAGCTTGAAGTACTTTCCTCTCTGGTTTGAAATTCCCTTTCCCCATTGGTTATTCCACTAACGTGACACGATACTAATTGACTCTCACAGCAACTTTGTTCTTTTATCCAAATTTTCTCATGGGGAAGGTGACCTCACTTGGTAAGAGTTCTCTATTTCCCCACAGCACCTTGGTATCTGAATTGAAGTTACTCTTCATTTGACAGCCGTTATGATGAGCTTCAGCAGGTTCATGGTCAATGTGGACTTTTGACCAACAGCCAAAAACATTCACTTTCCTACTTTCCTGTCAATCAGGACTAGGGCCTCTGGCCAACTTCTTCCCCAGCCTAATTTCTCAGACTAACGGTGATACCCCAAGATCTTATTCCAGCTAAGGTCATCTGACACACAGCATCTTATTCTATACAGTATTTTACAATATACTGTATATAGCAGGATATCCCAAAGCCCTTCACTGTTACAAGTACTTGAGAAGCAATGTCAATGTGGAATTTGAAATGCCGCTTTTGGTTCAGTGGTAGCACTTTCACAGCAAGCAGTAGTTTGAAGCTCCACTCCAGAGACAAAAACACAAAGATAAAGGCTGACATGCCAGTATGTATCTTCCAGAAAACGCTACAACCCAAGGCTTGTTTTGCTCCAATTGATGTATGCAAAATATTCTATGGTACTATTTTGAAGAACAGTAGAGCTTCTCTGGTCTTCAGGCTAAAATGTATCCCTTAATTAACATTATCTAAATGACTACATAACCTCATAAAAAACAAAAGAACTGCGGATGCTGTAAATCAGGAACAAAAACAAAGTTGCTGAAAAAGCTCAGCAGGCCTGGCAGCATCTGT